>VYXH01008716.1:63052-94916 GCA_013397275.1 Burhinus bistriatus | reverse complement strand
TTTTTTTTTTAAATAACAATAATAGGTAAACAAGCTGGACATGGATGTATTATTCTTTTTTGTTTAAGTTGGATGTGCCTGCCAAAGATCTTTACATGAACATAGTAAATTTTATCTAGTTGGCAGGAAAGCAGCTCCAGACACTGGAGATGGAAGAATCCGTTGTGTCCTCTAAGGCCTGCCTAGTCCTTTAATAACAGGGAATACTGCAGGGAATATTACTTGCAGGGAATATTACAGGGGAAGCTTGCACTTGCTGGGTTGGACTTGAGAAACTTTATTAACACCTGCAAAAACTTGGCTTTTAACATTAAAATGTGCACTTGTGATTTAATGGCAAGGAGGGCTGATTTGTTGAGTAAGATCTGAATTTTTGCATAATCCATTTTGAAGGATCAAAAGCTACCTGTTGTATTCAGTAAGAGTTCGCATTTTCTCTTGTGTCATTTTAACCCACAAATGTATGATGAGATTTAGCCTGTTGGATTTACCTGCTGACTTCATGGATTAGCTGCCAGATGACTGTCATCTTGTCTTGCAAAGATGTTGTGTGTCTGTTTTGGTTTTGAGTTTTGTCAATACTGACAGCAGTTCCATGACAGTAAGCCTTGATCAGCAATTTTCATGCTCAATTTTTGTCCTAACAGATGTGGCTTTGGAGTCCTTATTTGAAATCTGATGGGGTGGCTGCTGTCAGAAAATGCCTTTCTGCTTACCTGGTGGATTTAATCACTTTAAACTTTCTTCATTAAAGGGAAACCATCAGCCTGCCATATGAAAACTTTGCCACCTCAGTTGTCTCCAGATAACTTCTAGATTTCCCAGATTAATAAAGACTGAGTTGAAATATTAAACAACCTTGTTTTAGAGAATGTCACTGTTTTGTGTCTCCCTGGGCAAGAGAGTAGGTAGTGGTAATAGCACTAAGTTCCAGGTGGTAGGAGCAAGAAAACTGAAAATGCAGCAAGCTGGGGCTTCACAGGTAGAAAAGACTTTAAGACAGATAACTGCCCTGAATGTAGTATGACCCAGAGAATGCCTTAAGCTCACTTACAACTTTTCTGTCCTGTGTAGTCCTATTTTAACATGTCTTCTGCTGTTACTCTTGGAGAAAAACTACTCTGGCATCTCATGTAAGGGTCAATCATCCTTTTTTGAAATAAATCATGAAATCTTGCCATTTTGAAGGTAAGGAAAGAGAAAAAAAATAGATTAATATTGGAACTAAAAAGGTGTTACTTCTCAGCTTAGCTAGAAAGATTTTGTTAGGAATTCTTATTTCTCTCATATTTTATTTATTTTGGCCAGTGTTAAAATATCCTTCATAATGAACTGGTTGTCTTGTAGACCTTCATTCTTATCTCTTTGACTTTGTGAGTGTCTTTCCCCACTGACACAAATTTAATAGTGATTTGAATTGGAGGGAGGGTGTTTAAGTGTGCACTTTGAGAGGACTCGGTGCGTAAGAATACTCAGACCTTGGCAGGAGGAGTAAGGAGATAGGGGATGGGAGGTGGTGAACAAGCCCGTGTTTGCTTTTGCAGTGGACCTTGTTTTGTTTACCTCATCGGGGAAATGCCACCCCCACCATACCACTGATTCAGCTCTCAGAAAGTTTTATTTTCTGCTGAATAAGATCCAGATACTTTGGACTGTATTGGTTAGATTTTTCATTTCTTTACTTGGAGAAAGATATACAATGTTTAGGGATTACGGGGTTTTTTTTTGCGTTTTCAATTGCAACCTATATACTTCATTGCCTAAGTGCTACTTTAGCATCAATTGCAAGAATATAAATAAAAAGCACCACTCTATTTGTTCATCTAAGACCTTGAAAAACAGTAAATCAAAATCCTTTCTTGGTCTACCTTCAGTTCTCGTGACAGTACCAATACATTTGGCCTGCTGCAACTTATTTAGATGATGTTTGTCAAGATGGTGGATTTAAAATACATAGCAGCTTTTTTTTGCAGCAAAGTTGATTACTATTTTATGTGTTTAGCCCCATGGCAAAGCGGACCTTAAACATTTCCCCTTTCCAAGCAAGTTTACTCTGCAGCGTTCCCAGGAACAGCTCAGGTGTGCTTGCTTTTATTGCCCTTTAGAAGTGAGATCTTGGCTCTACTGGCCTTTCCCCAACACAGTGAACTCCAGTTTCTACCTGCTTTTGAGGGGTCAGTAGGGGAGAGAGATGGGAAAGAACAGTATTTCCCATCCTGGGAAACCAAGCATCAGGCACTTTTTCCTCACAGAGGAAAATAATCTAACCAGCGCTGTGGATTGACAAGCTGCAATTGTGTTACCTTGCCTTAAAGCTCAATTCTGGCTCTCTGTGTAGACTGAATAGCATGGGACTACTACTGTCCCAAGTAGGGACGCCAAAGAGTTTAGGAAATGAGGCTTCAGATCCCCACACATCTTTGTGGGGGGAAGCCAAAGTGGAAAAAATAGAATTTGGATTTTGTCAAAAGAGACCAAACTCAAAGCACAGAGCTTCCTTAATGTACCAGGGAGAAAGCTTGGGCTACATTCCTGCATCTAAGAGGTAAAAGGTGATTACTCTTTGATCCTTGGAAGTATTTTATTCCCATTCTGACTTTTCCAACTAGTCCCCTTTTTTTTTAGGGCATGACTTAGAATGCAAATAGAATCTTTGAAAATATGTCAATGAGTTTCAGCACTCAGACCTGTAATTAGTCTTCATATATCTCTGGTAGTAATGCAAACACACCTGTAGGATGTTTTCCATTGAAAACACGAGAAAAGAACCTGTAATAAATCTCAGAGTGATAGCTTTATTGTGACTGACAGAGCTGCTGGAGGCCTCTTCTTTATGAGTATAATTTGGGACTATATAAAGGAGAGATTGATTTCCACAGACCACTTTCTTTTCCTTAGTATTTATTCCTACTCTGTACAACCCGCCCTAGTTTTTATTTTACAAAAAGTCCTAACATGTGCGACTTGATTAAAACAATGGTTCCCATATTGCTTTTCTATGAGTCAGCACAGCCCAACATGAACACAATTTAATTTTGTACTTCGCAAGTCCCATGATTGAGTGGTGTGCATGATTTATCAGGGAGTTGCAGCTCTCTTCCTTGTCAAGACTTGTTCTTCTGGATCCTTTGGAAACAACAGTTTAACCTTTTGAACTGAGCCAGTACCTACTAGCTGGAGAGGATGAAGTGCTTTGAGAAAGAAGCTATGGGAGTAATGAGATGTGACTGTGAGATAAGCCTTGCTTGACAACGTACAACAAACCTCACATCTCATGCTAAGAAGTGGCTGTCATTTTGATCTGCATGAAGTTTAGTGCTCTGTGGATTTGAGCCACTGTGTGTGTGTGTTGAGCCAAATTTTTCTTTTAAAGGGAAGAAGTTCTGCTGATGGCCACATCACTCCTTGACGAACCCTCACAGCATTCATTTGCTACATATCATTAACGCATTTTACTGATAGGGAAATTGAAAGCTGACATTTTAAATAACTTGCTTAAGGTGTCCTTGCCCTAAGCTGAATCCCTTGCACCATGATGCCCCTAGATACTTTTCCTTTTTTTCAAATCAGATGTTCTTGAAAATCAACAATTACCTGCTTTCTTAAATACCCCTCCATTATGAACAGTGATGATTCTTTCTTATTTATTTATTCTGTGGGATGACTAGGCAGTAATTCTGCATGGGACAGAGAAAATGAGTGTTAACAGGAGTTTACCAAATATACCAAATGAAAAATTTATGGAAATGAGAGGCACTATAGAACAAAGAACATCTTTCTACTTGCTTGTGCTGCTTTACTCTTGCCCAAATCCACAATAGGACCTTTTCTCTGCTGCTTCTTTTATTTAGAATCAAAACAAAGTGAGAATAACACAATTTGACTGCAACAGAGATAGATGTCTTCATTTCAGTTCATCACATTTCAGTGCTGTGTCAAAAAATGTGTTAGAGACAGAAAGAGAGTCAGTCTAGCTGAAGTAAAGATTCGGTACTGCCAATAATTGTTTTCTGTAATAGTTAGTCCCATTGAAAGTATTAATGAAATAAGGAGGGTTTTTTTTTTTTACAGTGTGATGTAATTCAATGCCAGCTGGCTGACCAAGATCCTGGGCTAGGCTATGTCTGTCACTCTCTGAATAAGAAGAACAGATCTTTTATTATTCTTTGTTAAAACCTTGTATGCTTGGCTGTACCAGACCAGGCAGATTGCTTGAAGTGACTGGCTGCCAATGTAATTTGTGTCGGTAAATAAATATAAAATGTTGGGATCTTTCAAAGATGGGATCAGGAGGCAAAGACTGATGCCAAGCAGAGTGCAGTCATTTCCTGAGCAATAAAACTGCTCCATCAGCTCACCTTAAGCTTAATTTGCACAAACTCCAGTTGTTGTGCCCATTCATAAGGAAAGCTGTTAAACTGAAAAATCTCCTGTGGCTATCGTGTAATGTCAGGCTCACCTGGGTCCTTCTCACCCAACCTAAATAAAGGGCTATCCTTAGCCCTGTCCCAAAAGGCTTGCTTTTTGTCTTCCTGTCAACCAGCTTACTGCCTCTGGTTAGTATAGTGGAAGGAAGTGGAGCAAGGACGTAGGTGATGTAGGCACGTCTATGTAAAATAGTCAGACACAGATAATAGATTTGGACATGGGAAGAAACCAGCTGGGACTCTGGTGCAATGTTTCCCGATTTGCACAATTCTTCCAGAGGTGGGATGATTATGGTACAACATGAAGCAACACCTCCTGGGCCTCAGGAAGGCAACGCTACTTCAGAAGTGGGTATTACCTGATGAAAAGAGGTATAGATATACCTGCTGCAGCCTCAGCCCTGACAAAAAAGTCTAGGAAGGGATGTAATAGAGTCCTGCCTGTTGTTGGTAGGAATAAATTAGTCCCCTATTGCACTGTACTTCATTGACATAGGAACCTCAAATTGGCTTTTCCTACATCGTGGGGATGATTGAAGCTAAATTGAGAGTCATTATTAAGATGGGCATGTACTAAATGTGGTCAGCAGAGAGAGAAAAAACACGTCTTTTGTGGAACAATTCAGAAAGGGGAAAATCCTTTGTAGAAAGGAATAAACTCAACTAAAAGCAAACCACTATGCAGTTCAATAAAAGGTTGCCCTCTCCAGTCAAACAGATACAATTTGCCACAGTGTGTATAAAGAGGATCTTTTTCAATTTAGCTATTTCCATTAATGTATGAACCACTGATCAATATTAGACATCGCTTAGCTTCTCAGGTCATGAGAAACAACTCATTGGCAAGCATTGTATTTCTAGCAGACAAAGTCTTGGTGTGGTAAATATATGACCATGCAAACAAATCGAATACTTTCCATGGAAGATGAGGGCCAAATTAATAATTCTCCCTCATTGTGTCAAAGGTATATAAAGTTTCAGGACTATTCCAAAAGCTATGAATTTCTGGAAGGTCATATGAGCATGGTTCTCGAATACATCCAGAGACCTCTGGAGAGGGAAACAGACCTTTGGTTGAGCCTCACCTGCCCTCATAGCCTTGGGGGATCTAGCAGATTTCACACGCGAGGAGAGTCTGGGTAAGAAGACTACAGAAACACAGTCAGAAAGCTACATGCTAAAACCACCATTTGTAATTTCTGATTACTTTTTGTTAGAGCAGCTTTCTGAGGCCTCAACTATCAACACATCTCCATCATATCCAGCACTGATCGTGTTTGTAATTGGACACTGTTCTTGTTCTGCAGTCTGTAGCAATAAAGGCAACTCAAATATTAGCTGTTATATAAATGGACGACTGGGAGATTAAATATCTTGTCCAGGGTCACAAAGGAAATGTGTGACAAGTCTGGGACTTGTGAACCTGGAAATGTTGAGTGGAAGGCCTCAGCTGTGGCTGTATATTTACTCTTGAGTGTAAGCTGACTGCACACTTAACAAAACACTCCAAAAGACACCAATTGTTACTGTTCCCACCGGAAAATGACTGGACAACCGTACTTCTTTTGCTAAGTAGCCAAATCTCACCTGGGCAAATTATTCAGTTTTGATAAATTTTACAAAGTATTTTGAAGTATAGATTGTTTTGTCTTCTGAGTATGCTTATATAGATTCTTTGGAGAAGAAACTGTGTCTCCTTCTTGTAAATATTAATAAATAATGTTTTTTACATTTCATTTAGGAGCAATCAAACAGGCAAGAAATAACCACTATTATAAAAGCTGAGCTACTAACTCATTTCAATGTCCTCAGAAGAGCTTTAGTCAACAGTGAGTTCAGACAGTTAAAAAAAGATGGACTAAGTATAGCAGGGATTTTGCCTTGTTTGAGTTACAGAGCTTCTCCTTTAGCTTAGCAAAAGAACAAATGTTTTGGGAATCAGTGACCCAGGTTATGGCTCCGTTAGTAGTTTGGCCCAATTTTAATTAGCTGTTGATGTGTGCACTATCGTTTGCTAATAAGGGATTAATGATTTTAGATCCATGTTGTTATAAAGCCTCCAAATTTTATGCTTGCACTGTCCAACATTAAGCCTTCTGGGCTCTTCTGGGTCACCTCTGCTTTGAGTGGGAATCCTGCAAATGTGTCCAGGTTCGAATGCAGCAGAGATGCTGAGCGAGGAGCCTTTCTGAGTGGTGCTGTGCTACAGTGGCTTTTGACAGCTGGATACCCAAATTCTCCCTGTAATTAACTGCTTACTAAGGGTCCATTAGAAAGGCATGTGATGGCCCTAGGCCACAGATTTCTGGCTTCACCATGGCCCCGGAAATATCAGGGTAACCATGAAATAATTTCAGTTTTCACTGTGTGACTAAAATTGAGGCAAACCTACTATGACTAGTGGGGTAGGAGGTCACAGAAGAGAACATTGGTGATGCTTTTTCAGAGAGCGATTTATTCTTTTTCATGTCACAAAAAAGGAGTAAATATTAATCAGAACCCTTGAAATGACTAACTTCTTGTTCTCTGTTTCATAGGTATGCTCTCTTCAGTAGTGGGATCATCTGTTTTGAGCAACAAATGAGGGTGTTTATAATTTGATATCAAGGGGTATTCATAACATCTAATATAGCCTATTTTGCTGTTTAACAGAGGTACAATACAGAGCTCCCTATAGAAAAAAAGGAGACACAAACCCCTCCAGAAAGGCAAATTGGGGCACGACTTAGATGTGTAAGTTAAAAATGTGAGTTCCCCACTAAGTCTGTGTTTTGAAAATAGAGAGAGTGCTTATGCGTGTGTGTTTGTGAAATAAGAAGGTACTATTTCTTTGCTTAGCAAAATCACAAAGTCATACAACAGCCCAGGCTGGAAGGGACCTCCAGAGATCATCTGGTCTGACCTTTCATGGGAAAGGGAGGGCAGAGGAGATCATCTAGCACCCTTTCCAATCAGATCTTGAAAACCTCCAGTCAGATGAACTCTACCACGTCCCTGGTTAAAAAGGCTTTATCAAGAATACAGCAAAATGCATTTTAAAATCCCCATTTACCAATATTGCATCTGAACAAAAAGGGGAGAAAAGTGAAATGCCTAGTGAGATATTCTGGATCTGATTAAGTATAATGACCCCCACGCTAAGGAACAGAGGAAATTTAGTGCAACGTGTTATCAGTGCCAGAGGATCTTACCTTCCTGAATTCTGTAATAGTTCAAAGGAGCCTCAAAGTACCTCCTCATTTCCTCTCTCCACTCTTTAGTTTCTATTTTTGCTTATTTTACAGGATTTTCTGCCTCTGAGAAAGGCCAAGTGGCCTCCTTGTTCCCCTATAATAAGATTGCACATAGAACTTAACTAGGTGGTTTACAAAGTCCTAGGGGATTGCTCGTCATAGAGGAAAACGAAATTCAGAGTTAATGCTGTTGGGACTGGCAGCTCTACACAGCTCATTGTCAGGCTGATCTTCTCCTAAAATCCCCGAATGGGTGTGGGAAGCCCCTTTGGGTGTCTAATGATAATGTAGTTTTCCTCTTTCATTAACTTTTGTATACAAGCAGCTATCATGCTGACTGGATACTAAGCACTTTACTGCCCATCTACATCCGAGTCAATGCTACTTAAGGCTAATCACATACTAACTACATATCCCAGTGACAAAGCTGCATCCCTACTCTGTCTGTATTGATCTCCCATCACTCATTTGTAAGTGACCGTGCTAGACATGGCCCTTGGGCATTTTTCCAATACAAAAGCCACTTAACATTAAAATTGCAGGATCTCTTTTGGCTGTTTTACAAGCCTTTATCAAAAGCATTTAAAAAGCTACCTTTAATCATAACTACTCTATGAATTTTTTTCACCTTTGACCATTGACCCCTTTAAGATAACGAGAACATTTGTGTACCAGACTGCCCTTCTTTTAGTTTTATTCATTGCCTGAGAGAACCAGTAGAAGTGGTGGCAAAAATAATGGAGAGAAAACCCTTTTACAGCAGTGTTTGCTTCATTTTAAAAATAGCAACATTAAAAAGGGAGACTAGGTCATTATTTCAGACATTTCTATACCCTTTGGGTCGGGTGCCCATCCCTTTACTTCACTCAGATGAGCAGGCAGTAGGGCTGCCTCTGTCTTTCTAGTCCTCTGCCGTATCCCCTCTCACTTCTTGGCATGGAGACTGTGTTTGTTTTGCATGTCTATGTGAAAAGCCAAACTAGTACAAATTCTTTTACTCCATCACTGCCACATATGAACACTGAATATATAATTTCAGACACTCTGTGGTTGTTGGATCTTGTTCAGGAGGTTAGATGAGAATTTTAATTGCATAATTCTGCCATACTCTTTTTTCTGCACTGTTTCAAGTTCTCCCTAATTTGAGGATACATCTATGGCTTCAGAACAAGCTTAACAAGTGTCTTTTTTCGAGTTTAGTACTCATCCAGCTAAATCAGCTTGTAACATAGTTTGGCTGTGTTCAAGTAGTAACTACTTTAATAATGACTCTGTTCTTGTGCAAGGGTGTTCACACTGGTCTGTGGAAATTATTAGAAAATAGTGGCGGAAATCTTTACTGTTTGCATATAAGCCTGTAAGGTCTCCTCTTCACTAGAGCTACAATTTGTTTTATTTGTTGGACTGCTTTGAAACTTTAAACACGTCACAGACAAGTCTTACTTTATTCCCATAAGAGGATTCATCAGTACGTTTGAAGGGCCATATGTTGAGTTGACACTATCAACTATAGGCAATATGCCAACGAAGTACTCAAGCAGGCAGCTCTTCTTGAGTTCCGTATTATCTATTTTTTGACTATCTATTTTGATTTGTGTCTCATAAAATGCATCAATTACATATATAAAGAGAATTTCACCACAGGATGTTAATGGAGTAGTGTACAGTAAAAGGTCAAAAGCATTGTGACTGATCCTCTTAGAATAACATCCAGGAAAAGCTTTCCCTAAAAAAGACAAAGTATTTATAGCAACAATAGCAAAATACAAATGTCACTTTGGAGTCTATCTGTCTAAATCAATGGCTCTCAACATTCTTCACTCTGTGCATTACTTCTTAGGACTAAGACCAACCTGTCTGCTCCAAATCTCACACATTTTCTACAGACATAGCATGCTTGGCTATATGAAAACAGATCTGATAAGATGACAGGATAGTATAAAGGAAGTAGGATTAAAACGAACTTACTTAATGTGATGTGTTCAGCTGATTGTTGCATCTCTTTATGTCTGGCAGTATTGTTGCTATACAATGGCAACATTCTGTTTGTAAATATAACCGTGAGGGAACTCTCTGCCAGTGGGTGACCAAAGGCACAGAAAAAATTAGATGCTTCCAGCACCCCTGCCAAACACCAACTGGCGAAAATATGTGCCTGACTGGAATCTTTAGTTTTTTGATTCCCTTAGCATCCTCAGAGAAACCCGGGCTGAAAATGATTAAGTTTGGGATCACTTCATAGATTGTTCACCTGGTGATGAAAGCAAGTCTGTGATGGAGCGTTAACAGCCCCAGATCACACTCCTTAGGGTGCTGGACTGAAGTGTGCCAATCACACTGAATCCTATGCCCAACTTAGCTATTTTGGACAGTAACTTTGAAATTTCAAGATGGTCAATAAGAAGATTTTTTTTAAGCCACTGGAGTTGCAATACGTATATTGTACTAACCTGGCTTATATACAAATATAATTTTCCAGGCTTGAATTAAGCACATAAATAGTAAAATTAAACCTCTGCCTAGATTGCAATCACTTTTCTCTATATTTTCCATGAATTCTTCCATGCAAGGCATTTTGGTTAACTGACAGGTTCAGAGTGTGTGCAATTCTTTAATATTAACCTGTTTAGTTTTCTTCATTTCTAATGCATGATAGGTATTTTCAAATAATAAAAAGTTTATTGCATTATATAAAATACTAATAGGACTGCAAATGTAAAAGAGAGAAGGCAATCCAGACAAGGCAAATGCCCTTGGTAATGGAAAACAAAAGAACAAAACCACTTATACAATACATATGTACATATGCATAGAATGCGATAATGCTCATAGCAAACCATCAAACTATAAGGGCTTAGTGAACCTTTCTCCAGTAAAATTTTCACAGTAAAATTAATTATGAAAGGGAGTCAGGCCAAAAGCACCAAAGACTGATGTCCTCTAAAGTCCTCTAACATAACCAACAGCTTTAGCAAGGCTGGTTACCCTCTCAGCTTTTCCAAGCCATGGCCTTGTTTTTCCGACCTCGAAGGATAACTTTGCAGGCTACCCCAATCTCCATGTCTGTTCAAACTTTAATCTGATTAAACATCCATTAGTGTTAGATTTAGTGTTTTTTTGTAATGTGGGCATTTGTCTCCCAAAGCCTAGACTGACACCACAAACTAACTTAAATCATAGCATCAAACTGCTGGCAACTTTTGAACACTATTGCTATGAGTTTGAATTGATCCAGAGACTTAGGGTAACCAGTTCCATTTCCCATTAAAAAAATCTTTTAAAGCAATTAACTGTATTAAGTTTGGTTTTTTTGTTTGTTTGTTTGTTTGTTTGTTTGTTTGTTTTTTAATAAACCAGAGAATGCAAGTGTCCCTAGATGGGTTATAACTCATTTGTGAGTTTTATGACAAGCCCAGCCATCATCTCTGTGATCTGTCTGTGGGAATTAAAAAAAAATTCAGAATAAAAGAGAGTTAAAACCCTATCTTGCAGTGACTGGCTCAAAACAAAATTCATCAGATTGTACTGATTTTGAGGGTCCCCTCAGAGCTTATATTTGTTCCAGACAGGGAAAAAACAGGCTTCTGGGTGATGCATTGGAATCAGAACTCATGAACTTTTAAAAAGAAGCACAGAAAGGCTTAAGCTTTCTTATGAGAAACAGTGCAGAAAAAGCAACTGATATTAAAGTTATCATGGAGAATTTCCAGGAGAGACAAATGCCAAGAGATGATGAATGGGGAGATATAAACAACATTCATGTTGGTAACATATATGGAGAGGAATCAGAATGCAAAATGTTGCAAAGGAAAATGGAAAACTTTTCATACCAAAAGAAATGGGAGAAACTGAGACAGGGATGCAGAAGACAAAAATTGAGGTACATATTTTTTAACTTTCCTCATTTGCTGTGCAGTCAGAGGGGCACATGCTGTAGCTGATGCCAAACCAGAGCAAATCCTTCTGCCCCTCTTCCTTTAAGATGTTGAGAGAGATCTGCCAGCATCCACTGCAGCAGAGAAAGCTTTTCCCAATGAAGAAAAAGACTGTCAGGGAAGGTGATTATGGGAATGGAGCCTACCTAGGTATGGCTAAGAGTCTGGACTGCTGGGTCTTCACCCAGCTTGAAAACTTGAACCATATCAGTTAAGTTAGCCCGACATTCACCGAAATTAACAGATACGTAGCTGAGAGTTTACCCTCCTTCAAAGCTTGACTCATTTGGAGAATCAAAAAGTGCCATTTATGACAAGGGAACTTCCAAAGTTGTTGCTCAATCAATATATTCCATTGGAGTCTTACTAGGCAACTTACAACCTTTATGAAATAATTAGATGGTGTTCTAATTTTCCTGTTTTAGATGCCTCCTCTAACACTTGAATCATTTCTTGCCTTCTTCCTTCCATGGGCTTGTTTTAAACAGATAAAGTTTGGATTGCAGTTGTTGCATCCATAGAATCTTAATGCTTAACCTCAAAAATGAATGCTAAATAAAGTCTTTCCCTCCAGAGCTCTAACCATATCCATTTCTCTGTTTTATTTCTGGGTTTTTTTTTCATTCCTCAACAAAAGAATAAGTAAATCCTCATTACCCAGAATCAGTTGAAACTTGTCTATATAAAGAATATATTGGGTTTCTTGTGAGTCTCTGTGTGTGTGCAGAACTGCATTGCATTAACATTCCTGAATACAGGCTTTTTAATGTGCTAATCTTAGGAAGGTAAAATCAACATTCAAATGGTAATTATTTAGGAAGTAAATTGATCAATTTGTCCTAAGCTCCATGAAGATGAACTGAGGTCAATCCACTTTGCCTATTAAGATTTTGAAGATATCTGGTTGGATTACTTTCACAGTAAAAGCCTGTTTTCCACTGGGGTTTAGGGAAAGGGGAAAAAAAAAAACCCAAACCAAAAAGAAAAAAAAAAAAGAACTGAGCTTTAATGTTAGACCTTAGGAAACACAAACTTTTCATGTAAGTGCAATTTTCCTGGTCCCAGCAAGCTATCCATGTAAATAACCTCTCTGTTATTAGCTTTTAGTACCATAGCTGTCCCCGTGGTGAAGGTAAAATGGTTGCCAACTAAACAGAGTTGAGCTTTCTTGGTTCTACGACCCTATATATATTTTCTGAAGTATTTTTAAGGCTTGGGAATGTGTGGATGAGAAACCACAACACATATAGATGAGACACTGAAAGAACTTAAGAGCAAGCTATTCAAACAACTCTGGCATTTCAAAACTGAGCACAGTGAATTTTTTTTAGCTAAAGTGAAACACTACAAAATTGTTATTGCTAAAATAATAGTTTATGAGTCTTAAAATTAACACATTAAGTGTTAGGGTAGAAGTATGTATTTCCTAATAGTAAATCACTAGACCACATGAATTCAAACACCATGAAGTCAAAACTTTTATTTCATTTTAAAAAAGAAAGAAAAATTACATTTGTAGAAAGAGAGACAGGTGGACGTAATGTGTCTGACTACTGACTCTTTCAAGCTCTTGAGCTTGAAATACCCTCAGTACAGAAACATTTTTGCCATTGTCTCACCCCTTTTCTAGAGGCACTTTCCAGGTAGCTAAAGAATCCCTAAGTCTTCAGCATTTATTCTGAGAGTATCATTAGTATGTTAATTTAATATGGATTTTCCTAATGGTTTTACGACGTAAAATACTTCACAAATAAGAAAAGTGTCTCATTTCATATAGTGTTTTTCAGCTCGTCATTGTTGGCATGGTTTAAACTGGTGGCTTGAAGATTAATTTCTTTGGGTTCCCAGATTATCTGCCTTAGAGTGGATTTCAGTATCAAGGCTGTGGAAGCCAAAGATGACTGGTGGTCACTGCAGAACGTTTTCAAGACTGGGTAAATTTTACCATTTAGGTAACCAGTTATCTATGCAGTCACTGAAACATTTGTGTCCTACCAGTTTCTGGTATCATGTTATTTATGGCAAGAATGTATAACAATGATGTTCAAGGCGCTCATTTTATGCCAGTGATGTTCTTGTCTCATCGAAATTGTTGTCTTGCATAGATGCAGCTTGAACGCTGTGCAAGCCTAAAGAGTGAGAAGCTATGCAAACAAGTAGCTTCAGACACTGTCTGGGTCTTCAAAAATCAACATATTTACAGGTTTCCCTGTAAGACTTCTTGGCTCTATGTAACCTGCAGGACAACGCATTCAACATTGGACCAGAGTCCTGATACCAGGTATGCATTTCCCAGCTACTTTGAGAAAGTAACAGAGGTGGGTGAGCATGGTAAGAGCTGGAATGCTGTATAATCTCTGGGTGCTGAGGGGGCTTGGACTGTGAAATAATCCTGCCCTTTGGTGAGTATACAGTCCTTGTGCTTTACGAAAATTCAGTAATGTTTTGAGATATGCAGTGTATATTCATAAGGCCAGCTGTACTTATAACTTCCTTTCAGAGATCAATAAGGGGAGTTAAAGTATTATATCTTGGAAATGCATATTTTCATTGAGTGCATTTTTTTTCCTGTGAGACATATTTAACAAACACTAAGAAACGATATGACAGGTCTTCCACGACAAAACAGGGAGCAGAGATTCTGAATTTTAGTGGAAGAGGCCTTTGTTTGAACCTGCCTTTGCAGTGTAATCCCAGTATTTGTCTGACTTCCATTTCTTTCCTTTCCATGAGCTGAAGATGTATGCTTAAGTTTTAAAGCAACTGTCCATCTGAAGGAAGTAGAAGAGAAAATTTCATGCTACCATAGGGATCCGTCATAATGGCAACATTCCCATGGCAATTTATAGCTGTGACTTCTGGTCTTTTTCCGATGTTTTATAACATATTAAGGTATGTGGTGTATAGAGACAGAAGGAATAGATGTTCTTGTGACCCTTCTGAACTACACACATACTGGATGCTTGTGACTGTGGGGGACTGATTTAGAAGGCTGATACAATCTTTCCTAAATCCATGTCCCAAACCTACTTTTCAGTATTTTTTTGAACCAAAACACTTCATACCCTTTGCATAGACTCGCTGCCCTCCAAGTTGAATTTTGCTTAATAATAGTGAGCTCCTGCTTGGTGGGGATGGATAAATTCCAAATAACCTTTGACTATACAATAAAAGACTTTGGTGAGTAGAGCAGTACATCAAACATTTCTGTGTGAATGTACAGCTGATTAATCATTGGAGTAGTGTTTGGAGATTGTCTTTAGACAGTTCAGTCATAGAGTTGAATGTCAGCATTATCATATATGAATCCCTCCACACATTTCCAGTCCTGCACAGTGATTGTCTCAAGGAAAGCAACAGAACTAACGGCAAAATGAGTTTTGTAGCTGCGATTTGCAAAACAGGGTGTTTTGTACAGAGGCCAGTCAAAGCTTCTCAGCAAAGCAAAAATTTTGCTGCTCCAGTGATGAGGAACTATGGTCTAGAGAGGAGGAAAAATGCAGCAAAGACAGAGACTCAAGAAGAAGTGCATGTGTGTGTGCATGTGCGGGAGGCCCTGGAGACTCGGTTCCCTCACTGATGGCACTGAGGTGTGCAGCAGAGGTGGCACCTGCACCTAGAAGGGGACCATTCCCTGCCCCACCAGCAACTGCTGTCTGACTCCCTCTGCTCTCATTAATGGTTAGAGCTGCAGCAGAAGCACGGTTGTCTTTAAGAGCTTTGGCATAGAAAAAGTGCTGTGAGTTTCACAGGTGCTCCAGTAATGTGCACCCAGTACATGTGCATTGTGCTTATGTTCAGAGCTGGCCTTATCTCAGCCTTTCTGCTTCCTGGAGTGAGCCGGTAAAGCAGTGCAACACAGCAGTGGTGTGGCTGAGGTCATGGTAGCACCAACAAGACATTTAAAGCACAGCTTTCAATGTAAGTCACTGGTTAAATAAAGAGAACATTACAGTGGCAACATCTGGACTTCTTAAAAATACCAAGATAGATGAAATATATGTACACTAAGAATAAATTGTGTATGTATGAACTAAAACAAGATATGAATTGGAAAAGGTTACTGAATCTCTGAATCTATCTTCCTGAGAGGACAGTGTATTCCCTAACATAATTCCACCCAGTGGGAGAGCCAGAACAGAGAGCAGAAGGA
Organism: Burhinus bistriatus; assembly: GCA_013397275.1. Taxonomy (NCBI): domain Eukaryota; kingdom Metazoa; phylum Chordata; class Aves; order Charadriiformes; family Burhinidae; genus Burhinus; species Burhinus bistriatus. Next base: position 79,168 of record VYXH01008716.1, on the reverse strand, counting down.
CAAGAACAACTATGTCATTCCTAGCTACCATCCATAAAATAACACTAACTTAAAATTAAAATTTAAGAAATATGGCTTGAGGGAATAGAATACTTAAAGTTTGAATGAGCTGAGTTCCCTTTCCTGTGACCTGACCACGTGGCTGTTGAATGGCAAGGGTGTATTTGGACATGGAGAAGACTTTCAATGAGAAAATTCTCACCATTATGAAGAGCAGGGATCTTCCAGGCTGTGAGGATAGATCTGAGCCACTTGGTGCATATTTGTCCTATGAGTATGTTCTTTAGAAAAGATTACTTTTAATGGGAAAGGTGACTATCAACTACAAAGAGGATTAGCAACAGCTCCCCTTACAACAGAGAGAAAGATTCACAAAATAATTTGCGATTTTTAAAAATAAGCAATATTTGGAATGACTCTCTGACTATCCATTATGAGAAGGCAGCATGTAAAATGGTATTGACCAGAAAACTGTGCTCATGAACAGACAGTATCCTCTTTCCAGTTCATAAGATCATATCTTTTGTACAAGACTATTTATAAAAGCTATAGGAGTCGCTCTGGATTCTGCCTTTCTCTATTTCTTTTCTAACTTATAAACTACCAAGTTTGGGAAAGGATACTTTGTAGTCTCTGGGAATGATGGAGGTAATCAAGTGATATATGGGCAAATGTAGAAAACTGTGGATGCAGGAGGGGGAGGATGGAGTTCAGTTTCTTTTTGAAGCATCTCCTCTATCTTCTAATCCAGGGACTTCAATATCTGTGAGCTGAACTAAGTCCTTTCTTACATATGTAGTCTTTCCAGGATATGAATACATCTGGTGAAGATTTTATTTCTATAATGGCATTCTAAATATCAGCAAGAAAAGCAATTTTCCTGAATTTTCAAAAGTATTTACAAAGGATCATTTCTGTTATATATGTGGGCGAACTATCAATAACAGGCTGCAAGGTTTTGTCTTGCTGCTGAACCTCTGGCAACTTATCATAGACCTTGGAAAGCTCTGTACTCAGTTCACAGGAACACTGAAAGGTACTACAATATATGGGTTCCAAATTTTCCCAGACAAGTAAAGGAGAAATAAAATGCCTGTTTGTCCACATCATTAAGCTACCTTGCAGTCTGGTACAATTGGCAGACTCTGCTCCAGAGAGATTCAGGACAAAAATTGCAAGGGTTTTTCCAGGTCAGGTTTGAAGTACACTGGCAGAGCATTTCTGTGTCTTCCTGAACTCCAGGGGCCAATCCTGAGATGTTCTCAGTAGTCTGAGTCCCACAAAAGCTAAAGCTGTTCGTATCCTCCTTTCACAAATGTTACATTCCCTTGCAGATCTGTACATTTAAAAAATGTGAAATTTGCACTGCTAGTTTTGCACCCTGTATCACTTTCTGTACTGTCTTCTATTCTTATTGACATTGCATGCTGCATCTTTGTTTAATTTTTTTTAAAAGTGAAGGAAAGATATTTTATATTGCTGCAGCACTAGAGCTCAGCAGAATTCTACGAAAGAATTTTTTTAATGGGAAACATATAATACGAGGCAAGTCCTTCCTTTAATAATATTGATATTGCTCTTGTGCTGCCCCAAGCCCATTTGTATAATGGCAGTTTTGTATTAACTCTCTTGCTGTTTTTATTATCCACAGAATACAAATTAACCTCTTGTGTTGTGGTAAGACTTGGCAACCATAGCCAAGACTGGGACAATTGGGTGGAGAAAGTCTCCCTACCTTAAAGAACTTTGCCTAAACAGATGAAGGGTAAAATAGGGAAGGAGCTCAGAGAGTAAAAAAAATATTTATTCAAACTCACACAGCAGAAACAACTCTAGATTTCATGGTTCCCAATGTTAAGGATTCTGTTTGATCATAAACACCATATTGAAAGAATAGATTTAGCTTTAGCATTATTTGTAAAATAAAGACATGCAAGAATGGAGAGTGCTTTTAAAACAGAATTTGAAACTGAAGAGCGTGATTTCTGCCATGAATATCTTACATACTTCAGATTTCAATTAATTTTATTGTTATGAGAGAAGGGAAGAAGCAAGAGAAAGACACTAATTAAACCCCTCCAATGCATAACAATCCTCCTTAAACTAGTTTATCCTAGTATGGTTCCAGTGCAAGGAGGCCATTTTTTGTTTTAAACAGAAAACTTCTGAAGAGCAACAATGAAAACGTGTACCCATCTATGAAACCACTTTTCAAAGCAGTCATGCTGATGGGTTCATGTCACATGGGCTGTCACTGGCAACAGGGTGCCAAGAGAAGTCTGTGCTGTGTAGCAGACCCAGGGCTTGCCCAGGTCCTGTTGGCCACAGCTGGCCCCATGGTGCCCTGCAGCATGTGAAAGCGTAGTGCCTGTTGGAGCTACCCAAGTCTTCCTCTCAGGTACAAGCTCAGTCTCATGTTGCTTTTCTGCTCCCAGCTGCTGATTCAGGCGAGCCCTTCCTAGAGCAAATGGCCAGCTCTGGTCTCTGTTGTGTGGAGAGGCTTCTAAGTGACTCACGTGGGTTGAAAATCCACCTCAGTGGGGAGCACCTGGTGTATGGCCACCTTGCTTTGTTTTCAGAAGCTTCCTTACGCTGTATTTTCTATGGTAAGCAGTTTTGGCTGTGCTAAACTACTGGTTCCACTCAAGTTTGGATAGGAGGCTGAACAGCTCTCACTTTGGCTCTCTGTGTTGCAGAGACACAGTATTGCATGCACCAACCTCTTTGCAGCAACAAAGCCTACGAGAAAGGTTGAAAAAAGTGCTGAACCCCCAGACACCACATAATGAGGTACATATGCGAGTAGACATTAGGTATGCATACAATGAATCACTTCCTTACATGTCTTCCTTGACTGAAGGTACTATGGGCTTACCTGATTCTTTTTCCAGCATGAAAAATCTCTGTGTTAATTCTGAGTACCTGCTCTTTGTTAATACTTCTGCACAGAATAGAAAAGGAAAGGACAAATTAAATATATCTGCTCCTTTTCAAACCACCCTTCTGCAGTAATTTGAAATGCTTTTATACATATTCTTGCACGCTCATTTATTTGTTTATGTGTATGCTTATGTGTCTTTAGCAATTCTGTAAAATGATAGGCTTTTTCTTTAAAAAACTCACTTATAGGCTTTTACTTAATTTCTCATGTTCCTATACTACTGTGACTTTTTTCTTACAAAACCTCATAGCTTATAAATTACAATAAGATTAAACCAGATATTGCTAATGTATTTTAAACAGTTGTTAAATTACCAAAGTTGGTTGATCCCTTCCTTGAAATTTGCTGATCCTAACTTTAAATGACTCCTAGGTTATTATTTATATCTTTTAAGTCTTTTATAGCTGTACGTGGGTGCTTTTATGAAACCTGGTGTAACGTATTCTAAGAACAAAAGCATATTTATGTAAGTAGCACTGGGAGCTGACTTGGCAGGTGTTTGCCACAAAGTCTTAACCCCTAAGCATTAGTAGTAGGCATCAAGCACATCCTCGAAACGTCGTGAGAGTCTCTTTTTCTGCAGGGAAACTGTTCAGGCTGAACAGTTTAAACTGGAAAGAATGGCAGTGTTAACGCTATCATCAAGTTTGTGGAGTGCAGAAATAAATGAGGGTTTAGGAATAACATTTGCAACCAGTGCCATAAACAGAAAATAAAGACAGTTGTGGTGGCCAGGGCTTCTCAGGGCAACTGCAACCTTATGTAGCTTATGCGAGAGCCAGACAGAATTGTTCTTGGGAAGAAAAGAGGCTCAAATGGGGAAAGGACCAGGCAAGGCCATAGTCTCTCCTCTTGCATAAACCAGACAGGAACACTGGCCAGCTGGAGGAGATCCAGGGCTGTCCCACATGAAGAGGGGTAGCAGAGGGAGCCTAGCCTTTAAAAACAACAGGGCTTTGTCTAGGGCAAGGGTCTGCCAGCTTGAGTTAAGGTAGTGAAATCTGGCACTGAGAACTGTGAAAGTTTCCCTGGCTTCTGCTAAAGCCAGTGATTTTCGTGGATCTGCTGGAGAAGGCCAGCAAGAAATGAAAGAGTTCCTGAGAGTAAAGTAAAATGTGGCAGGAAACTTCCTTTCAGTTTGTAGGCATGAAATATGTTGCTCCTTTAGCTTCTTCTAGACAGGAGGCACCTTACATGGTTCAACATGCTCATCAAAGCTAACCAGGAATTCTTTCAACAAAAATACTTTCATAGAAAAATGCCATTTCACTGAAAATACAGTTTGGAGACAGAAAGTAGAGCCATATCAAGAACATGGTGTTAGGAAAAGTTTCCTGGCTTCTGAACTTCATTTTAGAGCGAGCAACACCCCCTAAGAGCCCTGTGGTCTGGTGTACATAGGCTACACCTGTGAAGTGAGAGTTCTTAATTAAGTCACTGCTCTGACTGAATATAATCAGGATTTAATCACCTTCTCTGACTCAGAGGATAGTCTCAGCCTGTAATGCTCAGTTCTGAAGGGATGTGATTGCTGAGAAGGTGCTTTGATGCCTCCTTAGAGAAGATGGGCAGCAGTTCCTTGCTCCTGCAGTGTGGTAACAGAGAATATGGGCTAGAACCAGCCACCACTTCTTGGGTGAATGCTTCAGCTGGGATGTGGGTGGATGGGGTGAAGTGGGTTTGGTTTTGTTTTGTTGTAGGGGCCTTGTGTTTGGTTGTGTTTTGTTTTTGTTTGTTTGGTTTTTTTTCCCCCTTAAATGCAGGACTTCAGAGGTTCTTGGTTTTGTTCTTGTAGTGAAGCGGAAGTGTTCTGCAAATACAAGTTTTTGTAAGAAAGGAGAAAAGTTTCCTATGTAGTTCTTATGGTTACATACTGGCAAGTGGTAATGTTATGTTATGGGGCTGAACAAAGTGTTCACATATCTATGAGTTGTGTTAGTGTTTTTCTCTGAAAATGGGACTTATATTTAGGTGTATTCACTCAGGCCTCTCAAAAGGGCTTTATTAGGCTTCAGTTGCATGGAACTGGCATGTAGTTGTTGTTCTCTGCAAACCATTTATCTTGTAGCTTTCCTGGGAGTCTCTTCTCTGATGACTTACAAAATTCCCAAGAATCCTGTTCCATCCTGTGACTAACACGTTCCTGGTGGAAAGTTCTATTTTAAGCTTATTCAAACCATATTTTTTTTCTGTGAGGAAGTATAACTGTTAGTTAATATCACTGCAATTATACCAAGCAAAATACTTATTAAAAACCTTCCTTGTAGTTCCAGGTTTCAGTCACCTACTTCTTTTTTCATAATCCTGCCATCATTCACATAGGAAAAAAAAATCAATCTTACTAAGAAGAGATGTAGAAAAACTGCTTTGTATTGCTATGATTTTTACTGTGGTAAAAATTCCTGCATGCATAATTCTGTTAACCTTCACAGGAGTATTTGGGCAGATAACTTCATCCACAGTCTTGCATGCAGTTGTGGCCTCCCATATTTAAGGAAGGTGAATCTAAAGTTCAGAGGATGGCTACTAGGATGATCAGGAGCATGCAGTGCACGTGAAATGAGAGAGAAGAGCTTGGCTTGTTTAGCCTTCAAATAGAAATAAAAAAAATGAAATTATCTCTTGTGTGATGGAGGAGAAACACCAAGATGGGAGAAAAGCCATTTGAGTTGAAGGGTGATTTTTGGTGTGCAAACAAATGAAAATGAATGGGAAAAAATTCAGCCTGGAAACTGAAGGAGAGTGTCATGGGCTTCTGGAAGAACATCCTAGTCTGAATACTGAGGGCAACATTGTATGGTGCCTGCTAGAGAAGAGGTTGATCTTTGCCAGAAAGGGTCCCCTTGGGAGCATTCTGGTCAGCCCAGTGAAAGGTGTCAGACGGAGTCATCTTGTGGGATAACACCAGTGGGCAGCTCAGCCTTATACTGCAGCTTGCTCATGACCCCCCATGGGATGGGAGAGAGGATCGGATGGGTAAAAGTGTGAGAACTCATGGGCTGAGATAAAGACAGTTTAATAAAATCAAAAAAAACCCCAACCAACAACAACTAAGAAAAGCAAATGATGCTAAAGCACCCACAGTTTTTCTCCACCAACTGACTAATGTGCCCAGCAAGTCCTTGAGTGATCGTAGCCCTGGTGAACTCTTCCCCCCACCTCCCTGCTTTTATTGCTGAGCACAATGTCATATGGTATGGGATGTCCCATTGGTCAGTTGGGGTCAGCTGTCCAGGCTGTGTCCCCTTCTAGCTTCTTGTGCACCCCCAGCCTACTTGCTGGTGGGCAGTCTGAGAAGCAGTAAAGACCTTGATGCTGCGTAAGCACTGCTTAACAATAACCAAAACATCCTTGTGTTATCAACACTGTTTTAACCACAAATCCAAACCACCACTGTCACACAGGCTGCTGTGAAGAAAATTAACTTTATCCCAGTCAAAACCAGTACATCTAGGATGGATCGTTCGAAAAGATAGACCTCTGTCTTGTTAACTGAATTCTGGGAAGGTAACCACTTGGATGGGCAGTGTGGCACCAGCAGTTACCAGCACCTACAGCTAGTATGATACAGAGTTTGCTGTTGTGTCGTGGTTTCCACGATGGCAGTTGGTGGCCAATTTTCAACTCTCATTGGTACCTATCTTAATGCTTCCAACTACGCTACACAAGGGCAATATGGTGACAATGATTTTAAAGCAAAAGTCGCCACCAGGATCAACGACAAATTGTGATTAAAACTGATGGCATACCATGGCCCCACTTGCCCTGTAAAACAGGCCCCAACAGGGCTCTAATGAACTTCCCACCTTTCTCATCATAGCAGTGGTTTACACCCACTGTATATTAGTAGATATTAAAATGTATAAGGATTTCTCTCTAAGAGCATTCCTCTTGCTGCTTGGGTTGGTTGTACTATAAACAGTGATTGTACTTTGTTGTATTGTGGGACTCCAAATTTTAGGCTCAGCTGGAAAACAGAAGTGCAAATCTTGCTTAAAAAAAAAAAAAAGTAAATCAAAGGGATTAACGTTTTTCCAACACTGAATTAACATCTTATGCTGAAGAGTCAGATGAAATGCCAAGAGTAGGCTCACTTTGGGTTGTTTGTCCCAATCTCTCTTTCCACCTGTGATGCTACTGTGCAAGAGGGCTTGTGATCAGATAGCAAAGTGCCTCTTGTTAAAAATCAGAAAATTGTTTGCTCACAAGCTAGACTTTGGAAACTGGAGGATCTCCTGTTTGAACTCACAAGCCTATGGGCTTGCCTTCTGTCTGAGCTTTGCTTTGTCTCCCTTACCAAAAACCTACCAGGTTTGACACTTGTGTGTTGCTTCATCCTCCTCTTGAGCATCCTTCCTACAGGCAATTCTTTCTATACCTGGGTGAGGAGAACTATTTTTTCCCATCCCTGAGGTCTGAATGTGGTGTATGACAACCCCAGAGAGAATCAAGTGGATAGAGTTTCTCCCTAGTATTACAGCAGTTTTATTATGCCACGGAAGAAAGAAAAGAGCAAAGTGTGCACCACTGCCAGGTTGGGAACAGCTGCTGGAGAAGCCAGCAGAACGATGCCAACCAGGCCTTTTGTCTCCAGGAGCGCTCTACCTTCCATTTATGCCTCTAGCTGTTCTTCTCTTCAAATCCCAGCCTTCTCCCACCTTCCACCCCCAGAAATTAAGCAAAGAGCATTTATTCTCCCAGGAATATTTTAGATATTTAACAGATAATTTAATTCTCTCAGAAAGGCATTGACGACTGCAGAGCGGAGGCCAGACCCTCATTGCAGGCAGACAGGCTCCACTTATTTTCCTGGCTCTTCAGATTTACTACTAATACACTGGCAGGCAGCAGTAGTGGATATGATGATGTAGTGTTGGAAATAATCCTGGGTTTTAGTAATACCTATACACTGCCAGACAATTATGTCCAAAGAGCCCAGATTTTCTAGAAGTACTGTCCCACCCCCCGTTCTGTTGGAAGCTCTAATTTCCTCCTTGCCCCTCTTCCCTTGCTGTCAGCCCTATCACGTCTCTTGTGGCCAGATCAAGGATGTTTAAATATAGATTCAGAAATTTCTGAGGGAGGAGCGACTCTGGCAAGGCTCTGTGGCCTGAGTGATCTCACTAAGCTAGTACTGTCTATTCAGGATCTCTTCCAATACTATCTGGCCCTTCTTTAAATCTGCCAATGTTTTAGAAATTCAGGAGTAAAGCAGTAAACAGATGCAATGAAGCTTCTGAGGTTTTTCCATACTGGAAAAAAGACCTCTTCCCCCCCTTCTTTTTCTACCTTATGTAACTCAATACTGCCAGGACTTACTTACAGAGCAAAAAAGTACTTTTCTAAACTAGCGGGCTTGGTCCTAACCAGTCACAGCACGCGTCAGTACAGGAATATTTGGGAGATCTTGTTTCAAGCAAAGGCAAAAAGCAGAGTAGCCTTTAAAGCTTTAGTAGAAGTGGATTAGATGAATCTACCCCTTCTTTCTTTTCTCTAAAATTGCCTTGAGGGTTTGTTTCCTTTTGAACAATCATGACCCTAAAATTATTAAGAGGTATTTTTGATGACTTGAGCTTCGACCGTAATCTTGAGTATTTTTTTTACTCCTCTGTGAGTACTTAGACAAAGTGAAACAGTTCTGAGTTGTAGTGTGACTGCAAGAGCCTGGTAGAATTATTAGCTTAGTTGCTGAAAGTTGGGGGAAAATCAGAATCTGGTGTGATTTCCTCAAGTGGTCACACATGGTCAGCGTCTCTCCTGTGCAGATTACTAGCACCAGTCCTGTGCAACCACTTCAATTGCACTTATATCCTCAAAATGAGCTTAAGCACTTCTTATGCCTTGTGTTCAAAAGTGGATTTCACCCCCTAGCAATTTCAAGTAACCAAAGTACTTTTTAGCAAAACAATAAATTATAACTTCTGTTTTTTTCAGAGAATGGACTGCAGCAAATCTTGCAGATGGACAGTGTTGCATAGGAGCAGGCTTTGACTACATGATACAATGGTTAAAATCAAATTAATTTTAGTAATATTATTTGGTAATAAAAAACCAACAGCCGGAGTGTTATAAATAACAATGTATCTGTAAAGATACAAAGATATGAAGAACATAAAAAGGAGAACTAAGAGCTGACTCAGAAGGTATTTAACTTCTGAAAAAGGAAAGGCTAATGCTGTGGTTATCACTCCTACAGGGCACTTCTGCCCATGAAAGCAGAAGGTAGCATGCATATGTAATTGTGCAATATTCTAAGATGCATATAGCTCTGTAATATGGAGAAATACAGAAATAAAGACTGATTGCCTTTGAGGTATACGAAAATAATGTTAAGAATGACTTAAAACCCTTTATGGGGCTGGTTATCTTTGGGAATAACTAAAAGTCCATTAGTGACTATATGCTATATATTGTGTTAAATCAGCCCTCTTCTCTCTAATCTGCCTCATTGTTTTTTTAGGGTGAAATTCATCCTCAGGCAGAGTGTACATACGTGATGTTGAGTCTGCCATTTATTATAACATCCATAACTCCATATGTAAAGCTGTGCATATGGCCTTGATAGCTGTCTGCAGTGGGGTGAATTTTCCTTCTGCATACTGATCCAAGGTGAATGACTGTCTCATCAACACTTTCTTCTTCAGTGCTTTATTAATAACAAATGAGGGACTCATGAATCCTTTCAATTAATTAATTTCTTCTTGGTCTCCTTTTCTTGCTTAACAGTTTGATCTGTCTCCAAAATGTACATTTTCTGCATTCCCATTGGACTAATGACATTTAGATATTTTTTTTTTTTTACTTTGGAATATAGCCATCCAACTTAAAAGTAAAAAGAGATATTGTACATTTGAAGACAGTGTTAGTGCCATTCCCTGCCAGTAAATCCCAATGCTATGAAAATGAACAAGGATGGGATCTGCCTTCTTTTGGGGTTATTAGACGAGACATATCACTGAAGCACAGGGAGACATTTCCCTTCAGCTACCTTGGCTCGTATAGAGCTTTATTTAAGTTTTGATTCAGATAACCGTTTTTTTCCCACCAATTTAGGGGTTATAATATCTGCTGTTGACCTTCTATTACAACCTGTGAACCATCCTGTTTAATGTGAAATTACATCATGTAAGAAATTCCCTTTTGTCCATTATCTTGGTCACTGCCTTGACAGGGCTCTCAGAGAGTCGTGGGAGTGTAAATCAGAGATGGGACTAAGAAGTGAGGAACTCAGGAGTAATAGGTGTGAGTCTAACATGGTGATTCCTTCTGTTCTTAAGGCCACAGCAAGAGCGCAATGAAGAATGGACATTAGGTGTTTCTTCCTGGCACTGTGTCAAGTGCAGAATATTTTATGCAAATGAAATATCCTCTTCCGAGAAATAATAGATCTGTAGTGATTTCATTCCCATGTTAGAGCAAGAAGGTTTACATTGAAAAGATGGGTTGGCCACAACTATGACCACTTGTTGAGCACAAAAGGAATATCGAGAAGAAATTAATTGTGTGGCATTAGCTAATAGGAAGCAACACATACACGAAAAAGAGGTCACAGACAAAAAATTTCATAGACCATAATTGATTATTGTGATTTGCTTAACTGGACTTGGAAATTATGGGAGAAAGTGAATGTCACGGGGAGGGAGGTGGAAGTCAAGGCTGAAGGATATAATGTATCTTGTGTATGTTATGCCTTCTCCTGGGTAACCTCTCAGGTCAGTGTCAGTGTTCCTGCCTTGTATAAGAAAGCTAGGCGTCTCATTATGAATATAAGATGAAGATAGAACAGGTACCAGTAAATAGGATTCTGCATGCTAGAGGAAGGTGAGGAACACGGTGGCACAATGACGCATTTGGGAAGTTAGGAGACCTTACGGAGTGAGATGGAGTTCAGTTGTTGGCTATCTCTGTGAGAGACTGGGTGTACTTTCACCCTGTTTCAGGTGTTTCAAAGTACATTGTCTCAGATATTTCTTTTGTGATGGAATCCTATGTTTTTTTCCTCTCTTGATTTGCTACAGGCCAGATCATAGGGGACTTTCTCCTAAAGTTAGAGAAGACAACAAAATCACAGTTGCTTGGAAAGCCATCATCCTTCTACGGGCTTTCCCCTTTGCCTTTTCCGCAGCTTTGCTTAGTGCTTTTCTCAGATGTGTACGTGTTCCATGTGAGGTACTGTGCCCAAAGCATGACCTATACGATGTGTTTTCATCAACATAGCGAGCTGGCTCGGAAGTGTCAAGGGATCACTACTTTATCAGGTGGTATAGCAATGACAACAAAATTTCTGGTGTTGACAACCATGGTAGCACAGGGTGTTTTTAGTAGAATAGCACTGCAGAAAGACTTAGTGAAACTGGACTACAGACCTTCTGCCAGCCTATGCTCTGTCCCCTTTTGGGATTATATATAAATTAACACATAAGTACCAACAGACAGCTCTATTGTTGACAAACCCTGCCTTGAATAGAAGACCTCCACTTCTAGTGGGAACACCTCTCTCCTTTTACTTCAAAGGGTATTGGGGCTGAGAGGGTTGGTTGTTTGTATTTTTCTTCACCTTCAGAACCTTGTTGTGAACTGCCCTTATATTTCTTCCCTTGGTATGGGAAAGAATTTGGTTGAATTTTTCAAAGATGGCTTCTGTTTCCCTTCTCTCCCACAGTGCTGACGTGGTTGATTCCCATTGCTCTTCCAGGACTGCCCTGTCTGCTCACAGCTACATCCACTTCATGGCAGAGAGTGATACAGCTGCCTGAGTGAACCGAATTCCTTCGGTCTTCCTTGTTAGTTTAACATACAGTCTTAGAAATCAAGGGCATAAATCACATTTTGGATACAAATCAAAACATGTGATTAATACCTAGACATTTATGGCCATATAATGTCGCACCACAGTTAACAAGTAACATTTGGCTATGGAGTCTGTGCACCTGCTAAGCAGTAATGTGCTACTAATGTTTTAATGAAGGATCTCAGGGAAAAAAATGCCTCTCTAAGCTAGTGGTAACGCTTGCGTTCCTGGAATGCACATGTGCGGATAGGAGAGTTGACTGACTGGGAATATAGCCATTTGTTTTCCCAAATTACAAATAATAATTAATAAATAAAATGTTTTCTCATGGCTGTGAGTAGGGAGTCAGGCGAATCGCTTGGCAAACAAACTGATATTTAAGCTCTGATTTGCTGAGAATATTTGCACATTGCTCTAGTACAGTGGTCCCAGAAGGGACAATACTGAGCAACTTGCATTTTGTGGACAGGTTTGCTCTCTGTGTTGGCCTTGGTTTTAAGTTTTTAATTTACTGTATTCACAAGCAATATCAGAAAGTCTCGTGGGCAACGTGTTGCACAAGAAACTAAGATTGGGGACTACGGCTTTCTGGTACTGTGCCAAGTTTATTGATATTATGGCATACATCATAACTTTTGCAGACTGAAAATGAGGAAAAAGCAGAGATTACGTACACAGGCAGTTTCACAGGGAAATGGAAAAACAACCTGCCATCTTGTTTTGGTGCAATCTGGACTAAAACATGTTCTTTAGCATTATGACAATAAACTCCAGGGATGCTACCTGGCACGGATGGTTTAGCACTGCTTCAGAAGCAATGATTCTTAATGAGAAGTAGAGAAGGGCCAGTGTCTTCCTTTATTTTTGTCAAGGAACTTCAAAAAGAAACTCTTTAAGATCTTCCACAAGAATGTCTCCAGGAGACACTTCTTTCAAATATTTGTTTTAGTGTCTCTGCCTGATGGAGACATTCATCTAACCTATGATTTGGTTGCTAACAGTGGCAAGTAGATCTTTGAGCAGAAGGTGCATGGAACCTTGTGCTGCCATCACCTCCTTTGGTACCATCTTTGTGGATGCAAGTGTTCTCTACTGGTCAATTAATGCAGATGTTTGATATGAGGAGGCTGCTTTACTCATCACAATGATGCAAAGAAGTGTAGTGAAAGAGATGTAAAAGTTACCTTCACAGAAACTTGTATATTTATGTATATTATGTTTCTCGGGCCCACACAGCCCTTAACTGGCAGTGGCAAATAAGAGTTTTGAGAAGCTTTTCCTGACCTGATTCCAGCTAAAATAAAAAAAGAAAATTTAAGAAGACTTTAAAGTGATAATTACTGAGACTTGTCAAAATTAACTTTTTCCCCTCCCCAGGCTATTTTTGTTTTGATTAATCATCATTTTACAAAGGGAAAATTTTTTTGATAGAAGATTCTCTGTTTTTTTTTTTTTTTCACTTATTGTTTTCCTTGAAACCATCCTCTCCCTTTACTTTTCTGTTCCGGTGGCTGAGGATAGTTCAGTGTATACTCTCTGAAAGCTGTCCAGATTGGTTCCAAATTAATCAGATGGTGTGTTGTGAGGCTGCCTTGAGGCACTCAACTGTTGCTAGTATGGAACTGGATTGGGTTTCCTAACTCAGTTTCTTGAAACCTGAATTTTCCACTCAGCTAAAAAGTTCAAACAGTAGAAAGTGAGTCCAAAGGACTTTTTATGAAAAGCCACTCTCAAATTAAAATAAAGACACTTTGATTGAGAAAATGTTGATTGGCTGAGTGTGCAAGTCTGATTAAGAGAGTGGTGAAAGTGAGTGAAAGAATTTGGGAGTGCATCTGTATGGCAAACTTAATTGTAAGCTCTAACTCAAGTGTTGTCTCCAGTTATCTCCCTGATCACATATGAAGCATCTAGCTTGGAAGAGTTGCAGGGCTTCTGACTGAACAAGCTGCCTCAATTTTGGTTATAGGTTAGGACTTAGATGTTACCTTCATGTGGTGTTATAGCCGGCCCACTTTGCAGGAAAGAATGAGACCAATGTGTAAAATTATGCAAATCCTCCAATACTTTCTCACAGTTCTCCCATGTATTGAAGAGGACGTAAAGATCCTCCTGCAATTTATTGGGGAAAGTTCTTGAAGCTTTGGTTCTGCAACACTGAGAGCAGTGGAGGTGCCAGAGGTCTTGGAGAACTGGAGGGCATGAAAGGGAATTAGGTCATTGGTCTGACCTCCTAAAAACACCCTTAATTTTTACCCAGTCTCTGCCATATTAGAAAAGGCAGCAGAAGCAAGACATACCCGTGCTTTGCTGAGCCACAGCTGCCATTTCTGCTCTGTGAGTAATTTGGACCCCTGCAATTGGCACCCGCTACAGTTGGGTTGCTCAAAAATGTGCCTCAGGGCTACCTCAGCAGTTTCCCTCTTTAGCTGTGCTCTGACTTGTGGGCAGCAACAGGAGCCGTTTCATGAGGATCTGAACAACTGGATAGAACAGCAGACATTGGAGAATTTGGTCTCCTGTTTTAGCAGAGGACTACAAAAGAAGCATTTCTTACAGTTGGTAGACACGTGAATAAAAATCATCCCAATCTTTTATTGTGGGGATCATGCTCCTTCAGCAACACCACCACAGACTGGCACTGAACAGCAGTCCAAAAGCAGAAATAACATGTGTAGGAAGGAAAGAGATGTGAAGCACTGTTGTACAAGGATTCATGGATAATAACTTAGGATTATCTGGAGAGCACTAATTTAATTTTACTATGGCTAATGAGTTTTGTAGCAGTTCTGCTTTAGGCAGCTGCTCCATATCCTTCTCACTTAAAAGGGAAAAAAAAAAAAAAGCTAAAAAACCCACAAAAATCTTTACCCAGATAAAACAGTTTTTTAGATTGGGTAGTTCCTTGCAGTATCTGTTCCATCCCTGAAGCCTAAATTCTCCTAAATTAGTAAGCAAATTAAACACAATGGTGCTGGAAGTATACTGCACTGTCTTGCACTAGTATGTCAATATATGTATTGTCTTCATATAGTGTGTTCAAAAGCTGGGGACTAAGTTGTGTGATTTCATATGGTTCATGGTGTCACTTCAGAACTTTGATTTCTTAATACTTGTGCCTTACATGCTGGCTGTAATGAAGAAATATTTCCAATTCATCAATCCCATTATAGCATTTCCGCAAACTGAAGCTTTTGATATGTAGTAGGTCCTGCTTTTAGTTTGTTTATTGGGTAAATACAACTTCATTTCAGATAAGTAAATGATTTTTTTCAGTTTTATGTGGATCTAGTAGACAACAAATGTAATTTGATCTACCGTCCTCATTCTGAAAAGTTCTCTCAGTGAAACAGGAGCTGAGAAATCTGGGGTAGAAGAGGAAGCACTATATAGAAGAGATGAGGCTCATTCTTTTCTGGCTGACAGAACTGAGGTGGTGGATGAGGGTGACTCAGAAGCACTGGCTAAGAAAATGTGAGATTTTGTGCACTTTCCTTCACATACTTTCTTCACATATTTTTCTGAAGAAGTGGTAGAAACCTCTGTAATGTTGCAGCAACATCTTGGCAACTCCAAGTTATCTTTGAATTAGGCAAAGCTTCCTTTATACTCAGTGAAACATAACTGTTGTTTAAATAGAAATACTGTGAGCTATCAGACTTGTGGCATCTGATTTATTTTTTTTTTTCCTTCATGAACAGAAAAAGGTTAAAGACCGTTACGTCTTTTAGATGATAACAAGTGGTAAGATCTACCTGATTATTCAGAAGTAATAGCTAAATGCTAAGAGTAACTGATGACCCCCTTAGGGAATGTCGTTGGATTTACCTGAATCTAACAAGTATTTCTGGTTTCTCAAAGACTAATTTTCACATATAAAAGTATATATGATGGGTCTAGCTCCGTAGAGCTCCCTTGCACAGTGGGGAACCCATACTTACGTTGGTAGTATCAGTATGGAGAACTATCTCAAGCCATGATCAAGCTGAGCAGTAGCTGGGGAGCTGCACCTATGTGTCGTTTCCCAGTGCAGCAGCGAGCACAGAACATTTTGGAAAGGAACTGAGCAGGCCTGTGGTAGATGCCAATGAGCTGGATGGGCACAATGCAGAAAGCATGGCAGCAGAAATCTGTTTTTCCTCAATTTTCATACACTCTTTTCCAAACTGCTATTTTTCAAAAGAATTTTTAATGAGTGCTAATGCTTAGCTCAGGGGGGTGCAAGATTAAATGGTGTTGGGAGCTCTTCTGAGATCTGCAGATTCATTCTGCCTTTAAAATAAGTTGCATGACTTTTCAGGGCATTTTAACAAGGTATTAATAAAGTTAGATAAGCCATTGCTATCAGGCTCAACAGTTGCTCTTTTTTTTTTTTTTTTTTTTT
>VYXH01008716.1:33093-63004 GCA_013397275.1 Burhinus bistriatus | reverse complement strand
AAAAAAAAAAACCACCAAAAAACGAAACCAAAAAACTAATTAGTTGATCTTGTCTGCAAAACTCAGACAATTAAGTTACAAATCATGTGATCTTTAAGAAAAAAGAAAAAAGCAACAACCTGTTTTCATAGTTCTGAGCTTTGTGTGTGTGCCTTCTAATGTCTCCCTACAAGTATTTACACGCCTTTTAAATAGGCACAGAGTTTCTTCCTTTTCAATTTTATTCAGAATTTTGAGGAAAAACATCAAATGAACTGCAACATTGATGGTAAAACTCGAAGAACTGACAAGACTGTAACCCAGTCTTTTTAAACACAAGGTCTTTTAAATGCCTGTGCACATTTTACAAGGTCATAATCTTAAAGTAGATGGGTGTAGTGTGGATTGTATTTGTAATACATTAGTAAGAGGTAATAGAACTGCTTTATAAAAATTTCTGAGAGAGAAAATTTTACAGCTGGACTTTATTACTATTTCACTGGTATATAGCTACTTCTAAAGAATGGCTAGATTTTACTCGTGCACAAGAAAAAAGACTGAAAATGAGGAAAACTTATTTGCATCGAGATTGCCATTTCCAAAGTAATTGTATACAGTTGTACAAAGTTTTGTAGACTACCAGATATCAAATTCAGTGATTTCTAAATAAATAGAAATTGATTATGAATTTTACAGTGATTAAAGAAGGGCAAAGGAGGGAGCTCAAATCAGTGAGCTTTTAGTGAAACCCTGAGCTGTGGCTTCAACCTATCATAATTTTGTTCTTTTATCCAAAGAGCCCATAATCATATTTTACTGCCCGTAGAACCTAAGCTACTTTTAGGCCATATGACCACCATTTGTAAGTACAACTTTTATCTGCAAAAGCTGCAAAGACTGCCTGCATAGCAGGTGCCAGACATTTAATGTTGGGTCCGTGAAGCTGGAACTGAGCAGGCCAAATAGTTATTTAGTCCATCTGTGTAATGGGTAAGAGAGAAGTTGTAATATGAAAACTGAAACAAATATAAGGATGTGATGGCAAGGTGTTTTTCAGTAGAATGGTGTTTATGTGGAAGAGAACTACAGCAAAGAGGATGCAGAAGAAAACAATGTGAGTAAAATAGAACAATACGGTCAACTGAAAAGCTTGAAGTAGGGTGACTGGATTTTAAAAAGAAGAAAATATGGTAAGGGAGCAAAACGATAGGATTTTTATCGTACATATTGGGAGCCTGATGGAGCATCTATGTCAGGACACTGCAGGGCACAAGAGTGGCAGCTTCCCTGACTGAGGTTAGGATGGATTTGAAAAAGCTGCTCTCAGCATGCTGTCACATCTATGCTGTGCAAGTTGCCATAAGGATAATTCAGGTACCTCTAAACAGTCCAGCGCAAGCGTTCAAAGCAATCTAGCTGTGGCAGCAGACATCTCCACACCATTACCTCTTCATGATGTATTACTATTCAGTGACAATTGTTACTATTTGTAATTGTTGTGAAATTTAAATTATTGTTGCTGTTTATATTACTGACAAATATCTTGTGAAAAAGAGGAGAAGCTAAAAGCGCAGACACAGGTAATTTTTAACTGGAAATAGTCATGGGCAAAGTGTCCTCTGAAAGTAATCAAAATCACTGTGAAAGAGGCCAAAGGTCTATGCAATGTTGTCACAATTTTACAAGACTCTGTACAAATTATACTACTTACAAGTCAGGTTTTTGATTAAAAATCAGAGAGAGTGTGTGTTCAAATAATGTTTTTGCAACATCCAGCCAACACAAATCTTCCAAAAATCTCTTTGTCTTGGTGAACACAAGAGATGTCTTTGGCTCCTCAAAGAACTACCATCTTTGAGCCATCATTGTTGGATTATTGCCTCCTATTCCACAATTTGTAGGAATTATATTCACTGATCTATATTGAGTCTTACCCAAGCAAAGGCATTCCCATTTAAATCCATTGATTTAGCTCCTCACTGAGCAGAGCTAAAGAAGGCAGAGCAGCTTTTATAAAAGGAGGAGGAGGACACAGCAGAAGGGACTAAAAGAGTGAAAGCAGTAAAGGAGATTCAAGGAGGAAGATATTTTTAGGGAGACCCTTTAGAGTAAAAGATAAGTGATGGAGGGCCTAAGGAACAGAGACAAAACACCTGCAGTGACCAGGGCCAGTGACAAGGGGAGGGAAGACATTAAGCACCCTGGAAAGAAAGCCGACATCATTAGAATGAGGCATTTACTCTCTCTTGATCTGAACGACAGAAGCAAGGCAATCTGCTGTTTGTGTTGTAAAAGTGTTTGCAGTGGGAAGTATGGTATATACACACAGAAAGAACATCTGTTCTAAGAAGGCTCTTGCAAATATAAAGCTGCAATAATGTTGTAGAAACATCTGCACAGCTTATAGCAGGGCCACCAGTAGTGCTCTTAGGTGGGGGAGGGTATGAGACATGCCACAGACAAGAGAAGGTCACAGGGAAACATCTTTAAGAATGAGGTAACTTTATATATATCCATGCGAAGGTAAGATGCCTGTAGACAAACTGTGGTATTCAGCGTTGCAGACTACTGCTGTGGAAACGCTATAAACCCGGAAAACACATTATCATCCTTTCTTTTAATGATTAAAATGAATACTTGCGCGTGTTCTTATGTAGTCACAGGATGACTCAAGGATTTGAAATGAAGTCAAAGCATAAAGGTTTTCCTTTGCCCATACACAAGAGCTGCAAGATTTTATGGCATAGTCCTGTTAGCAGAAGACCAAGAAATTCAGAGCTGGTAAGGAGCAAGTGGGACAAAATCCAGTGCTGATATTGCTGCAGTCCAGTCACAGGAAAATATGCCCAGACGTAGCTCTCTGCTATGGTTACACAGCAGCTGGTACCTGAAAGACTAATTTCTGGTTATTTGGGGTATCGCTTCACTACAGACATTGCAGGGTAAATATGATTACATGATTTGGTGCCCTTTGCCTCAGTTCCTTTTTATTGCAAATACAGCTTAACAACACATGCCTGAATAGGGCAACTTTGCTTGTGTGTGGAATTTTTAATGAGAAAAAGAGGGGAAATCTACAGTTCATTCACAGCCTACAGTCTTCAAAGGATGGCATTTGGCAACAACAGAGCTGGTTTTTATCAAGGCGCTCTTACATGTTTCCCAAAGCAGACCATTCCTTCGCTCCATTTCAACTCTCCTCCTTCAGGCTTCGTGGCTTCAAAGCTGGTCCAGAAAGTTTTACAGCAAAGTTACCAATTTTTATTCCTCCAGGATGTCGCTGAACTGTATTAATTTAGAGCTCAGATGGACACAAATGCACAGCTTTACCTCCAGACAGTGACCGCTTCGACAGTGTCTAGGGCTTAAAGTGCAAGTCTTGGAAATTCCAACTTGAATTTAGATAAATGAGAAGAACTAAGCACGGGAAATATTTATGAACAAAGTATCTTAAATGGCTACTTCTGCTTTTCTCGGCATTTCTCTACACCAAGGGGACTTCTTTTCTACATGAAATATCAGGGGTGAGGGGGTGCATCTGATGACTGGGCTATGTTACAGAGCCACCTGTATGGCAGAAGCCCGTTGTTGGCAATGGGAATATATTTGCTGAGTTCAGCAGGTGACGATTGAAGCCTTTGGCCTGTGTTATGCTTAAAAGAGGATTTTTAGAACATGCAAACTGCTGAACATGATGCTGGATGTCCTGGCGCTTGCAGATAGACAAGGCTTTTAGTCATTTTGCCTGTTCTTTAATGTTTTGCAACAGTTAACAAGTATCATTCACAGAAATATGAGCAGAATTACCTAATTAGATACGAAAGGTGAGTGTGTTCTGTTTTACTGTAATTAGCAAATGGTATTCGTAAAACAAGACCAAGAGGATTATGTGTAACATAATGCTAGATGAGTAATCTAGGTACCAAAACTAGGAAGTACTTTCCCATGGCTCCCAGTGTAATTCATGGGCAGATGTAGATGCGTCCAGTACAGAAGATGAAGTTGGGAGCCCTGAGAGAGCCTGTCTCTCTCCCCTGGCTCTATACTGCACCTGGCAACTTTACCACTGGACTGGTATGAATATTCTCCCTTTCCCAAACTGGTAAAATCCTATTTCAAGAAAGTGTTTTGGCACTTGTATCTTTTGATGTATTCATTTTTAAGCATCTGAATAATGCAAGGCAGGTTGAAAATCACTACATGTATCTAAAAACAGTGGCATACTTCAATGAGTGGCAAAAACAAACGGGGAAAGGTCTTCCATCTTATAAGCTTAAACATGATGACTGGGGTTTTTTTGTAGACATCAAGCAGTTAAAATAAAGGTGATATTTGCATTTAGGAATCTTCCACATTGTTACTTTAAATAAAACTTGCCCTTTCTCTTCTGAAACATGTGCTTAGCTCTATTCGTTCTGGAGAGCGTGTAAATGATACCTACCTTGGGAGAAAATAACTTGGCCTTGAAATCAGATACCTTTTCCAGAACAACCATGTGCTTTCTGGCTCTGGAGTACTGCATTGCATCATACTTCACAGAAGAATTCTTATAAAAGTGATGGTTAGTCAAATCTAAAATGCTCTGTGAAAAATGCCTTTTGGTGGTTGAGGGGAGGGAAGTTGCCTCATTTTTAACATCAGGATGACCACACGTGTGGTCAAAATCCAGATGGAAAACTGAGAGAAAGACTGTCATGTGGAGAAGATATCTTTAACGGGGGCTGGGAGAAGAATAGGTTTGGTCCCTGCTGTCCATGTAACTGTATGTTACAAGGATGCCAAGTCTCCATATCACTGGCTCTTCTGGAGCAAAGATCACCTTGCTTTTTCTCATGAGGAATGCAGAAATGTTTTGGGTTTGTTGCACTGCAGAACAGAGAAAAAATCTAAAATCTCACAACGTGTCACCAGACAGAAAAATAATTTCCTTCTGAATTCAAATGACTTACCATTTCTCATGGAAAATAATGCCAATAGCATGTTAGTGTTTTCAAATAAGATGGAAAAGAGTAGTTTCATCACTGATGTTATGGTGTAGGTAGAAAAGAACATTAAAGCTGAAAAATATCAGCCCTCAGGTCAGAAGGGTCTTTTTCCCTGATCTTCCTTTTCATTCATTTTTACATCACATTTATCTCCAGCCATAGAAAAGGTTATTACTGGGCTGGTCATATAAAAATGACAATATTAAGCAGTGTCAGGTGAGCCAGGGAGGAGCAATGGCTGTGGTACTTTTCCTAGTTGATTTTGGCCGCAGTGATATCGTGTTATTGTGTGCAGACAGAAGTGGAGGAACAGCGTACTGAAAGGAACAGTATGGGCACACTTGGTGTGGCCAGACCAATTAACACTAATCATCACAGATGCCATTAACTTCTGGTAAAGAAATGTTAATCCCACAGATCTATTATTGCCTGCAGTGTCCTGAGGAGGGAGGGTGAGGGGGAACATGTAGCTACTGGGGATCTCATGGCAAATATAAAGAGCTGCCAGTGGCCAAATAATGTGCTCCTAGAAAAAGGCATGGTCCATTATCCCTGCTGAAAACAGAGTGACAAATTACTGTAAAAGTACTGTACTGCAGCTGAAAGAAGCCAATAATTTCATGAATTTTACAGGTACAGCGAACCATAACAGTATGTTCTAGTACTACCCTCTGCATGCTACAGTGCTTTACACTATAGTTCTTTTTACAGCACTCACAATATAACCCATGTCCTTTCTTAGAAACATCCCTCAAGTCAGGATACTCTGAAAGTACGTCTGCTCTACCCTGGGAGACAAATAACACTAGGTTTAAGAAACCATGCTGTAACTTGCATGCGTATTACCATGATCCAATTCTGACCTCATCTCTGTTGATCTTATTTCAGTGTGCATCTGTTGACTAAGAAAAATGTTACTATTGATTTGTATTAGAATTGAGTCTCAAATATCTTCTGTGATGATTAATCTCTTCAGACTGTTTCCTGCATCTCATCCATGGTCTGACCAACTCATGCTGCTTCTTGAGTATTGGTGTGACGTTCACACCAATACATTGGATATGAACATATACCTTACCTGCAATATAATAATAACCTTGAAAATGCAATAATATTTGGAGTTGAATGCCAAATGCATTTGGTAGTGCACAGATGCATTGGAAAAGGGAAGTGAAAAGAAGGGAGATACCTGGAGAACTTGATGAAACAACATAGGCAGGAGGTGAAGTAGTTGATGTGCTTCGGATTTGGATGTGGAAAACACTGCATGCACAATGATGGTCAAAGGACAGCAAAAACAGCAGGTGAAAGCCAGTTCAATCAAAAAGCTTGTGGATGCCTTGATTTAATTAGAGCGTACGCTGTTTCATCACAGATTACTGGTAGAAAGTCTTTTATTAGTGAGAAGAAATTTAACAATAAAAGACAGTTTACAATCAATGGCTCCTTATTTGGCCAACAGATATGCTGAAGTAAAGATGAAGATCTTTGCTAGAGTTAGGAAAGGACAACTTTTGCTCTGAACTTACCTGACATGCTAGCAATTCTTTTGAAAGAAACTAGCTTTCTTAGCACTTGTTCTGTGATTTATAGATTGAAAAACTCAAGAACTGAGCAGTTAGTATATAAATATTTTGAAATGTGATAGATTAATTGATTCATTGTTGTCAACAATATCTATGCAGCAGTGTAAAAACAGTTCGTAATTTTTCTGTGTAGCATCTTTTGAGTTTGAGATCTCAGTATTTTACAAATACTGATTCTGATTTCTGTCTGCACTAAAGGTTCTACTGGTGGTATGAAAGGAAAAACATACATTAAAAAAAGTATATACATGCAAATCAGGTTTGTCATGTTTACCTGTGTTAAATAGGTAAGTGTTATCGCTCCCTTTTTTACAAAGAAAACTCTTGAACAAAGGCAATGCAGAAGACATTGGTAGCACAGTAGAGAGCAGAAACTATTTTTTTACAGTCCAACCAATTCTTTTTTCAACCACAAATTATTGCCTGTTGCCAGTGACTGTTCTGAGGCCATAGAAATGAGTCTGTGTTGAAACAGGCGTCGACCATTTTGAGACAGTGGTTATTAAAGGATGTCCCTCTGCCCCAGTCCACCCTAGGGTTTGGTTAATTCTTATCTTAACTTCATATTTTGTTTACTGGTTACATTTTTGACAACAGCAGTTTTTATGTTTCTTTGATTTATCAACAGAGGAGAAGAAAGCAACCTATAGCATTAACTGCTGGTGTCAACACAGAGAGATGGGACAGGGCTATAATTGTTGGAATTGTTATTCAGATGCCTGTGACTTGATCCAATAAACGTAGGTTTCTGGCACCTTTGTGAGTGATGCTTTTACGACAAACTGCTGTTTGAGCGTGTCTTGCAAGGATTCCCAGTACAAAGTGGTTTTACTGCTTTCAGATTCTTTCACTAAATTATGCCTTTTAAAGAGAAGTCTGCGTAGCTCCCTCATATGATCAGGTGGCTTTGCTGGCTTCTGAAGCTGTATTTCCTACAGGATCTGGCTTGATACGGAAAGGAAGGATAGGCTTCCTGGTAAGCTGTGGCAAGGTCTTTGCCTTCCCACCCATACACTCTGATACTTTTCAGAGCTGTCTTCATACCACCAGAACCACGCCAGAAAATGGCCCCGGATCCCTCTGATGCAGGGACTGAATCTAGTCACCTTGGGTATGAAGTATGGCAAAGCCTTTTGCTCCATGTCCAAACTAGAATAGTCATTTAAAGACTAAGATATTATTGGTGGCAAGGCAAACACTGGGATCTAGGAGAAAGTGTGGCAGCAGGTTGAGGGAGGTGATTCTGCCCCTCTACTCTGCTCTGGTGACACCCCACCTGGAGTACTGTGTCCAGCTCTGGAGCCCCCAACGTAAGAAGGACATGAACCTATTGGAGAGGGTTCAGAGGAGGGCCACGAAGATGGTCAGAGAGTTAGACCACCTCTGGTATGAGGACAGCCTGAGAGAGTTGGGGTTGTTCAGTCTGGAGAAGAGAAGGCTCCGGGACACCTTCTAGGAGCCTTCCAGTATCTGAAAGGGGCCTACAAGAAAGCTGGAGAGGGACTTTTTACAAGGGTATGCAGTGATAGGATGAGGGGTAGTGGCTTCAAGCTGGAAGAGGATAGATTTAGAATAGATATTAGGAAGAAATTTTTTACTCTGAGGGTGGTGAGACGCTGGAACAGGTTGCCCAGGGAAGTTGTGGAGCCTCCATCCCTGGAAGTGTTCAAAGCCAGCTTGGATGAGGCTTTGAGCAACCAGGTTTAGTGGGAGGTGTCTTTGCCCATGGCAGAGGGTTGGAACTAGATGATCTTTAAGGTCCCTTCCAACCTAAACCATCCTATGATTCTATGTCTTGAGATGTTAAGAGAGATCAGATATAGAGAAGTACAGGCAGAGCAAGGGCAGCAGTCAGGGAGTGGGGAGGAGAGCTAAGAAAAAGTAATGCTACCTGAGTTACCATGAAAGAGAAGACAATGAAGGGACTACCTTTAAGAATGCTTTTCTTCTGCCTCATCTTTAACCGCTACTAACATATCAGATGGCTAGGACATAAAAACTTAAGTAAAAATGCCCAGAGTAGGCATCCATGTTGCTCCTTTGCCTTTGCTAAATTTTTCATCACTGGCAAGTTTTCCAGTATCAGACAAAGGGCACACAAATAAAAGAAAAATGCAGACAGACTAAAGTGTGAACTTTTAGAAGCTGGCTACAGAACAATACTCTTTCTGTCCTGAGAAATGGAGTAATCCAGTAAAATCTTACCACTGGTTCAAAGCATGAAATGGAGTCAAAGATGTAGAAAGAATCTCAGTGGATTAAACCAAATCCACAATGGCAGCCAAGCATACCAGCTATAAATGTTCTCACTGAGCCTGCAGACACGGATGCTCTCCCAGCCTCAAGTGATAAAGCACTTATCCATTTGGCTTTGGGCCAAAAGATTTGGAGATCTGAGGCAAAACCGATCACTTTAGGAGAGAGTCTGCTATGGATAATTAAAGGCAGATTATTGGATTAAGATTTGATGCAAATTTGAAGTCTTTCCTTTTCTTTCCAGATTTATTTTATTTTTCTTGTCTTCTTTGTTTCTGGGTAACTATAATTGAATGCGTCTTTAAACTGTAAATTGTAATTTTGCTGTCAGCAATGGAGCTTTAATTTCAGATATTTATTAGAAAATTTCTCTGTGAGGCTGTGAGTTTTGTTAGCTGGAGGGACTTGAATCAATTGTATAGCCTCCCCCACAAAGCCACGGACAGCGTATCACATTTTGGTGCTTCGAATGTTTTATTTGCTAGTGCGAGAAGAAGAGATAATCTGTGTCCTAACCCATATTCCCCTCTACTTCACCATGGTCATGTTCTTCTGCACATGCTTGTTTTTAGACACAAGGATGGAGTCCCATCAAGGTTCACTGTCCTTGCCTGTGGCCCTGGCCCGCATTTATGGCCATGGCAAATCTGCTGTGATATCCTATTCAGAACTGCAGTGAGAAGGGAAGTTTTCCTCTTATATAGATGAACAAATACATCCCTAGTCAGCAGTGCTGTTCTCATGAGTTGCTACTGAAAGATATGACAAGACTAAATGAATGCAGAAAAATGGAGGAGAAACAGTTGCAGGGAGAAGTCAGCCTAATTTATGAGCCCCCATTGTTTCTTCAAAGGAAATATATACCCTCTTGCAGAAACGGGGAGGGAGGGTAAAAGCAGCAGCTGAGGATTGTCCTGCACTCCAAGAATCCTCAGCTGCCATGGAAATAATGAGGACGGCACCAGCTGTTCCCAGTCTGTCCCACATGCTTTGGGGGCACTGTTAAAGGCCAGCTAGTATAAGCTACTCAGGTGATGCTGATGGCAAGGTATCTGTGCTGTGTGCTCGTACCGCTAAGGAAAGCCTCAACATATGTTTAAAGATCACCACGGCAATGTAGAACAGCTTCTTTCCTGCTTCACCCAGGTACATTTTGTAAAAGATATTCTGACATCATGAGCATGTGCCTGTGATGGATGAGTAACTGAATGATCTCACAGTTGCATTTGTGTCGTTTCCTCCTGTTCTCTATCCACTGCTCTGTGACTTCACTGCTCTATGTCCAGGATGTTTGTAGGCTCTTTGGCATCTGGGCTTTGTGCCGTAACATCGGGTGAATCACACATTTTCAGATCAATAACCTGAATAAAAAGAACTATCGAGACAGTAAGTCAATGGACAGACTGGATGGGACCATGTCATCATTAGACCTCCTTTTTAGGGGGAACTTTCTGAATCAGAGAAAAACATGGCATAATGTGTTTTATCCCTGTTTGAACTGGATAGTTAAGGGAGTTTTTATTTTTCTAATCCTCTCTCACAGTGCACCACAGGCATGCTTTTATTGTGCAGCGTCACTCTAACTTGTGGAGTCTTGTTGCTCAAATAGCAGTAGTTACTCAAGCAACAATAAAGCTGTGTGTCTGTAGAGCGTATCTCTGCCTCTTTACCCATTGTGATACCTGCAAGAGACAGCAGAACCAAGCAAACCTTTCAGATCTGCCTGAAGAATGGGGTCTACTTAAACGCTGTGCAGCAACGTGTTAGTTGCTTGATGGCATTATGTCACTGTCAGTCATTCGGTGTAGAGCTCTAATATTGCTCACTCTCACTCTCTCAGTCCCTCTCTCTTCACTCTAATTGAACCCCTTATAATTAAGATAAATTCTAAGCAATCAAACCTGGAATGTGGATGAACAGTCCCTTGTGCAATCCCAAAAGTTCAGCTTTAGGAGGTTATTTCATACACTGTAAATCATTATCCCAGTTTAACTACAGCATGTGGGACCATGAGTTCTTGGAAAAGCTTGCTACAGCAACTTCATTTATGAAGATAACTCAGTGGGAAAGGTTCTCTATATACAACTGTGTGATTTTATAGGGCATACCAGATTCTTTAACGTTAGCAACTTAGCAATCAGTGAGAGGCAGTCCAGTGCATAGACCCTGCAGCTCATTAGCAGAAAATGAGGTGTGACTCCTGAAGATGGATTTCCAGGATCCATAAGTCACACTAGCATTTCAAGATAGAGGGGGACACGTAGCCTATTTCACTTAGCTTGAGGTACAACCCTCTACTGATGAGTAACGGGGCTGTGATATGGAGCTGCTATGAGTCAGAGANGGGGGGAATGAAACAAAGGAGACTTCAGAAGGAGGAAGAGAAAAAACGGGAATACCCCAATTCTCACAATAAAGACCAGAAACATTCATGTGGTTTGAATGGCTAAGAAACCAGAGGTGCTTGGACCTGTATTTTGATCCCAGCTTCAGACAGGTGCCCATGCCTGCCCTGGGCAGAGGCTATCAGAAAGAATGATGTCGTTTCCTGCAGGATTCTGGATTTATTAGGGCTTTACCATCAAGCTCACTGAGATTAATTTAGGCACCTTTTGTATTGTTGGGCTTGTACATATTGTTTTGTGACCCTAGAACCCTCTGGCTGCCCAGATCATTCTTCAGACTTGATTCGGATTTATGTTTTGGGGAAGGAGAGGATGGAGATGGCACAGACCATGTGCTCAGTTCTTCCCTGCTGTGGTGTTACAACATGGCTCATAACTTCTCAGGCATTCCCTAGTTTAGACATATCTTCATTGGGCCACGTTTTGAGTGAGTCTAGACTATTTCCAGGTTTGTGTGAAAACCCTATCATATAATTTGCTGGCATACTCAGGAAATTGTAATGAGTATCAGCTTTCTCTAATTGTGGTGGTTGCCTAAGGGGGACTCATGAGAGGCCCAGAGACCTGGAATATCTCAATGCTTATGGCTGCTTCTAATACCACTCTTCAAAACAAATTTACACATACTCACTGACTCTAATTCTGCAACTGGAATTGCAACATGACAGAAATGGTGATTTTTATTTTATTTTTTTTCTTTTTCAAATACTTTTGCGTTTGAATTTGGTCATTAAGATGCCTTGCAATTATGGCTTCTTGAAGCAGTACAGCATAGCAATTGTAATATGCAATGTTCATAGACATCTTGAATAACATGGCAGTTTGAGGGAAAGATCCAAGTATGCTCTGTTTCCAAGTTTGTTGCCTTGACCTTTCACTCGTGGATCTTGCCTTGATTTTAGTGACAGAGCAGCTAAGTCTTAAACAGATGTGCTTGACCCAGCTGTATAAAGACCATCTAGAAAATCAAATTACAGATCTGAAGGCAGCACAAAGATTGCTTGTTCTGACACTCCAAAAAGAATAAGGAAAGAGGTAAGCTTTGCTCAGACTGGACTTCCCTGGAGCATCCTGCTTTGCTGTAAAGGAATTTGCATATAGTTTATATACTCTCTATGGGGAGACCGAAAAGGAATTTGACATCCTTAGGAGCATTTCCTCCATATGTTACCTCCTTCTCATCCACAGGCTACTCTTTCAGGTGCGATCTTTGTCTTAGGCTGGTTTTGATCTTTACAAAAGTTGAAAAAAAACCCAAACAACAAAACAAAGTGATTTTGTTGTAGAAAAATCTTACTGTGAAATAATGAGGCAGAGGTTGAAATCATGCCCAAGAAATAGTCTTTATCATGCAAAATCTGTTTTTACATGCCCTGATGCTATTTACCTTTAATTTGCCTGAGCTGTGGCCCTTCACATGTATGAAGTTGTGAAGGTTTTGATTCACCCCTGTGCAGAAAGCTAGTACAAGCTAGAGCCAGTTAAATTCCTCTCAGACTCTTGAAATGGTTCTTACATTGGATTCCACTCTGGAGGTGAAAATGAATGGACTGTTTTAAATATATCACCCTGTCTGGGATCTCTTTCTTCTGTATGGCAATGCTTAAATAAAACCTGATTTATCTTATTAGGTAGGAATTTATATCTTGCCATATGCAGTTCTGAAAACGATTTTTCCTCCTGCTTTGGGACCCGATTCTCCAAAGTGCTGAGCCTCTGCCGAAGAGGTGCTGAGCATCACGCGTCCTGCTGAAGTTCAAGGGGGGGTGAAGTCACTCAGCACTTCCACGGTTAGGCACTTTGTGACTGTGTTAAAGCTTTTCTACCAGAAAGAATTGCTCTTTTCATGGCATTTATTACATGTCTCCTTGAGTCTCCTTTACAGACTTTTTCTGCCATCTTTCTGTAATATGAGGAAATTTGATCCTGGAGTTATGGTGACAAACCCTTTTGAGCCGTGCCACTGCAGCTTTTCTTATCACCAGAAACCATCAGTGGAATTACAGCTCTCTATTATTTCGTCGCTTTTTTCTTATATTCTATGACACACGGGCTTAACATGGAGACATAGAAGATGGCTTTCACATTAAAATCTCTTTGAGAAAGGAGTAAGGGGGGTGGGGGGAGGCATCACCTAATTAAGTAATTGCCTGGTTGTCTCAGTTTATTGAGATATAAGTAATAACTTAACAACAATGAAATTTTGAGTAGCTGGTAAATAACCGCCTAGAAAGCTCTATGCAGCAGCAGTGTCAAAACTACTGAGAATCTCCTGCTGCCTGCTCTGCTATCCTCTGCTCTGCAGCCCTGCTCTCCTCTTCCACCCCGTCGCTTCTTCCTTCTCCACTTCTGCAACACACTTATGTTTTTACACTGGGCTCGTGTTTCTGGAAATCTGTCATTTTGTTGTCCACTGGGTTTGCCTGGGGCCAGCTCCACATTTAGGGTGAACTGCCACAGCTCGGGTTTATGACAGCTGAGGATCTGATCCTCTAACCCACTATGCCAGACCGATTTTGGCAAGAATATAGGCTGGGTTATAGATGTATACCCTGCCTACATTTTAACACGTAGCAGGCTGGAGGAAGTCCTGTTTGTGAGCATTTTTATTATTATCCTCCCTCAGCTCATCAGTCTCACCTACTAGTGCAACTTTTCTGTATGCTCAGAATATGCAGCTGTGAGTTTCTTAACTTCTGTGCATTAGCATGTTCAAAAATCATCTCATCTGGAAAAGTAGCAGTGACCTCTCTGAGTGGAAAGTGCTTTTAGGTCTCAGTCTGAAATAGAAAGGACAGATTAGCTAAGCTAGGACTGCTTAAGAGGGTTTTTTAAGAGTTTTTTACCTTAACTGCACCAGGTACAAAGTTTAGTTCAGAACTGAAATAAAGTGTATTGGTTAACGCACAATACTCTTGTTAGAAAACCCTCCATACATCCTTTTTTCTTAAGCATCATCAGCAAGACTTAATTTCTTAAGTCCCAGGTGGTATCTGGGTAGGGTCCTTAGCAAGCAGTCAGGCTGCAAAGTTGTGCCTGATGTCACCACTTGTCCTTTATTGCTGCTGAGGATGGGTGTGAAGGAAAAATACTCTCCTTTGAATCTGGGTTCAACACACCAGCTGAGTTTGTTGTGATGAGCATCACAGAACTGGATGAGTCACTAGTTTAGATAGTTTGCCCGGATATTTGTAAAGCTACAAACAAAACCCATCTCCCTAATCCTCTCCCATGGCCAGCCATAAAAAATTGTATGTTTTTTCTCACACAGCTTTAGGATGGAGGTGTACCAGCCAGGTCCTGACCCATGTGATAGAGCTGTCTGCTCCTTGGTGCCAGCAGCCTCCAGGGCACTATGAGGGGACAATTTAACTTTGGAAATGTTCTTCCTTCTGGCATGCCTTGCTGCCTCTGTGTCAGCTTTGGGTTTTCAGTCCAGGAACTGCTTCAGCTTCCTGTAGGCCATCCTTTGTATCCCCTTGTTGTTGATGGCCGTGCTTGTTTTGGGGGGGTGAGGAGGAGGGACTGAATGGCATCATGACAGAAAATTGGACCAGGGCTTCAGGTAAATGATAATCAATTTGATTTTAAACTTTGCATTTTTGTTTCCTATCTGTGGGGTAAGCTGCGCTTCTGTTGATGTTTCATTGCTCATTAAATCTCTCGTCCTTCACTCCAGTGCTCCAAAGCATCCTGTCTATAAAATTGCTATGGTGACTTCATATAGAAATTAAAGAGATAACATTCTTCTAATTGCAAGCAAACCTGGTCTGACTGCTTTTCATAGAGGTTGAGTACATGGTGTATTTGACAACATGCGGGAAGAATGACAACCTAGGTGAAAATAATCTGGCCTTTTTAAATTTTTTCTTTTTTTAAAAAAAAGATGTTAGTTGTATTCTTGTATCCGTTGTAACCGGATGCATCAGTATGCAGAGCAGAAGTCTGAGAGTCCTTAGGTCAGTTTGGACCGAGTTTTATTGGCCTTGGGCTCTGTATTTGATGTACTGTTGTGTAGCGTTGCATAACCGTCCCTTTGCAAACATTAACAGTAATCTAAGGTTCAGCCTGAGCGACAGCTATGCATTGTGAATAGGTCTGTTTAGGTGGCAGGGTGATGTAAATAAGGATGACTAAGCCATGCCACATAAACAGAATTCACCATATGATATCATTCCCTTTGCATTTTTCTAAGTCTTTTGAAGTTAGGGAGGGGGAGATGACAGGGCTCATGAAAGCAGCACAGCTCACAGCTCAGCAGTCAGTCGTAGTTTGAGATTTGAATTACAATATTCTCTGCCAGATGGACACAGATACCTATGAGGACGCTAGGACAAGACTGCTTCTTAGAGAGGTCAAGTGACTCAGTGTACTTCACCACATCTGTAAACTGAAAATTAAAAACCTGGAGGCATAATTGTCATAATTTCTAAAATTTAAAGAGACAGAATTAATTTTTTCCCTTGCATTTTTTTTTCTTTGTCTGGAATACAGATTAGAACCATATTCAGAAGGCTCATTTTTTCTTGTCAATCAGTAAGGGCAGCCAGTCAGACCTCATCAGTGTAATAATGGATGTTCAGAGTGAATTAGTTAGCCTGATCACATCAGAGGTGACACTGAAGAAGGGAGGGGAATACTTTATGGTCTGTGGTGTATTCACTTCTCTGGTAATTTTTCCACATCTGGAAAAGAGACGAAACTATCCGCCTCCAGTTATGGCCAAACAACTTCAGCAGGAACTGAGGTAGAAGATCACCCTCTGAATGATGCTGGTCTGGCCGAGGCATCACACTAAAAGCTCTCCAGTGCCAAGGGCTTAAACAATCAAAGTACTTCTTGTTTACTACTTCCCTCCTCAACTTACAATTCCCTAAATTCTGAAATGTCAGAAGTCTGAGATTTTGACATCCAAAAATTTGGCTACAATAGCATTTTAAGTACTGTTTTTATTCATTATTTATTGTTAATCCCTCAGAGTCTGCTGGTAATCCAGACTTTGGTGAAAGTAGACATTGGAAGGAGATGCAGTAAGAAAACCAGAGTGCATTTTAGCTTGATCTGAATACATCTGAATGACAGGGACATAGGCCTGTCTTTGCATTCAACAGATTTCTGTGAAGGAATAAGAGTCAGCAATATAAAATGGTGAACTCTACCCAAACTCCTGGATGGGCTGGAATAGAGAATGGGGACAGGACCGGCTGGCCTCCGAGTGAGCATGTTGCTCCAGTTGCAGGCTGACTGGAAGTACATTTCTCAGGGCATAGCAAGGGAATGCTCTTAAGTATATTATCCTGCAGTCTGGCAAGCCACTAAGGAAATTCAGTGCAAAATACTATTAGAAC
The DNA here is from genome assembly GCA_013397275.1 of Burhinus bistriatus. NCBI lineage: Eukaryota > Metazoa > Chordata > Aves > Charadriiformes > Burhinidae > Burhinus > Burhinus bistriatus. The sequence goes on along the minus strand of VYXH01008716.1, from coordinate 46,445 downwards.
AGACCAAAGTGGCTAAGATAGGGAGAAGAAGCGAGAGCTTTGAGGAACTCATCAGAGGACCAATGTGCTTCAGAAACAAGGGCCAGCTGGAATGGAGCAAGGATGGAGGTTTTATCTCTCTTGCTTGTCTCAGGGAGGTTCACATAGCCTTACAGAACAAACAAGGTGGGTAACCAGATCTTATTTTCTGCTGGCATCACGTCCATACAAAGGGAGTTTGTAGGGGACAGAAAAGGGACTATTTGCTCTCAAGCAGGGCAAATTAGTTTGAGCAAATCACCAGGACAGTCCATTAGTGGTTATACCCCTTTTATTCATTTAGATATTTCTGTATTGCCCATGTGTGGCAGGGTACTGTTGCATTGTATTGCTCAGAGTTTCCTTGCAACTTTCTGTAGGTAAAAATTGGTTAGAAAACATGGAACAAATTACAGATGAGATGAGTCATGAGCTTCTTGTAGTTGCACTGTTGTAACATCTGAGGTCTTATCAAAATAAAAAAATACCACAGATGCCCCTCAAAAATGCATTTGCTATGCATGCTTGAAAGAGGATCCAGATACGTATGTTGAAGCTGCTGAGACAAGAAGAAACGAATATAAATCTAGGCATAAATAAATGTAGCCCAGATATTTTCAGAAGATTTGTAGTCATCAGAGAAATGAGGTTCTGAACAGAAACTAATCAGAAATGTAACTGGTTTTAAGAAGAAGGTCAATATATTAATGAACAGAATTCTAAGATATGTTGGTCAAGAATAGCAAGGACCTGGATGACATCCCTTAGCAAGTTTTTATGGTCTTTATATATGTTATATCTATATTTAATGTTGTCTTGTATTGACAAGACCTTGTGGGAAAATCTCACTACATGAAACTTCTCTGAGACTAGTTGAGCATCTTTTCTGATAACCAAATTCTGTAAGTCACAAAATTCATTTTATGTATACTTCCAACACACAATTATGCATGTATGTACACACCCAAACAAACATATACTTTCATATATATATTTACATAAACAAATGGAAAACCAGAAGATTGAATGGTAATATTTACAGAATTGAATAGCATTTTTCTATGTTCTTACACTTCGACACCTAACTTCGAGCTTTTACAAAGGATCTGATTTTTAGAGTGCAATAATTTCTGAAAATTTGGTTTATTAAAAAGCTTACATTGAGCATTCAAAAATCTAATTTCCAGGTAACATTTGCAAAGTTATACTACTGTACAGTTTAAGTGGGAAGAAACCTTAATTTGCTTTGAGTCACATAGTTTTGTGACTTAGAAATCCATTTTCACAACATAAACTCAACAAGAAATGCTACTTTTAACTATTGTGATGACAGCCTATCTATGTCTAAATAGAGGAAAATATATTTCAGAAAGTCTTTGCAAAAATTTTTAAGATTCATGAATCTGTGGCCATTTTTTCTTGCAAACATTGAAGCTGGTGATTTTTTTCTGCCTACAAGCGTTTTTAGGAAATGATTTCTAATTTGTGTTGTTCCATGGAGGTCTTGCATAAAGACACTAATATAATACCATATGACTTGGGGGGATCAAATAATCTGTGCAAATATTGACTCAGAAATATCCAGCACATTCAGCAAATAGTTCATAAGTAATTCATTGGCTAAAATGGATACAGAGGTTCAGAGCATTTTTCTGAAAAGCAAATTTTTCAAGACCATAGCCTCTTCATTGGAAATTTACATAAAGAAGAGGAAAAGTAAAATCACAAAATCATTAAGATTTTTTTTTTTTTTTTCCCACCTGGCTCTCACTGCAATGTAATATATCTTCTCTTCCCTCCCTAACCCTCTACTACCATCTTTATGTTAACCTTTGTGTTTTGGACACTACATTAATAAGAGTGTTTATTTGATCAGCATAAGTTTCAGCAGCTTCTAGGATTTTGTTGTTGTTACCCATATAGTGTGTTCTTCACTTTTGGAGTGCCATGCATCAAGGCTGGAATGTTCTTGGTGCACAGAAGTGAGTAGAGAGATGTTTCAAAGTTAGTCTTTTTCTTCTCCAGTACCGAGAATACTAAATATTGTTTTGCAGAAACCTCTGAATAACTGTTGGAATGTCTGCCTCAGAGGAGCCATGTATTATGCACGCATTTTCTTGTTTCAGTTTTTCCTTTTTTTCTTAGGGGTAAGAAAGGCTTGTTGCAGTGAAATCTGCCTTCTGGAGTGAGGGTATATCAATAAAATAACATACAGTATGGAAGCTGAGAATATTTACAAAACCAGTTAAAGAGGCAGGTTTTCTGTTCCCCAGCAGTTTCTCAGAAGGCTCACCAACAAGACGTTTCATACAAAAAGCTTAAGTAATTTCTATTAATACATTCCCAAAACATTTTAAAATACATTGTCACAGACTACTTGAAGTTGCGTTTGCTGTCATGGATAGGCTAGGCAACCTGTCATCAGATGGACAGTTCTTCGTGGGTTTCTTTCTTTTGACAAGAGCCACTTGTTTTACACACAAATTTGTCATCTTAAATTCATCTGGTATATAACCATTCTTATCCCACAGCTGCACTGCTAATCGTGTACAGTATCAGTGTACTGCTTAATTCCCACTCGAATGCTATCGGTGAGCCTTGAAGGAGAAGAAGCAACTTTTCAAAGTGAAAAGTTGCACTTGTAGTGTCTCCGCAGCCTCATACTGACTCTTTTGAAAAATTCCTAGACACAACCTCCCTACTGAATCAGCCTAAACTGGTTTGAAATGCTACCATATGTGACAGGATATCTTCTTGGGAATGGTACCTTGTATTGCAGAAGCATAAATGAACATCTGCAATGATCATCGAAAACTGTAGAGACAGTGGCTACCCTTAAGATGACCAACTACAAGACAACTTGCCAAGGAAATGGCAATAGGACATTGACTGCAGCTGGAATTATCATAGAAGGGTGTAATTTCTGGCAGTAGAATTAAAATGTCCAGCCATGCTTGCTGGAGCATTTGCCAGCTGAGTGGCATCACTCAAAGGAACAACTGAACAGCCTCCTAACAATCCGAACACTAGCAGTCCAAAACCATCTTGAAGCAAGCTTCTTAGATGAGTGCTAATCAAAACATGGAATATAGCCATTTTTGCTGTCTTCATACAATGTGGAGGATGCACTCTGCTTGAAACAGTTCAGAAAAGACCTTAGAGGAGGTTTCCAAAGAAAAGCATATTACATTTTTATAATCTTATTACAACAACATACATCCAGCAGTGTTCAGAACAGTTCAGACTGTTTGATTTGCTCTTGAATAATGTGCTACCAGTGTTTGACCTGGGAAAGAGGTTCTGAGAAGCCCACCTTTTCTTTTGATACCCCTGAGCTGAACAATCTGGGATAAAACCTCAGCTGGTGTCAAAGATGTTATCACTGAAGTCAGTGGAAGTGCACTGATTTACATTAGCAGAAGTTCTGGCTCTGTGCTTTCTTTTGTCCTCCATCCCAGTTCCAGGATTATAACAGACCACTCTTGAGTAGACTGAAAGGATTAAGCTGATGATTCGGTATTTCAGGGATTAAAAGGCAGCCTATGATAGAACGTATGGTCGTCTTTAGTATTCTTATGTCATGCATTTAATGCAGTCTGCTGCCACAGAAATAGGAAGCCTGATAACCTGTTAGAAATAGAATAAGTATGAGATTTGTGAACAATCGCATCTTTTATAAATTATAAAAACAGCACACCCAAAGTTTATTATCCCAAGAAAATGAATTAAGGTGTGTGAACATTTCTGAGCCTTTAAAAAACCAAACAATCAAAGCTACAAATTATATAGGTCTTTAACTGTAGAAATAAATATAATTAATAAGCAGTTTAGCCAGTATTAAAGATTGTGTGGCTAGAGAATTCATCACTCTATTGACCCAAACTTTGGACTGGTTACATAGCCCAGATGTAATTAAAACACACGCAGTTTACCTTCTTCAAAACTGCATCAGGTTACACTGGGTTAAACTACATGCCACAAATTTGGGTGAATCCTGAAAGGCTTTTGCCTCCTGAGCTAAAATATGAGATCACTGCCCTTTATGTTTCAAGTTGTATCACAACAAACATTCTGCGTAAGAGGACACAGCAGTTTATATTGCAAATGCACCATAGTTTCCACCAGCACAGAATTGGCTGTTACTTCCCCACACACACACACTCCTTTTTTTCAAGTATTCTAAGGCACATCCTTAATCCTTCTTTAAACAAAATTATCTCTAGGCTCATTAGGACTCTGGAGTTCATCGTAACTGGCACTGAGCAGCAAACAGGCAAAGGGAAGTTACTGGGTATCAGCACTGATAACAGGCACCGTGCGTGATTCTTCGTTGTTGAAACACCCTTCTGCCATGGCTGGCTGTAAGCGAATTGGCTGGACAGATTTTCCAGATCCCCTGAACGTTCCTAAATTACTATACTCACCCAATTACAGTCCTCAGGGGTCACATTTCATTTTCTGAAAACTGGTTACAGGCCACCACAGCTGATGAAATGATGTGGGTATCCAGGCAACTATTGTGCTGTTTGATTAATACAGCAAACACTTGTGTGGCATGATCTCACATGCCTCCAAATGTTCCACACGATCTGCCTCGAACTGGAGACCATAAAAGTTTGCTTCACAGTTACATTCCCAGTCTTGCATGGCTCGGATTTTCCAGATGAAAATATTTATTAGCACTTCTTATTACACTCCTCTTTCGTAGGGTTTAACCCCTGTTTTATGCATGAAGGTGTTTAGAAACAGGAGGTTGATTTCTGCTATTTCTTCTTACCTCCTTTTTCTTCAGTAAAGTTTGTTCACTGCACTCTAAGCCAGTTAGCTATGGGAGGGTTTCAGCTTGCTTTCAGCGATTAAAATAGGTAGATTTGCCACAGACTTTTAATTCAGGATGTAATCTCACTCCAGTGGATATTTTCAACAGCTGTAGCATGGACGTCTGGCTAAGGGGGAAAAGGGTATAGATAAAAAGTGCATCTTCTTGTCATCAGAGAAATAACAGAGAGATCTCTAAAATACCTCATGTCTCTCACTTTAGTGGAGGGGATCTGAGCACTGCTTCCCCTTCAGATACCCTGAAAATACATTTTTAAAAAGGTAGACCTAGCAGTGGCTCGAGGACCGTAAACAAATACCTAACCTAGTGTCTGTTTTTTGAACAGCACCATTTTCTGCAGGCAGCTGGTGCACTCTGCTTTGCAAATGTTGGAGAGACAGGGAAGAGGGAAAGAAATAGTGTGTGGCCACCACGCTCCCCCAGGGAAACTCGGTGGCTGCGAGGCAGCGGTGAGCATTGCAGGCAGCACCGGCTGCCCGTCCCGTCCCACAGTTTCTGTGGGGTACTCAAGGGGTTAACAGAGCCCATAGTGGAGTGTTTGCTTTCTTCTGTTTGAAATCAAACATCTGATCTTTATCTGAGGTGACAGGTTTAATGCCTTTTTTCTCTGACAAATTTTTACCGACGAGGAATGCAAATACATATATCGGTGTGGTTTTACAAGTGCTCATCTGAGCAAGGCAATATTGGCAGCTTCGTCCTCTAATAAACAGCAAAGCAATGAGCTGGTGCCACTTGCTCAAAAAAAAATTTATATCCCTTACATCATTTAAATGACTTGACTTTAGATCTGTCAGGGGTCAGGTACTTTGACAGAGCTTTAGGCAAGGTGAAGTATCACTGTACAGCAATGCTGACTTCCCTTCTCTCGCTCTCTCTTTTTTCCCTTTCCTTTTCTGCTGCTGCTTATTTAAGCTAATTTAATGCTTGCAAAATACCCTATTGCCAGCCCCAGAGAGGGAAAAGCCTACCTCATGCGCATGGCAGGATGTGTTCTGGTCAGCAGAAATTTGCTTTAGACTAGGTTTCTCCCTGTGGCATACTCTACTCCCTTCCTGAGGAATCAGACAAGGGGCAAAGGAATGAATTAGTGCCGATTGTGACTGTGGACTTGATGTGGACAGATGTCTACTCTGGAAACAAGACTGTGAAGTACAGTCTGTTTTAAATAGGCCAATGAAGATTCATGAAGCAACGGTAGATTGCAGACATTTTTATGCTAATTTTTATATACCGGAGCACCGCAAATACTGTCTGATTCAAAATGGCTTTCTATCACCACTAACTTATTGGGAAAAAACTAGGTCCTACTTTGACTGAAACTTTTGCTGTAGAGCTGAAGCACAAAACACTGTTTGCTAACAAAATCTGTAAAAGCTCAGTAGCTGTGGTGGGTTAAAAAATATCCTTACTTAAGCAGCCCTACAGTAACTCCATGGTTGGATGGTATGGTAATGCTGGAAGTACCTGCAGGAAACATTGAAAATCCGTTGTGTTGTATCATGAAGTTTTCATTTTGGCTTACAACATTGCTTAACTAAAAACAGTGGAAGAATGCTTATTGGCTGTTTGTGGCTGTTTGTAAGTCCATAGTGTTTGGTTAGATCACAAATTAAACTAAGATTAAAGGTACTGAGTTTGTCTCCTAATAGAGGTGGGAGTATAGAGAGAAATTGTAACTTCAGGATGCTTGCAATCAAGTAAAGATTATGATCAGTGTGGTAAGGCAGAGTTTTGATCAGCTAGTTCTCTGTCTACAGCAGAATCAGACTCAGATTTGTTCGGGTCATGTTTTAAAACGCTTTTCACCCACTAAAATTTCTAGTGTACTTCTTACTCCATTTTCTCATACCAAGTGCTTGCAGTGCCCACTGATAATGATGAACAAAACCACTGATTACTAACATAACATGCAAGTAACCCTACTACAGTGTTCGGGAAGTCACCACCTTTTCCCAGACCTTTCACCTCAAGGCCTTAAACGCCCTAGGACAGAAAGAAGATGCAGGCTGTGGTCTTTGGACACAGGACTACTGGATTTTTAATTCAGTCTCATACTGTAGCTTTCCTTGTGGCTCACAAAATGGTGTCCCTTCAAGGAAGGGCTCCATGTTACACCAAACATTGGCTAACTGATGATGCCTTGGAGCGTGTGGAATATAGGATAATGCCTTTCCAGGAACTCCTTGGATCCACCCTCATGGGAAGCCCATATCCACACTGACTCCCTAAGGTCACTTCCAGCCACCCTGAACAGGAAATATGAATTTAGATTTGATCGTGAGTTTGGGCCTATGCACAAACTGCTGCGCAAAGACACCCGAGCTGGTGGGCAGGTCCTGCAAAATGATGACAATCAATCTGCTGTTCCCGGCTGTCTCAGTTGTGGAGAGTGCTTGTGTAGGGTGGTAGCTGGGAGCCCTTCTCCAGAGCATGGCAAATTGCAGCGCTGGCATCAAAGCTGCTGTTACCACTTCCAGCTCCAAACTGCTCTCGTCTTTGCGATTCATTACTGGGAGTGCGTGTTTTCTGCATGTCAGGTTTTGGTATCACAAGAAGTGTGATCACAGCTGGATTCATGCCAAGGACATACTTGCTATGGAGCTTCTAACAGACTTCAGTTCCTTGGTAGCATTGCAGGTAGACAGACATACGTGGATGGGAAGCTGCTGCTCCTAAATCTACCTGAGGGTGCCTGAATAAGCTCTCTTTCCACACTGTGTTTTGTGACCAGCCTGCTGGATCACAGCAGAAGACCACCTGAGAGACTGTTGCCAGACTGGAGCCAGGTTCGTTTGTGCTGTGATGAGAATCCTGCCCCATTGATCTCTGCTTATTTGCTGATTCAGAGTTCCGGTTGTTTTTTTCCTGCATGGTCCATGGCTGCGCCCATTCCCCTGTTACTTCTCCTTCCAGCAGGCTGAAATGCCAGTCAGCTATAGCTTTTTTCAATCCACCCGTGCTCACTGACGTAGAGCCAAACAGAAGCATAGGCATAGGCAGCATACCGATAAGATGATATTACGCTACCACGCCTGTAAAACATTACTCCTTTATTTATTTATTTTTTAAAAGAAGATGTCAAATGGGAAGCAAAAAAAGTGAAAAAAATATCCACTTTGTCTGAGTGCAGCTGGGAACCTCCCCAGCCACCCTGCATGACTCCCACCACCTCGCTATTATCTGGGTGCAAACATTCACCCTCCTGTTATGTTGCTAAAGATGCCCAGGACACAACTCAAAAGAAGATGGATCTATAGGTACCGGAGGCGGGGAGCAAGGTGAAGCACAACCTGCCCCAGCGACGAGGGGCGCCGGGGCCGGAGTTGGGGCGCTGGCCAGTGAGTCCCAAGCCACCAGCCCGCTCCTCTCAGCTGCTGGCTTTTCCAACATGATCTATAGAGCGATGCTGACAGTAGATTTTCTGGCAGCAATAAAGGTGGCCTGATTCAGAGAATAATTACTGTATGCAAATGAGTGTGATTTTCCTCTGCCCTTTTATGGATGACTCTGCTCTGCCATTCATCAGGGCCACAAATTTCACTTGGTAGGAGACGGATTTAAAGAGACAGCCGCCTCTAGAGCTTTGTCTTGGACTTACTAAATCCATGCTTAAGTGTCTTCATAAATAGACGTGCATATGTTATAGAGGGGATGGCAGATTCCAGCCTCTTTATCTATGTATTATTGCTTAGGAAACTGTTGAGAAAACATCCGACTCTCTGACCATACAGTATATGAAAGCTTTCACTGCTTTGAATAACAGTCTCTTCTCAAATCAGGGTTATATGTGGTTTAGTATGGCCTCTAGTGTGTTTTTTCTCTCTCGCTGTGTCCTTTATGATGTTTATATGGTATGTGCCTCAGTGTGCAGTGGAGGAGGGAGAGAGCGCTATATTTTTTCTGATGACGATTAGTTAATGGCTATCACGTTCGCCATAGTAATGGCAGAGGCTGCACTCACAGCCAGAAGACTTGGTGTGTTTGTTGTTGTTGAGGTTCAGTCCACCTTATCGGTAGGAGAAAATGTCCCAGAGTCTTGGTTACCCTGTCATGGTCTTGATCTGATGATGCAATCAATACATGGTGATAAAGGGGGGGGAAAAACCCCACAGCAGAGAAGAACCAAATCAAGATTTTCATTTCTGAGCATGGCGTGTGCCTCGTGGGTAGGAGGAAAAAAAAGTCACAATGAAGTCAGTCTGCTGTCATTCCCTGATGCTGGACACAGGAACGCGGAGGTGCGTTCACAGGAAATCTGTAGTACATAATGTGTCACTGCTAAATATCAATTTCTGCACCTGCTCCCAACGTGCGCTGTGCACCCTCCTCCTCGGAGCATGGAGGAGAGGGGAATGAGAGTGCTATAAATGGAGCAGGCCCGTCTGTCACTGGGCTGTCTTGTTACTCACATGGTAACAATACACCGATGTCAGTATATCCAGAACACTTTTCTTCCAGTGCCACTCAAAAAACAGAGAAAAGAAGCTGTGATGTTGCTGTGTTTACCGACAGTGTGCACCACTAGAGGCCATCACACACTTCCCTAAATAAATATCAATTAATGCACTCGGTTATAGGCAAAGCCGGGAGATGGGACCTGGTCCCCTTACTCTTCTCTCTCAGCACCAGTACTTCAGTCCAGGGGTCAGGCCCTTTGGCCCACAGAACCGTGCAAGATACGCTGCGAAGGCGGAGCTGTTTTAAGGAAGACTTTGGCCCACAGGCAGGATGTACCAGACATTCCTTTTCCTTTGAATGTGACAAGAAGGTATCAAAGGAAAGTGGAAAAAAGCAGGCCCGGAGTGCATTTCCCTCAGGCTATTGAGAAGAACAGAGGACAACATATGCAGCGAAATGGGGCGATACGGAAAGTTTACCTGCTCTAAGTTCTGCCACAAACACGAAGTCTGTCTTGTTCACTGCCATTTCTGGTACGTTCCTTCAGTCTCACAGGTGCAGGCTTGGAGCAGATAACTACGTCCAAAGCTCCCCACTCTGTGACAAACCGTAAGTTTTCTCTGCAGACTTGAGCAACTAAGGAGTTGCTCGACATGAGTAAAGTTTCTGTGACATTTGGAGGCGTAGGTGATTTTCTGGTAAACAAAACTTATATTGAGTAGTCCTGGGCATTCAGATTTTTCTGTGGAAATCCAGGAAAATTCCTGCTTGTGATTTAAAGCTAATAAAAAGTCAATTGTATTGAAAGGGTTTTATTCTAAAACTCAAAGCTGAAGATGGGACGTGTAAAAATCTCACAAACCTAAACTAGTGGCACTGATCCTGTGAAGCCTTCGAAGATGCTGCCAGTGCTTCCATGTAGGTCTGTGATGAAGCTGAACTCCATGCTGGAGAGCCCAGCGCTCATGCTCACCCAAGCAGGAAAGCAGCAGGGCAGAGGCAAGTGTTTGGAGAGTAAAGTTAATTATCAGCAGCAAAAAAAGCAGCTTTCCTATATTATTAAGAGGTATTTATCCTATGTCTGTTGAGTTTCTGTTCTAATGTAGGTTGACCTCTGACAAAGATTACAATAATTTGACATTCTTATATTGCATTAATAGCCAGCGTGACTCATTCAGGAGACAGATTCTGACTTACAACTTCAGAGCCGATCTGCTCTGTGCCCCATTATTATTTTTGTGTTAAGCCAAGCCTTAAGATTTCAACCCTGATGGGTTTCCATGTAGCTTTGGTGTGTAGCAGGAGATTAGAGGAGTTAAAAAACTGTTTTCCTGATGCTTTGTTTCCCAGCCATCACTGGCATCAAGCGCATATCTTGCACCACTGCTGGGGAGTGCTTGGCACAGAGGTCGCCCAGCCTTACGCACCATTGGGCACTGGGGTTCTTCTGACTCTTTTTCTTCAGGCCTGGACATGGCACTGAGATTTTGGGAGGCTGTCCCATGTGGGGCAAACTCGGTGTAATGAGATTGCACGCTGTCTGGGGCAGCCAGGGTCCCCGATGGCAGGAGCTAGTGGGATGCCCTGTGGGGCCCACCTGAATTCCTACCAGCCGAAAAGTCTTGCTGCCGCTGTGGACTCTGTTTAACAAGTGTTTAACCATTGCACTGTTTACAAAAATTTTATTGATACTGGACAAACTAACCCAGGAAGGACACCGTGGGACCTTCCAGCAGTCTACAAGAAAATCTGACCTGGAACTTACAAAATAGCCAGGGCAGGGTTAGGGAATAGAACGAACATCTCTGAGGAGAAGGTTTAAATAAGTATATTTATTTTTCTTTAGATTCACAAGACATTTAGGACTGAGGCCTTGTGAGACTGATTAACCCAGTGCTGCTGGTGGTTCGTGTGAGTGGGAATAAAAAACTGCTTTTCTCTGCTGCAAAATCTCCAGACCACAATCAGAGGAAAGGAAAAGAGAGGGGAAGGAAAGTTCATTAAAGGGGGAACAGTCACAAAAGTTTTAATTGAATGCAAATCTTCATCTGACTGTATCCCCTCCCACCTGCAACTTACTTTTCTTCCCCTCCAACCTCTCCCTCTTCTGACCCTCTCTGAACACAACTGAGAGTTGTCTTTCACAACCCAGATCTGGATATTGCACCCCACATGGTTTGAATATATACACAATGTAAGGTCTAGAGTTACTCTTACACATTTATAGTAGTCCCCACTGTATGCTAGGCACTTGTCAAGCATTCAAGAAGGAAGATTTCTGCTCCAAGGAGTTTGCCATCTAAGAGCAGTGACAAATGTTGACAGGAGAGTAGGGGGGAAATGATTGGAAGTTTACATACTGTCAGCTGGACGTGACAGGAGCAATTTAAAGTATAGATGGGTAGAGGTCCTGCAGGTGAACTCCAGGAGGTCTTGCTGGGCATCCAGAGTTGCATAGATGAAGTCAGAGAGGTAGCTGTGGAGCAACCTGACAAGGAGATAAACAGGCTGCTGGCATGAGAGTTCACCCAACTGAGCTAAACAGATTTTTTTTTCTTATTTTTTAATAAAGGCACCGTTTAAATTAGATGTCTAAATAAAGCAAAGTTCCCTATTCAATCTGGCACTTTTTGTGTGGAGAAGTTTCTATGAAATTTGAACCATTACATTTTTTCAGCTAAATTTTCACCAGCTGAAGTCTACTTGTAACTAGCTCTTCTTCTACCGAACATTTTCCTCGTCTTCTCACGAATCCCCTGTGCTCCCTTGCGTTCACGGACAAATGCTTTGCCAGGAGAGGAGCAGCTCCACTACCTCAAGCCAGAGACTTTTGTGTCCGTTACCCATAATGCCTTAAAGTGGACAAAAGATTTCTGAAACACACACTGAGACACACCACAGGAGAATAGTTAAAAGAAAATAGAGCATCTTTTCAGTCAAAACATCCTGCGGTATCTCCACATAATGCTTCATGGCATATGACAGGAAGAAGATGACATCTCTCATCACTAGTCAAAAATAAAAACCATGTCAAGTATGAATTGCCTTTGAAACAAAACTGTACATGATTTCCATGGTCAGACATCCTGGAAAACCTCCAAAAAGGGGGAAGAAGGAGGGGAAAAGGGAAAAAAAAAAAAAAAAAAAGAAAGAAAAAAAAAGAAGGTTATTGATTTCCTCATTGGGAATGTTATATAACCTTCATATTTTATTAAAAAAACTTTACTCTCACATTGTGAAAGGTCCTTTAACACATTATGTCATTTTGTAATACAATAGTTCTCCAGCTCCTTCCAGCCCCATCTCCCCGATGTGTTCTCTCAACTGTAGTTATTTTCTTCCCTTTTAAAAAAATATTTCTGATAAAATGTTTGCAAGTCTTAAACAAAGGGGTGCACTTTAGTGCAGCATAAGTTAATACAGGCGTCAGGCGACACTCAGAACATGCTGACATATTTCAAGCAAAACATGGAAACGTTTCAGTTAAAAAACTTAATTTTTTGTCCTGAAACAGACACTCATGGTCTTTGTTTTAAGAACACAAAACATTTTTTTTTTCCCCTCATAATAGTAGATTCCAGCTGCAGGACTCCTCAACTTTTCCTTTCCCCCTTCCTCTTTCTCCACTTCTCCCCCTCCTCCCCTCCATCTCTCCCCCTCCTTCCCATCCGGCGTCTACTCACGCACACATACTCTCTAACTTTTTGTTTTTAGTAGCGGCTGCCCCGTAAGAAATGCTATCCAACAGACCTGGTGCCTGTCACCGCTTCCCATCACATGCCTGGTAATTAAACTCTGACTGATTTATTGACTGACAGCCAACAAATCCCAACCCAGTTTTTATGATATACATGCTTCCCCAGGCTAAATTCACTCAAACAACAGCCCAGCTGAAAAGGAGGAGGAAAGGGGGGAAAAAAAAAAGAGTGATAGAGAAAAAGCGCTACACACACTTGCGCGCACACACACTCACATACAAAAAAATCTGGTATTGGTAGATGAAGGGGAGACATTTTGCAAAGAAAAAAAAAACTCAGCACAACATCTCTTTCAAATCCAGACTTAGAAAGGGAAAGGGGGGGGGGGGGGGGGG
>VYXH01008716.1:0-33035 GCA_013397275.1 Burhinus bistriatus | reverse complement strand
GGGGGGGAAGGAAAGAAGTAGTAAACATCATTACTTCAGCTTTAAGATTCATTTGAAACGTCTCACGTACAAAAGACCTCTGAAGGGGAAAACAAGACGTGCTTGCAGCTAATATTACAGTCAAGTTCCAATTTTACCTAAGGGAAAGCAGCTTTATTAAAAGTCATGACTGAAATTGCGTGACAGGTGCCAATATTCTCCACCCTGACAGATGTGTCAGTTTGCGAATGCCATTTTCTTGTCAGCGGTCCCTAGATGGAGTTGCTCCCATCACCATTTGTCTCTCTTCCAGCTAGATCACACATGCCCGTCGCTTGCCTCCAAGCTGCGCTGCGTTGTTTGATATGTGGAATCTTCACAATGAGACTTATTAAAAGACAGTCCATTATTTTTATTTAGAGCATTTCCAAAACAAGCAGAGCGCGCACAGAGATAATTTAAAAATCGTGCGGCGGGTCATCTCCAGGCCAGAGCGGCTCAATTGGAAATGCATAAGAAAGCAGTGTCTCCCCCGAGCTCCTCCTCATCCCTCAGTTCATAATGAGGTTGATTTGAGTGACATTTAACCCTTGAATAATGGCCCTTCGAGTCGGCAGAACTGTATAGCTGTGCTCCACAGAGGCAGTTCAGCCTGAAGGATTAATTCCGCTCCTTTTTTTCCTAAATCTCACCCCCCTCCTCCCCCCCTTCTGCTCTCCTATTTTGTTACAGGTGGGCTTCACGGCGTACCGCTAGATGTAAAATACTCTTGATCGTCTGTATTTATAGACCCTTTTCCTCCTCCTGTTGGTTTCAAACACAAAGAAAAATGGTATCTCTCAATCGTGCCTGGTATGAACAGCAGGTAAAGCTGCAGCAGACTCCTCTCCAGCCTCTGATGGAAAATTATTACAGATGAAATGATTCTGTAATGGAAATGGTAATAGGAAAGTTTCATTCTAAAGGATGTTTGTGCTAACATGAGAGGCTATAATATGTGATGGATTTGGATGCAGGAATAAGTGTGATCTCAAACTAAATTTTACTTCATCATTTCTAAAGGTGGCACTGGGGGGCTGGAGGAGGGCTAATGGACAGTGCTTGCAAACATTGCTAGGTGAAAGGACTTAAAATACGAGATTATTGATGTCTGATTGTCCCAGGCCAAGAGGCATAGCAGGTTGTTGCTTCAGCATTTCTTTCTTAAGTACATGGATGCTAATTCTTCTCAGACTGGAATTAGCTCATCAGTCCTGGTGGGTATTTGTCACTGGAGGGAGGATGTGTGGTTAAATCGTAGCTAACCCTCTGCAGACGATAGGGAGCTGCTTTTACCTCTTGTGAGGAAACAGCGTTTACCTCTTCCGTCCTACCGAAGGCAGGTCTGGACCCTTTTGCTGCCTGACTGCCAAAGAAGAGTTTGTCTCTATTGCCTTCACAGGCAACTCTGAATGGGCTGCAGCAAGGCAAGGCTGCAGACTGGCCCTGGAGTCAGGTACCTCTGGTTGCCCAACAGCATGGGGCTCCCTGCGTGCCCCTTTGGGCCATGCCCTTCCCTGTGCCCCTCAGCTCTGTTTCAGGCCTCCGTTAGCCAGGGGCAGTCCGGGACGATTGTCCTTCTTCAGAATATGAGCAGACCCCAAAGCTTTGGGAGACAAGGGCTGGACTGAAAAGCATCATAACAATGCTTGGCAGGACCTGGGTGGAAAATGAAAGGCTCCCTCCGGAGCGGAGAAAGCAAGGAGGGGAGAAATACTGGAAAAGAAAAACGGAATAAACTAGAGACTGGTTGTATCACTTAATGTTCACGGAAGGCACTCTGATACTGTCTGGGTTGAAGAAGTTTTACAAGAATTTGAAAGGAAAAGCATGTTTTATAAGAGTTTGAAAGGAAAGCTCTCATGCTATGCAAACTTTTCTTAGGGGAGCATTTCCATTGCACAATCGCCTGGAAGGCCCAAGCATAGATCTTTCACTCACTAGTCTGTCACCCTTTCCCATGAGCAATCCTTTAGAAACTTATTTAAGAATTATAAAACCATGACCAAAAACTATTTGTGAATTTCCTTCCTAAGCTGGAAAAAGAAGATGGGCTGCCACAGGAATATTTTCTCCCCGTTCTCCCACAACAATGTCTGCAAAGCTGAAGCCACCGTGCTGAGAGCAGCTCCAGAAGCAATTGTACCATAGTCCCAAACAATCATCAGCTCCGGGGCAGGCAGGGAACATACCAAATGGTTCCTACATTACACAGCATATTAGCATTTCTCACTTGGGAGGAAGGGAGGAAGGGTTGAAGAGGGAAGAGAGAAGAGGACAGGGATAGAGATAAACATGCGGCTCATTTGGTTGATTTGTCTTATTGTTAGCCGTATTAGTCTGCTCTTCTAGATTCCAGGAATCCGTTCTTCCTTTTAAGCTAAAGAAAGAAATGGGCAGCTTCCGTCAAAAGCTGGAGATAAGGGAATGTTTCAGCACTGTTCTCTAACAGTCAGAAACTATGGGCTGAGTCGATGGAAGAAAGAAAATAATCTGCAGGTGGAAACCTTCTGCAGGGCAGGGCAACAGACTTCACATGACTGTGGTCACTAATGCAGCCTGTTCCGATGACTGTAACTGCTGCGGCAGATCTGCTCTGGAGTCCATCTTTCAGGCAAGATCAAGGCTTATAGGTCTTAATAAAGTCAAATCAACACATAGCAATGAAATAATAAGTCCGGGCAGCTGACAGATGCTAATGAGCGTGCTTATTTAAACCACCAGCAAAATCCAGTTGAAAACTAAGCAGATATATAAAACTCTGGACTCAATCCTTTATATTTGGAGAGAGATAATTAGGGCCCATAGGACATTTTCTAGGAAGATATTTGGGATGCTGCATTAAGAGCCCATTTCTGAGCATGATTAACCTTGCTTACTGCAAGAGGAAGCACTCCTGTTTTTAATCACAGAATGTAGTTAGTTCTGTGTATTTACAGGATCAGATGACATGGGCAGACAATGGAAAAAACAAAGAGGTAGAAGAGGATGGAGTGATGAAGAACTGTGCCAAATGCATTACAGTTGATGAGTTCACGTATGTTCTCAGCTTTTTCAGTGGAAAGACTGAGGCAGTAGACACACATATGCGGACCTTTTGGGGCTTGGAGTTTTGGGTAGATGCACATCTAATGGCTATTTTAAACATCACCTTGACAGTAAATGAGACTGCTCTTGTGCCTTGCTTGTGTTGTATACAAGAAAGCATTTACATTATTGACTCCAAAATCATATTCATGTCATGAAACAGTGGGACCTTCACTGAGTCCAACTCCATCAGGGTGACTGCAGCCAGCAGAAAAAGAGATTTACACACTGGCAAAAATGGAACCGATCCCTCTCCCCCTGTTCGTTCCCCCAGGTATTTGCACTTGCAAACTACTGGCCTTCAGCTGCAACATGGAAATAACTCAGATGGTAAACATTCAAAGGAAAACATTTGCTTTTTGTAAAAAAGCTTCATCACTGGGAAAGCTCTGACTTGATTTTTGCATGGCTTTCCTTTTCCTCATGACATGTTGACAGAGAAAGTTGAAAAGAGTGTCTCCTGTCCCAGGAAAGCAGACCAGAGATCAGCTGTTAGGGCTTGGTGGCCCTGGCTCATGTGATTCATATCCTGCAGTTGTTGGTAAAGGAAAGGGAGGAAGATTCTGGGGACGTAGACACATTTTGATCTTTCTTGTCCTGTGTTTCACTGTTTTTACTTCTGTTCCGTTCAAAGTGACTATGTCAGGAAAAATTGCTGACACTTCTGTTAGCAAGCAAACAACCTGCTTTGGGGCAACTTTTTTTCTTTTTTTTTGCACCACTTTTTTATTTCTTTGTTCTGCTGTAGTGCCAGGGAAATCTAGAATGCTACATACATTAATACCACTGGCTTTTCTTTCTCTTTTTGTCAATCACTAAGAAGAATAACACTTCATGTGGGAGACAGCTGTTCAGATATGCTTCAAGTGAAGTTAAGTTGATATGTATACATTATTCCTCATTTTTTTTTTTTTTCATCTGTGCTTGTCTTCAGACTCTTGAAAAAGAAAAAAAATCATGACAAAATGTTATAAAAGACTCAGTGGGACTCTTCAGATGGCCTCTCAGTAGGCAAGGATTTTGCTTTGGTCAATCTGCGTTCACCTATTCACTGTTTCCTATTCATGAATAGGAAAGCACCTCAGACTACGGATCAAAGGTGTGGATGACTTCCATGGGACTCTCTACTGGAACTGAACAACTGCATGGGTCTCCATGAATGGAAAGGATCTGGAAGTGGGTGTTTCTACTGGGCTATCCCTGAATATTGTGCCTACTTTCATATAGTATCATGTTCACAGCAGGGAAAGGTAATAATTAAAGTGTATTTTAAAATGGAAGGAAGAATATTGGGAAAAGTAAATAAAGAAAAAATACCTAAGCATTGATAAAATGAAGCTGTGCCCAGCTTAAGATCAAGAAAGACAAAAGCCATCTTTTTAAATGGGCAGAAAAGGAAAGGAAAAAAAAAAAATCTAAATTTCTCCAGTGATAAAAGCTACTGATTAAGATATCGATGCCACCTTAGGTCAGTCTATTTGAACTGAGAAAAACAAAAGTCAGACTCTCTTATCTATCCAACATAGCAGTGGTTTCTTATCACTAACTCTAAAAACTCCACTGGCTTATGCTAGGTTTGAATCGGATGAATTTGGTTCAATAAATCTAACACTTATTCCTTGAAGTCATGGCCTAACATCTGTCTCAAGTTCTTATTAAGTTTAACCTTAAGTCTGAATTTCGTGAGTTTTAATAGTTACTTCTTGATAACTGCAACATGCTTGTAACAAATTTAACCTTTCAGTCACTGATATTCACTTCACAAAACATTTTTACTGCATAGCAGAGCTATGTTCAACGATTTAGAGGGGATTTTCAAATTTATGCTAATATTTTTTCCCTTCTACAACTATCTGAACATAACAGTGATTTGATTTGGCTTTAAAAACAAAGAAATAAAAAACTATATATATGGCAGTATATAAAAAAACCTTAATCTGTTTTTTAGGCTTCTCTTTTTAGTGTTGCATCAACAAAATTGTTGATGAGGTGTTGGCCTGTGACTAACTTGGTGTGGCCTTCATGGAATAATAACAACTTTGTCACTCTTTGGCTTGAGTTAGCCAAAGAAATCCTTTAAACTGCCACATAATATCAAGTGTTATATCAATATCACATTCTAGATGGCACAAACGCATATCCAAGTCTCAAGCTGATGGACACACACATATGTCTAAGCCTCATCAACCATTTTGACCACAATGCAAAGGATGAAGCTGGGCAATTCTCAAGCTATAAGCACGACTGCCTAATACTTAGAAATAGTTGAGCCACATTTTGGCTGCAATATTCCACAAGCACTTAGCCTGAGGTATGGAAAATGTCAGGCACTGTGAGTAAAGTTTATTAATGTTTTGAGCAACTGGAAACTCTCCTACAAATCCAAGAGCTAAGCAATGCTGAATAATAGGTGGCACTATACAATCCAAATGGTCCTGCTTTTTCCTGTTTTGGGATGTCTGAAGTAGATATGCTTACTTACAGTTTGTAGACTCTGCCCATTTTCCCACTCCTTGGGGTCAATCCCACTAAATTGTGTGTACTTGTGTCACTTGGCACACACCATCTCCATCTTAGATACAAATTCCAATCTCATGTTCTCCTTTTCTCTTCTGAAGGCATCTGATAGCCACAAGGTACATCTTCTCTCTGTTTTTTCCAAGGTTATCAGCAGGTGATGAGGAAATCTGTGACTCCTCGCTAGACAGTGCTACTTTCAGGAAAATGCTGCCAGAAGCAGTGGTTCTCTCAGTTGCTGGGACTGTCAACCAGACTTGTATGCTGACTCTGTGTCTGTGTCCTGTAATTATCCCTTGGTGTCCCCACAGCTTCTCACAAGGCCTTTTCCTCACTGAACTCCCATGACAGTTCTTCCTCCACTTGAGTTACCTGGATGAGGCTGGAAACCCAAACTGCTGCTGTGGGTGACAGGAAGCTGATGTTGATGGTCCCAATTTCCTGATGAAATAGTTTAGTTTATTTCTTTTGTTGGTATCCTGTTAATACCTAATGTTACTGGTTTTACCTCTGTTCTCAGTGACCTATTTGTTGTCTTCTATACACCTTGAAAGTGTTGTATTACTCTGGTTTCTTGCAAGTTGGCTGATTCTGTCTTCACCATGGATATCTGAAGGTTTCTTAGTGGTGAACTGAGGAGGAACAGTATTTCCACGCTGTCCTCTGAAGCTCTGGGTGCCAAGGCCAGAGAAGCTCTTCAGGCCTGACGCTCTGCTTCTGGCCATGCTAAGCCCTGTTGCCTGATTTTGCTGAGCCTGTACAGCTCTGCCAGTAAGAAAATAAGGAGCTGTGTGAAAGTGTAGCCAGTCTCCAGATGTACTTCCACCCTTTCCTTATCCCTGGAATAGCAGGGACACCAAACAACATCTGCAAAAGTTGGTGGGCTTAGGTGGCTTTATTCCCTGACAGCTGAGCCTCTGTGGTCTAAACAGAGCCATGGCCACTGTCATGAGGTGTCTGTCTCTTGTTTGGGACGGTGTTTTGTCTACACCATGTCTGTCTACTGGCCTACACAACTGTTTTTTTTGTCCATGCTTTGTACTGGCCCGTCTACTGGGAATCCAGGGGAGAAGTCCAACTGAATGCCAACGGGCAAGTAGAGTCAAGATCAGCAGAGACAGAAAACAAACCTGAGCAGCAGGGAGAGTCTGGGGAGTAAATAAAATCAATTCTTTACATATAGATGGTGTAGGCAGGCTGGGAAAATGCCCAACAGCAAATTAACAACTACGCAAAATATCAAGGGAGTAGAATCATACAATTTGATAATTAAAACATTTGAGGACTGAAAAGGGTACAGTGTCCTCCTAGTCTGGTTTAGAGAGGTATGGGATATGTAGATCTATCACTAACAGAAAAACAGATAGTAGCCATATTTAGTAGCCATATTTTACTGAGACCACCATGCTGTTTTGATTGCAACACAGGAAAACCAGAGTGGTTTTGTGTCCACCAGAATTTCCAGAATAAATGTTAGACAGAAAGTTGCTATTCTCTGTCTCAATCTCAATTTACTTCAGGCTTGCCATTTTCCAAAACCAAGAATAACATAAGTTTATGAAGATCCACTATTCTTTCTAATCACAGTAATGCCTGTCATATTCCCCTCATCACCCCTATCTGAAGCAGTGCACTTCTCTTGTTCTCCCCCAGGAAAGAATAATACTTTTAAAGTACTTTGTGGTAATACAGCAAATTGTGCTTCGCTGGACAAAGGCCATAATACAGCACGCTTCCAGGGGGGTCATTAGGAAGGGCTCACTTTCAGGTATACCACACTTTGACAGTATGCTTTCTATATCATTCACCCAATACAGGTGGATATTTAAGGGGTTCATCCTGAGGGACTCCTCAGAATTCTAGCTAGTCTTATTCTAAATAGGAAATTAAATCAAGGAGCATGCAGAGCCTTAATAGTCTGCAGCATGATAAGCTTTAGACTTTAACTTAGAGAGGAGAATTGTATCTGTGACTTCTCATCAAAATCATGAAATTGCCCAAAATTTAGAACTTTGCCACAGAGCTTTGCAGAAGTTGTTCAGAACCACAGACTCCTCCTGTCACTTATGGATGGGGTTCCTCTTATAGAGTTTACTGTATTGTCTAGGGCACAAATGATGGGATCCTCCATGATATGACAAAACTATTCATGGAAAGGCATAGGGGAGATTAAGGGCAAGAGACAGTCTAATAAGGGATTAAGCCATTGAAAAGGAATTGGGGCATGAGGCATATGAACTACAATTCCCATGAACCAATGGAACAGCATCTCCACAATAAAATTAATACTTTTAAGCTGAAAATGTCTTCTTTTTCTTTTGCATTTTTGGGTTTTCTCAGAGGCAAGGGGGAAATAATTTTCTGACAGGCACTAATTGTTTCCCATTTGATTTTGGCTTGTGAGCAGATCTGAGTTAAAAGGGCTAAATGCAGACATTCTGCTATTACAGTGTTAGGCTCATTCAACAGTCAGTCTTGTTTTACTTGCAGCAATATGAGTTATACCATATGTGTTTGAAACTGGTAACCAAACAGAGCAGGCTTTCAAGCAACCCTAAGCTAAATTATAAATCTTTTTTGCATCTTTTAAATAAAAAAAAAATTCTACAGGCACAAAATGAATCAGTGAAGTACTTGCTGCTTGGGCTTAACAATAGCAGTCTGCCTGAGAAAACCAGTTACCCTAGTAAAACATACTAAGCAATATAATTATCCAGCCTGACTGTTTTTTAGTATTCTACAGGATTTAAAATTTCATTTGCCTGTAACGTAATGGAAGTGTATAAAATAATTGAAATTAATTGTTTCTATTTTTTATGTAATACTACTATCTAATTATTATAGTATAGATCTTGTTATTATGCTATTGGTGTTATGTGGCATGTACAAACCCTAGCCATTGAAGAGGACCTCATTGATTTACATACTCTACAAACTTGTTTCCATACCCTTGATTGCATTTTTTAACCCTGAATTTCTAAAATTCTTGAAAAGGCCTCATCAGGAGAGCAAGATGACTTCTAAAAAAAATTCACTAGTAGGAGATCTTATGCTTAAATGGTGGCTTATTCATGTCCAAAGCTGCACTGAACTCTGAGAATTGTTAACATCACCTGATCTTCCACCCTTGCAAAATTGTTGGTGCAGAACTAGGGCTAGGTGTCTAGCTTTGCACTATGAACCCACAACTAAAATCACACAACTTGGTTTGGTGATATACTGAAGAGAGCTTTGCAGCTGTAGAGATCTTTAGAAGCTCAAAAGTTGGTTGAAAGATTCATAAACTTGGTGCCCTTGTGAGAGTGGTAATCAAACGTTAACACCAATGGCAAACAGGTAGAGAATTGACATGACCAGCTTGAGGCGACTTGGAGAGTCAGTGGGAAAGCAAAGAGTAGAATTTAACACTTCCCAGCTCCACATATACTCTTTTTTCTTAATCTTGCTGCCTTGCACTTTGGTCATGTTAGTTTAGCTTTGTGGTGAAGGCAACCGTAAACATATAGAGGAAAACAAGACGCTCTCTATAGATTTAAACAACTACTCTTTTTTAAATGATATAAAACAATTTGACATACCTACACATTTATAATAATACTCTACAACTCTATAATAATGTTCTAAAATCAGGATTGTTTATTTAAAACCAGTATTTCAGTTCTATCTGTGATTGATAATATGCGAGATCCAACAGGCCGGACGCAAAACTTTTGGTCCTTATCAATGCTATAAATCTGCAGCAGATCACAAACCAAAAAGGACTCTGATTTGCTGGAGCTGGTTCTGATACAGCCATGGTGGAGGAAAGCTCAGAAGAACAGTTGATCTCATGAGATTTTCAACATTTGGAGCCAAGATTTTCAGAAAACAGTTGGCAAGATTTCAGTGCCTTGGAACCTTAGTTTTGGTTCAGCCCTAAATTCAGCACAAGCCCAGCGCAGCTCCAACACTTCTAAAATGTGTGGGTACACGTCTAAGTTTTTCACACACATACATCTATCTTGTGTGTGTATATATATGTGTGTGTGTGTGTGTATCTGGGAAGTGATGGATGGAGATTTTTTCCTTGGAGGAATAACTATTTGTCCCCTTTCTCATTTCATTCAGGATATGGCACTGGACGACTCTTTGGAATGCATCACCACCCACATCCCACCATGTTTATTATTACAGGTTCCAAAGGTACCAAAGGGAGCACAAGACTTGCCTTGAATCTCTAAATGCAAAGCATATAGCTGTGCCACTACCTCAGCTCTCCATCTGCCTTTTATTATCATTAATATTCAGAAAAAGAATAGGATTTTGAGAGCGAAGTTAAAAATCTTTGATGGGTCAAGGCTGTTCTCCTAGAGTGGTCCTGACATCTCTCTTCCCCTTTTCACCCTGCCCAGCAGAATCTTCTCCAAGACTCCTTGCTGGCCTTCAATAAGGACAGTATGTGTTGTGTAGCAGCTGCAAAAGGCCTCACAAATGCTGGCTGACAAGAAGTGACAGCTCTGTATATCTCTCACTGGCACTGACAGCTGACAGATGGATACCACTCACACACAGAAAAAAAGCCCCCAGGATGATTCGCCAACATTACTCTCTGTTCATAGGGGCCACATTTGATTGAGTGCTGCTCAGAATAATAAACCCTTGTCGATCCGTTGCAGAGCCAGTTTGCTCACAATGTCCTGATTTTTTTTTTCCCTTGAAACACGTACCAACACACACACAGAAGCCTTGCTTTGTTTTTTCCCCCTTTAGCTTTGTTTGAGAAGAAAAAGATACCTAGCTTTATGCAGCTGCTCGTTAGAGCAAGGGAGCAATGAGTACCTAACTTAGCAATACCGTGTTAGGGCTTTGCTCCCTTCATCTCCCCAGTCTGTTTATTATTATCCTTCAGATTGTTTTTATTCCTTTCCACTAATCAGCCCATTGTTGAAAATATTGCTGGTTGGGTTAGTCAGAAGACAGTAACGGGAAACTGGACAATGATGCGTGTTGATGCAAAGAAAAAAAAAAAAGGCAAGCAAGAAAGAGAGAGAAAGTGATAAACAAAAAGAGACATCCATCCATATGGGCAGATAGATCTGAATGGAGAAAAATGGGAAACAGAAACACAGAGTTTCTACAACTGTGGTAGCTGAAGAGTTCAGACTCATTAAATTTCTCCAAATTTTTGTTCCATTTTCTTTCACAAAGTGCTTAATTACTGAACCCTGTAGGTAGACAGTTTTTGCCAAAGTTTATCTGGTCTAGCAGAAAATGCGCTATGTCATTGTACCCCTTAAAAAGACCTAAAATAAGTAACATGAAGCAAACACACCTTGTTACAAACTAAGAGTCACCAGTATAAAATCTTAAGGTTGGGAGGGGTTCAAGAAGTCAGCCATGAATGAGATGAATGAGAAGAGAAATCTGAAGTCTCATTATTAGTGATGGTTATGTCATGTTAAGCATTCTGCCTAAATCAATTCCTGGTATTTTTCTCAGACATCCGTATATGTTTTTTCAGATAAGGCAAACCATCGCCACGTTACTGAAAAGAAACTGAGACAAAGACGTGTGAAGGTGTATATATGTAAAATTTTTATCCCTTTGTCCAAATGAATGTGCATAAAGCTAGATCCACGATGGGTGCCTAATCAGGGTGAATAACCAATTAGGCATTTAAATATCCCTACAGATCTGGCTTGATCAGTCTGATTTTTTGATGCTCAGCACCTCCAACTCTTAATCTGAAACCAGAAGCACCTGAAATCTGTGAATTATGAAAAAATGTAAGTCTATGGATTGTTTTTTTAAAGCTGTCCATGCAGTACAAGCAAGAATCTGCTAAGGTGAAGAAAAAGAAAAAAAAAAACACCCTAGGAAAAAAACCCACACTTCCTGCATGGACAGTTTTGTCCCAGGCCACCCAACTTGTTGGACAAGCATTGTCCTGTCCATCAAGCCATATTTTTTCACTTCATGGATGCTATGCTTGTCACTGGAAAGAAGCGAATATATGCTGGTAAACACAAAAGGATTTATTCAGTGGAAGTATTAAGGGGATGTTTTTTGAGTATATAATTTAATGGATTTGTATGTAAGATGACTGGCAGATTTCCTAGACAATTCAGGCCATATGGAGGCTCCCCCACCAAAGGAGGACAGCACTATGTCACGCCATGGCTCTGCAGGCTCCTTGCCACCAGGGTCGGCTCCAGAGACATGAATTTTCCATGTGCTCCCAAAGAGGGACTGCGTTGCCACCCAAGACAATCTCTACTTCCAACACTTCTTTGCTGACTGGGCAGACCAGAGCTTTGCCCTGAGGTGGTACAACTGGGCATGGCCTGTCTGGGGTCACGTACGAGCTGGTGTCAGGAGCAAGGGGCAAGGAGGTGTGGCCTGGGACATGGAAGACCAGGGCTGGGAAGGGTGAGGCACTAGACCTGTGCCACAATGATTTGTGCCCAAATTAATTTCTGTTCAGCTTTTTCCTGTGTGATTCTGGACCTTCTTCATGTCAGGCACTATCTTGCCTGTACAAACCCTGAAAAGGAGCCCTAGTCTGCACCTCAGGGTGCCTGAGGAATATGCATGGTCTTGGAGGTGCAGGTGGTACCCAGGATGAGGTGGGGCATGCTGTGCCATGCTGCCATCTGCAAGCAGAGGAGCTGTGCTCAGCCCAACTACACATATACATGCTATACATACATGTACTTGCACAGAGGCATCTGTGCCTTGGGCACTCCAGAGACCCTCTCTCCCTTTGTGGGTGCAAGGTGCTCAGACTGCTAGGTGGGGAATGACCACGATGGGACCGTAAGTCTCCCTTACAAGGTTGGGCAGTGAAGACCTCCGTGTGGAGGAGGCTGTGTGCCCCCAGTGCTCATGGAGGCCCAAGACTGAGGTTGCCTGAGTCAAAACTCCAGTGCTATTTGTTTTATGCTGTGACCCCGCACGCCTCTTGGGCAGGACTTGACCTCAACAGTGAACCATGGTCTTATCGATATCAGGTGGACACAGTGAACTCTGGATCCAACCAATATCAAGCGTAAGTGAACTCATGCAGAGAGGAATAACACTGCCTCCTGAATGAAACTCATTGTTTTGCTCTTAAAAATATCCCAAAATTTCCTTTTGACTGACGACGCAGAACACTGCAGAAAAGAGGGACTGGTTCACCTTTCTTTGTGGAATAATAGCCCTCTTTCATATTTTTCTTAAATATACAACCAAAGAAACATTATATGTTAATACTTCGGCTAACAATAGCTATTTTACACAGATGTGTCTGATATCTACATAACATCCTAAAGTGGGGGTGGGAAGCTGTCTCTACCTTCACCAGGGTTTGAAGATTTGTGTGATACAATAGGTGCATGTAGCAGGAAAAAACAGAGGTGAAGTGTACAAGGAATTAAAAAAAAAAAAAGAAAAACAACTTTTCTGTCAGTATCCTATAGGCCAAAGGATTGCTTGTAGGTAATCATGGATTAATTGTGAATGTAAAGAAAGAGACACTTTTTTTTATCAAAGCTGTTGCCTCAGGGCAAACTCCAGTGCCATGAAAGCCGAAATGTTTTCTTTTATCACAGTTCCTTTTCTGGCACCTGAAATTATTTCTTTCATGTCTGATAGTGAGGAACGAGGCAGCATAGCTCCCCAGAGATGAGCGATTGTTACCATGGTCTCATAACATATTGGCAGCCGATGTGGCATCCATGTACACCTGTCACTCAAACAGGGCGAGATGCAGATGTGTCACGAAAGTCTGAGCTCAACCACTTGGAAGCCTCCCCCCCAAAAAAATGCGTGCGCACACCCCAAAACACACACACACGTCCTCCTCAGCCCCTCTCCTCCCCAGAACGTGGCTGTTTTTCAGCCTACACATATGTGAGTGCACTCAGACGTTATCAGGCCTGTTTAATGCAATGAACCTGCATTAGCATTTCTGCAGGGCAAATACAAATAAACAGAAATGCGCTGAAAAAAAATGTTTCAAACAAATTCCTTTGCAAGTCAGGCAGGGAGAGTGAGGGAGAAAGAATACAGCACACAAATAAGCCAATTTCCTTCATATGGAAGTGAACTAAGACCTTTTTAATGAAGACTCCAAGGCCGAGGAGGGAAGGGGGGGCTGGATGGATGCTTATTTACTTTTTGATTTTCTTCAGGCTTTGGGCAACTCACGTCACTGTTGTCATGCAAGGCAAGGTGATGAAAGTGCCAAAAGGCAAGCAGATACAATTTTATTTTAATATTAGGACTGATGCTCTTGGGGGTAATTTGAACCCCAGTTTAAGGCCCAGCAGATGGGCAAATGAAGGATACAGGCAAAACAATTTTTGTTGGGAGATGTTATATCTGGGACAGGTCTTCTGCTAGGAGCGGGACACAACTGCATTAGAACAGGAAGGAAATAACACATCTGTATGGCTCTAAGATTAACAAACATGTTGAGGTGGATTGGATTTGCCCATGTGAATGATCTGACATTTTTGGTCAGTGAGACAGAAAGTATAGTACCAAATGAAATGCGAACCCTCTCTTCTCTCTCTCTCTCTCTTTTTAAGCAAATTGCCAATTTAGCTCCTGGGCTAAAGTAAATAGTGCACTGCCTTTTTTTTAAAAAGGGAAATATGACAAGGAACCCAAATGCGTTCATCTTAGATTTACAAATCCATTGCTTTATTGAACTATTTGTCCATTCTTATAAACTGATTTATAATAACTGTAATGTGATTCATCATGTCATCTTGTAAATAAATGTGACACTTCATTAAACACAGTAATCAAATTTAAGCAGTCCCACTTTCATGTTAACAACTGAGACCTTTACAATTCTATTGCTCTGGAGATACTCCTACTCTAATGAAAGTAGCATCAAGCAAAGAATAAAATGTAACGGAGGTAGATTTCTTAGAGGAGTGATGAAGAAATAAGCATACTTCTAGTCAGTAGCCAGTAATGCAATTAGTAATGGCCTGACATTTGCTGTAACAATGGTTTTACAAGACACTCCTGTTGAGGTGTTTTATGTTAGTAAGGCATGGACAGTTTGAACATCTTGGAAAATCTGTTGTAGGATTAACAAAACCCTTTAAAGCCTGAATTTCAGAAAGAATTTTTTCATGCTATTTTTGTGTTTGCCATCTGGAATGACACTGCAAGCTGGCAAACACAGGAATAATGTGAGATATTTCCATCACTTAGAGCTAGCTACGGATTCATCAGGGAATGTAAGCATCTGAACATCAGTCAGATACCCATAATTATCCCAACTTTGACCTGTTTTGAGAGATCAAGCAGACCCTGTATTAAAATTAACTTTTGCTTTCTTCCAGGAAATGGTTGCTCCCGTCTCCTGAGGTATAGACATTCAAATCAAGGAAAATTCAAAGAAGTACGAATAGGAAAGTAAGCACAGAATACAGTTTTCTCTGTCTTGGTTGGGAGTGATTTAACATTTTAACAACAGCAATTCTGTGTTGTGAGCCAGATTTGCAGGTGGAGTAAATCACTGTGAATTACCTTGGTTAAGGATTTGGCCTACAGTCCCTCTATTGATCAGCTGTAAGGAAAAAGCTTATTTCCATGACCCTCCTCTCATACTGATACTATTCTAGAAATGAGCATGGAATTCAAGATAGAACATTTGGGGTTTCAAACTGGGAATTTGGGATGAAAAAGCAAGCAATGTAGCTATGCTATTCTTATCAGCATTATTAAGACTTTGGTGCACTACAAGGCAGAATGTCTGCTTTCTATTCACACAACTCTGTTCTTTGTTTTAGCCCTGGTTAGGTGGAAGCAATCATCACACCTGGAAACTGAGATCCATTCCAGTTGCAGCCTGGAATATCAAATGCGACTGTTCTTTCTGAAGTTTATGCTCATGTATAGCTTGACCACTAAAGTCTGATTTAGTTTTTCAAACAAAATTGGAGTCTGCTAAAATTGAAGACAGCTAAAGATAGCATTTTAAGCAGACTGAAAGAGAGCAATGGGAACTGCATGAAAGACAGTCCTCAGAAACAGGAGAGGTGTTGAAAGGTAGTGAAGGCTGAGCTCCAAAATGGAAAAGCCCTAAGTATACAGGCATGATAGTAGAAGGTGCCAAGGAAATTCAACTCCTGTAGAAAGTAGGGAAGATCTATCACTGTCTGTTAGAGGGTGCCCAGCACTTTCAAAGATCCGTATGTTAAACATCTAGCTTCATATTTCTAGTGAGAGAATGGAGGAGGTCTCTGAATTCAAAGTGAGAGGCTGACAAGCAGAGAGGGCCAGAAAAGATGAGACTGTCTGCAACCAGAGAAACAGAATATGGGCAAAATGATGAAATAACAAAATAAGAGAAAGGAAAAGAAAGAAGGTTATTTCATGTCTGTTTTGTACAGAAAAGCTTGCTAGAACAGAAAAACAAAGAGAATGTGCTTGAAAAGTTTAATCTAAAAGAAATTAAATGACCTTTTCTGGGGACCTAAAACTGCCTCTGAACTCTGCCAAAGTTTATAGTTCAGAACTGAAGAACGGATGAAGTGGACCTTGGAGCTCACGTGTTGTAACATGAGGATCCTCAGATGGAAACAAAAAAGTTCTGGGATGGGGTAATAAACGGTATTTGGTAAATAGCCGTTATCTAGGAACAAGCACTCTTAAGGGAAAGTGTGGAATGAACATCCAGTCTCAAGGAAAAGGTTAGGGCTGATTTAATTTTAATTAAGTCATTAAGAAAATCAAATCTTCAGAAAGCATTTGGTAATATTTGGATTGCATCTGAGAACTGTTCTCACTTGCATTGTACCACCTTGATATATAGCAGTGAGAAGAACAGAAATATGATCCTAAACAACTTCGGTTGTAGTGCTTCTAGATAGTCTTTGGAGCAATGATCTTGTAACTGTGTTTTGTATTGAAAAGTTGATTTTAGGATGTGTTTCATCAGTAGACCAAGCCAGCCCAAATATTTGAAGCTTCATCCATAATCTTAGCTAGCTCAGATGTGCCTGCTACTTGCTAGTGCTACTCCATATCATGTGAAGGATTCCTGCTGCATTGGCTGGCTCTGGGTGCCAAGAACAGGTGAATACTGATGAGTAAAATATGAGGTATTTGGTGTGCAAGACCTTATCTTGTCTTAGAGCCATAACTGAATTCTGCGTTGTTAGGACCTACTACTATGGTCAGGCCTTTTAAGGCAGCAAAATGGCTAGACACATACGGCCATTTCATAGCAGCCTGAACAATTTCCAGACTGAAATCCTGTAATTCAGAGGTCCAGCTGCCTAGAGGATCCATAGCACTGAGAAGGACACACAGATTTCCTCCTACAACAAGTGGAGAGGACTAAGACCTCAGACTGGGATCCAAAAGAGTAGCCATGCTGTGCAGGAAAGTTAAGCAATAGAAAATGTAAAGAACCCAATGTATTTAAGGCATGGATGGCTGGGAAGTGTTTCCTCCTCAGCTTATATATATACTGTTTTACAGAAACATAGCATTTTACTTAATGTAGTCTGTCTAGTAGCTTGCACACTCACACCGGATGCACCCTCAAGTTTAATTTATCCTCAGCCTGAGGGATTTCATAGAATCACAGAATTGTTTAGCTGGGAAGGGACCTCTTGAGATCATTTAGTCCAACCCCCTGTTCAAGCATGGACAGCAAGGGCAAGTTGCCCAGGACCTTGTCCAATAGGGTTTGAATATCTTCAAGAATGGATACTCCACAACCTCTCTAGGCAAACTCTTCCAAAGTTTTACCATTCTCACAGTAAAAAAGTGGGGGGTTTGTGTTCAAATTGAATTTCTGATATTTTAATTTGTTCCCATTGCCTCTTTTCCTGTCATTGGGCACCACTGAGGACAGTCTGGTTTCCTCTTCTTTGTTCATTTCCATCAGGTATTTATACACATTTATAAGATCCCTGAGTCTTCTCCAGAATTAAGAGTTCCATCTCTCTCAGCCTTTCCTCGTATAAGAGATGCTTCAGTCCCTTAATCAATTATTGGCCCTTCACTGGACTGACTCCAGTATCTCCATGCCTCACTTATCCCAGAACTAGACACAACACTCCAGATGTGTCTCTCCAGTGCTGAGTAGAGGGGAAGGGTCACTGTCCTTGATCTGCTGGCAGCAACCCTCCTAATGCATCCTAGGATGCTGTTGGCCGCCTTTGCTGCAAGGGTGCATTGCTAGCTCATAGTCAGCTTTTTGTCCGCAGGCATCTGCAGTCATCTCTTCATGATGGATCTCAAATTGCATGACAGGAGTAAGACGTTGTTAGCAGTTTGGGGTGGCGAGCTTGGAGTAGCAGTTTCTATGATGCGTGGTCATGTGCCTTTTGTAGGACAAGGTAGCATACATTTTTTTGCCCAGGATAGTAACACAGCTGAAGACAATCTTAACTGAACCCATCATATAGGACATTGTTGCTATCATCATGGACCAGAATTTATATATATACTTGCCATTCCTGTTAAGCAGAGCAGAATGACATAGAAGACTTTTTGGGATGCAATTAATGTTGTTATATCGAGTTTAGCTGTGTCCAGCAAAGTGTCACAAGTAGCCTGGGTGCAGAACAGCAGTGTATGTGTTTTGGCAAAGAATGTTGTTTCTTTGTTGTTAAAGTGTTTAATTTTCCATTAAATATTATTGGATTTGCCCTAGAAGCTCCCTAGCTACTCATGTTGTTGGGAACTTTAATTGCCAAGTGACCAAAAACCCCATTAACGCCTACCATGGTGGTGAAGTTCTGGGCGTTCAATGTGGGGCTAATTCTTATGGAGGAGCTGATCTATAACGGGGGAGGACTTCCAGTATAGAAAGCAGGGAGGACTGGAAGGACAAAGGTCATTCATTTGGGACACATGGAAGAAAAGTCTGAAAAAAGAAAATCCCGTTGCTCTTTGGGTCCAGAATAAATGGACAAATCAAGGCAGTTTTAAAAGAGCCAGTTTACTTCAGAATCACATGCCAAATGTTAATGAGTGCACAGTCCTGCTCAGTGTGCCATCTTGGTCATGGCAAAAAGGTGATGTTGCCCTTTCTTCAACAAATAGTTTCCATTTTCATTTTATAACAGATTTCTAGTCTTCTACAATGCAGAGACAAGGAAATTGAAACACTTTATATTGATCCATAAGTATAAAGGCACCTTTATACACTCTCTCTACCTGAAGAGGTAAAGCCAATATAGCACTTAATGCCATGCTTCTACAAGGTTTCCATTGGTTTGCAAATAATTTATTTTCCTTCAGTCCATAACTGGCATCTCCAGTAATGCCAGCCAAATTCAGCAGATAGCAAACCTGTGCAGAGTGTACGACTCCCATCGGAAAAAGAAACAAAAACCCCAACTTGCTACTCTCCAAAGGAACTTTGAAAAAACCCCAAAAAACTAGGAATTATAACATCCAATGTCAGGGGACCATCTGCTTACCTTTTAGGACTTCATTGTTTGCCTTTGATTTATCCCTATGCACTCTAGAGGTCAAATCTATCACTCTAGCTCTCACAGCAAACTAGCTCGGTCCACCAGTGTGGGTATTACAAGAGGGAAGCTTGGTCTCACTGCTTGTCCAGGAACAGAGGACGGACATGTAGAACTGCAGTGGTAAAAGGATACAAAAAGTCCACATCATCTCCTGTAATTACATAAGAGTTAGAATACACTTCTCTTGTTAGCTTTTCTTTTTTTCCTTTTAAACCAACTGCTAACTAACTTTGCTACTTCTGCACTCATGTTGGTGTTCATTAAACCAGTGACTGGCACCGTTCTGTGTCTGGCCGTTGAAGTGCAGAGAAATATAGTCGTAGACTGACTGAATATACATGATGCTGTCAAGCATTGCTTCTTGGTGGCATTAATATTGCTATTATTTATTGTTTACATATTTAATGACCTTATTGATATTATGCACTGTTAGTACTACTAATTATAAGATAATAAATGTAATTTATAAGCAGTTTATAGTGAAATATGTAATAGGTGATTAGTGATAATACCTGAAGCAGTTACAGATTTTGTGTGTGCATGCCACAGATGATTTTAAATTGATATTATCATGATATAAGTCTGTTTTTATAAACTTAGGCATCAGCAAGTGACCTACATAGAACCATTTTTTGTCTTCAGCAGAGAACTGATCAAAGCTATAATTATGGTGTGATTATCTTGTTTTTAACTCTAGTTAGCAAAAAAGAGAGAAAATAAAAAAGAAAACGAAAAATCCCCCATAAATCAGATCTTTCAGGATATGACAGCTCTTGTTTTTTCTCTGGCTATACATTATTTCTTTAGCTAGCACTTAAGGAATTATAGGCCATTTCCTAAGAGACACTCACCATCTTCTGACTATCCTTGGCTTTCAGGACACGACCTATTTTCCCGAAAGGAAATTTTTGCCCGCAGTGTCCATTTTGTAGGCTTTAAATGCCTAAGCCCACTTTG
Source organism: Burhinus bistriatus (assembly GCA_013397275.1). NCBI lineage: Eukaryota > Metazoa > Chordata > Aves > Charadriiformes > Burhinidae > Burhinus > Burhinus bistriatus. The sequence continues at coordinate 12,978 of VYXH01008716.1, read as the reverse complement.
CTAATAGCACTGTGTTGCAGTTTCAAGACATACTGTAGATTTGATGTTACTCAACTGAGAACTGACACAGGGGTAGTCGGAGCCACCTTCTCTCCCCCGGCCAGGTCAGGGTCAGTTTTCTCAGTAAGAAACAGGACAATTTGCTAATGAAGCCCCCACTTCCTGTGGCTTATGGAAGCACGCTGTAGGTAAGCTGCCTCTCCTTGTCGTCTGTCCTCGTAATTTCCAGAATGTGAACATCCTCTCTCTAAGTCCAGTGGGACCCACAGGAGGCACAGGCAGTGCAGTCTGGCTGCAGCCTGTGCTGCCCCGTGTTCTGCTGGTACTGCCACATTTGCAGCACCAAACCCTGGGTGAGTTGCAAAAGCCACAGGAGAACGCAAGAAGCCTTCGTAATGCCAACGGGACCAAGGTAGCTGGTTTAAAACTGACTTGGAAATGCCCACAGGAACAACAGATCTGACTTCTTCATAGGCATACTCAAACCAGCTTCTCCATCAATGTTTTTTTTTCATTTTAATTTTCTTAGCTGCAGGCAATGGTGACTAGGAAAAATGACATATTTCTGTGTAAAATTTATGATTAAAAACTATTATTTGTAATGAAAACCGTAGAAATTTGGAACTTTCACCATAAACATTGCACTTTTTGAGAAAGCTTCTTCTAGAAATAGGGGAGACTCTTGCCAAGAGCTTGCACATGTAAGTCATAAAGGAAAAAGGACTGATCATGTCAGTCCTTATATAATGCCCTTCATTTCTGACCTGTTACTGCTTGCACAGATCTGTTTTTTAATGTACTTAAACAGCAGTGGTGACCTGTGGGAAACTTGCCCAGATACCTGCATATTAGGATTTTTTTATGAGTCTTTTTTTTCCCCCTTCCTAACAGCAGGGTGACTGGGACCCAGGATTTCATTATGTAAGGAAAAGTCCTGTAACTACTGAAATCAGGGTGTGTAATACAGCCAGGGTATTACACTGTCTTTATACGGGAGGGAGAAAATAATAGAGCAGTCTTTTTTACACCAATACAAACACCTTTTCTGCACAGAATACTATCTTCAACATCAGTTCTAAGAATCCAAAAGCGGGAGGAGGAGGAGAGAAAATTAAAGGAGAAAGCTGGAGTGAACAGAGGACCAGGAAATGAAAGAATAGAAGGAGAAGAGAAAAGGAGCAGGGAGAGGTAGTATGTTGAAACTGAATGGGGAAAGCACAAAATGAAAAATATAATACAGGCCTATTTTCATACTGACATGAAAAATTCATCTTGGTGGACTTACAAGCAATTGTGAATCTAAGAGCATCCACTAATTTCTGACCTTAAGTAATAGAATCACCATGTGATAAACTACCTTGTGCTCATTCATATACATATAATTGTAAGAATTTTATTTAGTAGAAAAATAAAGAGTTATGTGAGTAGGATTAGCAGAGTTACTTCTGCAAAGGCTTTACCCAGAAGAGTTTCTTCCAAAATCTAAAAGGATGACAATATTAGAAGGTTCGCTGAAAAGCAAAGTTTTTCCTGAACTAAATTTCTTGGAAAACATGGATCTGACCTTCCTTCCTCTCTGTTGAGAATTACTGGCTTACCAAGATTTACTCCATTGATATATGCTTTGAATGGAACTGGATATATTTGAGCATAAGTGTAATTATATGTAAGTACTATAATTTTATTACCATGATGCTACAGCTATTGATTACAGATAATTGTCTGAAGTCTACAGATATGGTTGCATAAAGCTGACAGCTAGTATCATCCGTTAGGTGTCATGTCTCTGTGCTATTGGAGGAAAATGAAATCAGATTTTAAGAACACCGTCTGATTTCAATAGATATCTGAGATGCAGAGGTTGAATATCTTACTCCATACTTTCTAAAGTGAGAAAAGTTAAACTTGATTCTGAAAAGTGCCTGTAGAGATAGAAGTGTGAGAATGATTTTGGTTACTGTCTCTCAGTGTCTCAGATCAAGTGTATGCAGTTTACAAAAGGTGTTCCTGTCGGCTTAGAAAGGAAAGCCATTCCTTACTCGAGGTAGTTGTTTATAACAGATATTATATAGGGCAAATTCTGCTTCTCTTACTTCTGAATTATTTTCAGATTTGTCTCACAGCTCCAAAGATACAACCTTCTTATATTTCATGTAAAACCTTTATAAGAAGAGGGTTTGGTCCTGCAGTTAGAATTCAGCTAACCATTACCTTGAAAGGTGAATCAAAACATTTTGAAGTTTGCAGTTCTGAGCCTTTGTATATATTGTGTTACTGAAGTTTGAAATGCAAAAAATAAATGTCGAGATCTTCAGGGAAATATTATCCCACTTTCTAGGCAAGTCTAAGCTTCTGTTCCCAAACTAGCCAGACTATCTTCCTGATGTGTGAGCGTGTTATGCTGAGAGGATGAAAAATTTTAGAAATGCGATTTTGCTTTCAAAATCTGCAGAAATTCCTTGGTGCTGGCTGTAGTCATGAACAGGAAGTGTGATTGTTGAGTAAAAAAGTGTGTTTCTGTATGATTTTCCCACTGCATTGTAATTGTATTCAACACTAGTGAAAACTGGGAAAATAGGAAAAAAAATGTGAGGTTGAACCTTGCTTTCCACTAGTTATCTCCTCAAGCTGTCAGGGAGATTTGGAGACACGAACTGAGGGAAGCCTTGGCACAGCCGTGCACAGTTCCGACTGAAATGAAAAGATCGCTAGAGTTTCGGCCTATTGTCCCATCAGATGGAGGTCACTCACAAGATGACTCTCTTGCTAAACATGAATTCGTAGCCAGGCCTAGCATGAGCCCTCAAACAAAGTCAAAACCCATGCAAGTATGACAGGTAAAGAGTTTTCGGGCTTCAGATATTGCTGGTGTACTGGGGACCACTGGTGAAAAGCTGTGTACATGTTTAATATGTATTTGGTCCTGTAAGGATAAAATGTCTGCTATCTATTTATTAAAGGGTTGTGTCATTTCATTTTGTCTGCCATACCTGCCTTCTGCCCATTATTCCCAGTTATTTCAGTCTGTTGAAGTCTCTTAAAAGATTAAAAAAGCCAGCACTAAAATGTTAAAGTTATATATCCCTTTTGTCTCAAACAAACCCTCTTCAGGAGTGTTTTAGTGAGCAGAGCAGCCCCGGCGCCAGGCATCAGCTTCCCTGGTCAGCTCTCTGTGGAGGATCAGTGCATGTCCCAGACAGAGACCCTGAGCCCTTCGCTTGTCCCCCTGTCACTGGTTTTGCCTCCCTGGTGCTGGAGGAGGGCTGAGCACACAGGCTGGCCCCGGCCAGGCATCACTGCAGCTGGGGAGTACCTTCTGTCTTGGTGCTATTTGGAGAGAAAGATGCTGGAAGATTTTTTTTTAATCTTGATTTTTCAAATTAAGATAAGCTATTTGTCCTCGCATTTGCTGTGGCGAAAAAAATGGTTTTGCTTACACGACTGAGTTGGTGTCATCTTGGAGCTGGGTATCGCCTGAGCTCCCAAGCTGGCGATCACCTCTTCCTCTATCATGGAGAAGCATTCTGAGCTATTGGGCTGGCTTCGTCCAAGTCCTTTGATGTTAGTGCAAGCAAGTAATAATAATAGCATGATGATGTGTGTCTTTCAAAGCACGAAATGGCCGCTGCAGGTGGTGACAGTCCTAAAAAATGGAAACTGCAGCCTTTAAAAGCTCACCAACTTTTTAATGAGACTAGGAAATGGTAGAGCAGAAGTCCATTCCCTGGACGATGAGAGCAACACGGGTAGGAAATGTACTAACCTAACCCGCTCTCCTTGCAGCCTGCAGCCTGGAGTCCTCCAGGACTCCTGACTATGCAGGGAAGAAGCCAGGAACACCTCCTTTGGGACTGCAGCTAATTAGAATATCCCGAAATCCAATGTCAAAACCTGGCCGGAAGCCTTAAAGAGAAACCTCAGATTTAATAACTAGATTAGAGTAACAGCACAGCCACAGAGAATTTCTTCATGTGGGTGGCTTTTACATTTCAGGGAGAAGGAGGTTCTGTGGTGCATTTTTTTGTTTTGATTTTTAGAGAGTCCTCATGAAACTACAGAGCTGTGGTTTTGTTTAGTTGTAAAGTCTATGACATTGAATTAAGTAAAGGTCTGAGAAGCAGCCTTCGAGTCTTTTAATTCTCTTTAAATTTTATACACTGAACTCTGAATTATACTGGTGGAATAAAGCAAGAACATAGCATGTATCTTTCATGCTGCTTTTGTCACTAATACAGTGGTAGGTTGTGGAGTGGGTCTTATTGTTGCCAAGTATGCCTATGTTCTAAATAATAAAATTCCAGCAAAAGCAAGGGACTGGTCATGCAGAAGAACCTAAAGGTTTCCTACCAATGTGGTGAAACCCTTCTGCTAGGAAAAAATTGTGAGCTATTTATAAATGCTATTTTGTTCTACTTCTAAAATTTGCTTTGCTTATTGCAGTTGTAGGCAACACCAATTAATATGTAAACTAACAATCTGGGATACTACTTTCCAGTAGCATGACAGCCCACTTTTCTATGGTGCTTCTATACATTTAACTCTAAGCCCCTGAATCCTTTTGAAATCGATGGAATTGCGCATGTGTTTAAGATGAAGCACGTGCTTGACTGTGTGGCTGGACACGGGCAAGGACGCTATAGCATATTAGTCAGAGGTTAGTCACACGCTTGAAAACACTTGGGAAAGACTTCATCACTTTTCACAACATGAGAGGCACAAAGGTTACAAGTAGGCAAATACCAGCTTAATATTTTACAACAGACGTTTACATCAGTACTGGTATTTCCCTTTAAAAAAAAAAAATCTTATTGGAATGTTTTAACTAGACCTCTTTTTATGAGATGTTAATAGAGTCTTTATAAAACCATGGGTTAGTTAAAAACTTCTCTTAGATGACGGTGTCATTACTGGTGGGCCCATGCTGCTCTTTTGGCATTCATCAGCTGGAGGCAAGTGGGCTGTCTCATGGGGAGTTGAGAACTTGCAGGTTATCACTTTGATTAGCTGCTGTAGGCAACTGGTGGCTACTGTAATTGCCTCTGCAAGTCTAAAATGAATATACATTTCCTCTGACAAGGAAATGGTAGGAATATATGCCTAGTGGAAGCTTTAGGTTCCTATAATGCCATGGAGATCAAATTAAAGAAGGAGAGAGAGAACCTGTTGCTATAGTACTTCATTAATTAAACATCAATTTAGAAAATACTATGGCATTGACAGGTTTGGGACTGGCTGCTGATACTGTTTGGCAGGGACAAATTTTCAAGTGGGTTAATGTGTAAGCCTTACAGAAGATAACAATAACACTGTAATTGGGAGGCTGCCTCTTTAAAATATTTGTTTAAATTACAGTGTACAAAGCCTAATGATTTAAGTATTTTTAAGTAGGTATTTTAAAGTAGTTCGCTCATTAGCAGCCATCTGTAGTCAGTACTCGGAGCAGGCAGAGAGCGGTGCGGGGAGAGGGGGGGAAGGGGAGCAGAAACTTTCACACTGCTCAAACAGCACAGGTCTGGGCTGGAGAGAAGCAGCTCGGGGGTGACAGGGGAAAAATGGCAAACCAGGAGCCAGCACTGCAGCTGAGATCCAAACAGCCTCCGCATTTGCCTTCTTTCCCAGTTTTGATTTACATGAGCATCCTGTGTTGTTCTCTTGTTTCTTTTCCTTCTTCAGAAACCTTCTGCCTGTTTCTTTGGGAGATGTGCCAACCGTCGGGCCTTGGCGGTGGAAAAAGTGCAGGAGCTCAGCTCCTGGCAGCTCCAGCTCCTCGAAACGCTGAGGGTATGTGAGCTGAATGGTGAACACCGGGATGAGGTGTTTTGAGAGGGTGGCCGCTGCCACTGAGCCAGACATCCCAGTGCGATGCCCATGCTGTGCCGGGAAGCACTCAGGGGAGCAGGCATAGCAGAGGGGACCTGCCCTGATCTCCTGCCGTCACCAGCGTCACCTGTCAAACGAGCTGTCTACCTCCAATCCACAGGGAGAGGGGATTCCCTGGAAACCTGCAGGTGGGTCAAAACCTCTGTAGGTTTTGGTTCAGTCCCAGTTAATTTTCCACTTCGTGTGGATGCAAGTGCTGGTTTATTCATCAGCGAGGTTTTGCCTATCCCAAAAATTATCTGAAGTTTTCCAGTCATGCAGTCGCCCAACAGCGTAGAGGGGTATTGAACAATGAATCCAGCCGGCCACATTGGTTTTTGTTTTCCAAAAGCACAAGTCTGTAAGAGGCAATGAAGCTGCACCAGTATCACTGAAAGTGAATTTTGGCCAAGTACCTCTGAATCAGGAAAGAAAAACAAAAGGCTGGAAGCCACTGATATTTTTTTCTCTTTTGTTGCTAAGATAGTTGCTGTTAATACTTCTGGGAAAGACAGGGTGAGAAATAAAAAAAATTAAAAAATCCCTAAAATCAGGTTGGATATCAGTTTTTAAGTCATTGCATCATTCCGGGGAGCTATCATATCATAGCTCTGGAACTGAACTTGGGATATTTTACAAGGGAAAGGTTTTATTAAAAGCGTTATGTTTTCATATAGAAAAAATTGAGTGGAGAATCCAGTCTATACTCTTTCTCTTTCCTCTCAGGAAAACAAGTTGGATATTTGGCAATCACATTCTTCAGGATAAAAGTGGTATGTGTGCTTTTCACACATTTTCTGCATAAATATTTTGAGGTTCCTGTAAAACAGGACAACTGCTTTTTTATTCTTCATGAATCAGCCCCTATGTTTGAAACAAATCGTTGCAGCAACAAGGAATGACAGCATGACAGCCTAGTAGGTTATTAATGGGAGTGACAGCCTGCAAATCAGAAATCATGGCAGTGCATCTGTATGAACAGCAATTTGTGCTCAGTTGAATAACCAGGAAATCCAGAAAATCAGAAAAGGTTGGGGGAGAAGATGAATCAAACAGAAATATTTTTAGATAACCCAAACTTTCTAGAAGTAATTGGCATGTCGAGGGAATAGCAACATTCAAAAGTTTAGTAGTACCAATACTTAGGTTCACATATGTTTGTTTCGATGTCCACTAAAAAGCTAAAACTAGACAAAAGAAATAAGGGAAAATGTAAAAAAATTGAGGGTTTTTTATTATCTGTTGTAGTGATGTTATCAAGAAAATGAAATTGCAACCTACTTAACTGCTTTATCGTGTTCTGCTAACAAATTTTATTTGCTGTGTATTCCAGATATTTGTACAGTAGAACTCAGTAAGCTGAGTGTTGGAAATTCTCCACAAAGGAAAATCTCTTTATAATTTATAAATGCAGGTGCTTTTCTTTTTCTACCTTCTGGTTGAGTTTTTCTATACAAGAAAAACAAACAAAATCAAACATATTCTATATCTCTTTCATATGTAATAGAAAGAAATGGTGTTATGTAAAGTATGGCTTAGCATGTTTCCAGTCTTATTTTATATATAAGCTTATGGAGAAACTCGCCATGGACCTGTAGAAGTAGGATGAAATTGTCCATGTAGACTTTTTAAGTTTTTCTAGATGTTCCTAAAATTCTCCTGATGGGCATTTGGACCCAAATTTACGATCTCACTGTTAATGGTCACTGATACCAGTCATCAATGATTTTATAATGTACTTCTCACTAATGATTAGCTGAGCAATGCAGTCTCAAGATTTTCATGAACTGAATGAACTCAAAAAGGGGTTTTAGTTGTAGTTATGTAGAAATTGCTAGGATCTCAGCTAATGAAATATCTGACTTCAATCTCAATCCAGAAAGTAGAAAATTTGGCTGATCTAAAGCCCAAATTGAAAGTTTCTGCAACATATTGACTTTAAACTTGTGCATCTCAATACAGATTTTGCTCTTTCAATTAGCGTCAGTTGTTTCACCTAGGGGATATCAATCCCCCAGTGGTACATTCCAGCCATACTATTACTTGGACAGTAAAACTTTCCTTTGATTTATGTGTTCAGTGAGGGTTGCAAGCTGTAGCAATACGAATCTTTTTCTACAAATACACGTTAAACACACTGATCCAGCTTCATTATCACACAATGATTGCTAAAAGTGTGAAATCCTGAACAAGGCAAATCTAAGGAAGGTCCTGCCTTCATTTCAGAGGGACAATAACTCTATTCACCATGAAGAGCATTTACGTGATGATCAGGTCATCATGCCTGAAGCATAAACTTTCAGTGCTCCAAAGGAAGAAAAAGAGACAAATCACATACAACTATATGCAGTCAGAAGCCCCACACTTTACACTATTCCTTCCTCCCCAAAGCAGCAAACTATTCCCTGCTTTGCCTGCCTGTTTGATATTAGTATAAAAATGACCAAAAAAATGTATTTGATAAATCTCAAAATCTATTTTGATTTGTGTGGAATCTGCTCCTTTTTTTTTCTGGTTTTGTTTATTTCTGATAGCTTTTTTTTCTAATATTTTTTTTTTCCCTTTGCATTATCAAGCATGCAGCCTTTGAATTTCATGTTTAAGTTTTATTTCCAATGGTGCAGTAGCAATTTTGTATCTCTTCTTCATCAGCCTTTGTGTTTGATTTGCGTTAGAAGTTAACGTACTGCTGTGGGTAACCCCCAGGCAGTGCTAGCATTTTGTTCTTGAAGTAGAAAAAAAAAAAAAAAAGGAGTATGCCTTTTTTGATCACTAAAAAATAAAATAAAATGAAACTAACTCAGAAGAAAAACCCCATTGGTTGAAAAGCTTTTTAATGTCAATACAAAATATAAACAGAACGTGGTTTCTGAATGAAGTATCAAGACAAATAATCCTCTTGCCCATCTGTTATACTAAAATGGCCGCTATGGTATTATGTTGTGAGGATACATGTGCCAGTAATGGATGAGATAAAAGCAGACATATGCTAGAAAGAAAGAACAAAAAATGTTCGTAATAAGTTATGAGCTGAACCCGTATGGAGAAATATATTCAGGCATGAGAGTACAGTATCTGACAATCTATGTGTAAAGCAGGTATTTCCATACTGCATATAATTGTTGCAGTTGCTTAGTGCTTAGGACCTCAAGAATGCAACATATCACCAGCATCAGCCTGGGTAAGGTTAATCCTAAATAAAGACTTCCTCACTTGCTTTAGAAACGGCTCATGAATCTATCAAATGACCTTTGTGATTACTTGGCATTCTTGGAACAATTTCAGCTTACCTGTGAATATGTTTTAGGTTTTGACCAAGCTGAAAAACAACTACTCTGCTTTTAAGGAATAAAGAAACACAGCAAATACAGCCTTTCCTGGTTTATCTCTGTGAATTTTGTGGAGCTGTACATGAGATAGATTGAAGTAGACTAGAGATTGCTTCTTGCCTTTGCAAATTGAAAGATTGGTAACGACTGAAAGCCGCAACACCTGGAAGTCCACGGTTTGTATGAAATAAATGGGTTTTCTTACTTACAGTCCTGGCAAACTTCAATTTGTCTGAAGAATAACTAAAACAAAGATGGTGACACAGAGACTTCTTCATGCTCTGCTGCCAATGAGCCTCATCTTACCCTCTGGAGAAGAGTTGGTTGAAAAATGGTATTTCCTACAGGAAATTCCAAAAACTTCACATATGGAACCACTCCAAATTGAAACAAATCCAAATCTCAGAATATTTCACAAAATGAAGCTTTCCAAAGTATTTCATTTTGATTGCACTAACATAATGCAAGATTCACATTAAAATCTCCGGAATCGCCAACACTGGGAACTGCAGGGGACTAAACAGAGCTGAGATAGCATATTTCCTGGGCACCTTTACAAACGATGCTCCATTTGATCCCTGTCTTGATTTTAAGGTAGACCTATACTCCGCAGTTAAGCTGACACTGCAGAGAAGGCGTAGAGAGGAGCGATGTGTGCAAACACATACACAACATCCGCAGCAGTCAGTTTGCCTTCTTTATGCCATTAACCTGAGGAATGAGTTCTGCAGCCCGTAAACTGGTTCTTCCACAGAGACTGAGCTCTTGAGCAGTGGACAGCCTCACCAAATTTGTACCACAACAGCTAAAGTAACCTCAGCAGGCCTTCATTACCTTCCAGGTAAGCTTTTCTGCACTTTTCCTCTGTGCTGTGCCCAACTGCACATCATGTCCTCACATCAATTCCCATTCTGCTGTGGAGCACCCAGCAGTGGCTGGAAAATCAGTGTGCTGAGGATGGTGCTTTCTCTCCCGGCTCCTATTGTGTCACCATTTCCTCATCATGTGCATTCATGTTTTTTCACCTTTTCCTCTTTGCAATATATTAAAATTGCAATTCGGTGGGGGAAATACAGTTTTTCAGTGCATGATATTTATTGTGCCTTAGCACTGCAAAGTAGTCCCTCGTGTTCATAACAATGCAGAAATGCAGGGATTGCTGCTGGCCTGAGAACATGATGAAGCTGGTGAGTAAAACTGTCTTCAAATTTTGCAGGAAAGGGTTAAGTATATTTTATTTTTCAGGAATGTAGTGATTTATAACACTAACTGTATTAAAAAAATGTGAAGTAATTGATTTAATTCATTTTTTCTTTTCATCTATAATGTCCATTATAATGTTCATTATATTATGGACTAGTCTTTAGAGGCTGATGAGGGGGCTGAAGGAAAGAAGGAATCTAGCTAGGTGTTCATCTGTTGCAGGGGTATGGTCAGGACAAGAGATACGACACGGGAACCTGTCAGTGTGAAGGTTCCTGTGAGGAAAACCAGACTCCAGAAATGATATTTGAGTTCCAGCAGGACAGAAAACTGAATCTGGCAACCCAAAAAACACAACTCGTAATTAAGTAGTGCCATGTCCTTCTTCCTGAGGAATCCATGAATGCAAGCTCAGACAATTCCTCCTCTGTGGTTCTGCCAAATAATCCATACGAAGGATTTACTATTGTTCTCAAATGCCTTTGAAAATTTTGGGCAAACCTTTGGTAGAATGAGCTGTTACACTCATCTTAATGAGATTTGTTCTCAGAACTATCATTGAACCTGAACTAAAACCGCAGAGCAGAAAAACACAGATTGCCTTTGACTATTTAGATTCATGTCTGCTGTTGAACTCTGGATTGTGTCTGTTATTTTAAGTAAAAGATCAGATCCAATATAAACACTGTGTTGGTTTTTGTTTTGTTGGGGTTTTTTTAAGCAAGAACTCAAGATTTTTTTACTTCTATTTTTCCCCAACACATTTTTGGACTTACCCTCTGTAATTCTTTTGTCTTGTCCTTTCTCCCTCTACCATGACAGAGATATTAAGATAGACAAGGTTCACTTATGTTTAGTTTTGCTATGAGCAATGGAATTATGATAAATTTGCATCCAAACCCAAGCAATTAGTTTAGGAGGAATGAAAGATTAATCATGGGAGGGGAGATGAGATGGAGATAAGTCTACTGAGATAAATTACCCCAGATTTTTGGCAGTGACCATTTGTGAATGATAGAAAATACCAGATTCTCGGTTCTCCTTTGGAAGAACTATGTGGCATCGGCAATGCATGCGTTACAGAAATAGCCAGATCCTCTACTAATTCCTGTGTTGCTTCAGCATAAAGCAGAGGAGTATCTCAAGGGCATGGATGGATTTCATTGTGCTCAGAAACTTTATGATAAATGTTTACAAATTATTGTCAGAAGGTGTAATTTCAAAAAACTTTTCAGTTGATTTAGCCTGTTTTAGCATGGCAAAAGAGAGGTGAGTTTGAAGCTCTAACTACTTCTCTGATTAGCAAACATCCTCTGCATGGACTAATACATGCATTTGCAGTTGAGAATCTGCTTCATTGTATTGCATACCTTTCAGTCCTGCATAAATATACAGCTTGATGACTGCAAAGGGCTCTTCAGCCATCTACAAATGCTTCCTCTTGTTGCATGGCGGAAAAAGAATTCAGTGGTAAGGATGTTAATTAATTACTAGGCCCTATCTCATGCTCCAAAAAGAGCTTCCTGTGATATGTTGTTCAAGTCATTTTGTCCCTTTTCATGGAAGGTTTTTGCTGACTACAGTGGTGCACTTGGGTGAAATTTAGGTTCCTGAGTCAAAACCTATTTGGAAGTCTGTGGATGCCAACATTTTCACTTGTAAAATTCCCATGATGTCCAGAGTTATGCTTCTGTGCAGAAACAGAATTACCATCATTTTAGCAGAAGCAAGAATTAAGTGGTTTGGTATTGCTTTAATGTCTGAGTCTAGCTGGGATCCACATACTATGTTGAAATCTCCAACGGATCTGGTATAGTAGATTTATTTTGAGTTTGCCTTGGCAACCACCTAGCTCAGTTCAATGAAAAATATAGCGTTATTCAAAGATCCCACATGCTCCCCATTCCTGTAATGTAATTGTAATTAGGGCACTCACTGCAGATGTAGGAGACCAACCTTCAGTTCCTTCTTCAGCTTCAGGGAATATTTACCCATGTTCTTCACCTTTTAGCAGACTGTACTCTGTTGTGAGTCATCATCTTTCCTCCTGAAACTCTGCCACTAGGCAGAAAGACACGCAAGAGTAGTTTTCACAGAAGGAAAATTCAAGCAAAACTGCAATACCAGGCTTTTACAGATTAGATACAGAAGGTACAGACTCTAATTACTGGGCACAGCTTTACTCTAGACTGGACTCAGAGTTGGATGTACTTATGGCTGAAGTAAGCTATTCCTCTTCTCTGTCTGTCATGTCTTGTCATGATTGCAGGACACATGAGAAGTGAGTCAATGGCACAGCACTGAGGCTCCATATCCCTCACCTTCTGCCCTCAGACAGGATCACCATTAATTTCATTTTTTATAATTACAGGTCCATTTCAGTTATCTTTTAATATTTTTTGCAAGTTAATTTTCATAAGCTAGTCCCCTGGTTCTTGGGGGTGGAATGGACTTCAACTTACCAGATGTCTGCTGGAAATACAATACAGCAGAAAGAGAAGAGTCTAGGAGGTTCCTGGAGTGTGTGGATGATAAATTCCTGACACAGCTGGCGAGTGACCCAACTGGGGAAGATGGCCTGCTGAAC
>VYXH01008715.1:577-10582 GCA_013397275.1 Burhinus bistriatus | reverse complement strand
CTAGACTCCGTGCCACTAATCACAGCCCCCTGAGCTCTACCTGTCAGCCAGTTTTCAATCCACCCCACCGTCCATTCATCCAACCCACATTTCCTAAGCTTGCCTATGAGGATGCTGTGGGAGACAGTGTCAAAAACTTTGCTGAAATCAGGGTAGACAACATCCACTGCCCTCAGGCAAATCATGCAAATCAGTTTTGCTTTATTTTCATCTTGAGTAATTCATTGTTGTTGACCACATTCATGGCAGCCGCTGGTATGAAATACTTGTTTCTTGACCCCAAGGGAAAATATAAGCAGCCATTTAATTCATAAAATCTGATCCATAGTACTCAGCTGAGATGACCCATGACTCTGTGGCGGACCAGCTATGCTCTTCGTCTGCAGAGGCAGAAGTGCATGAGTTTGAGTGTCACTTCAGACTCCCATGTGATGCTGGAGAGTGCACTAGATAATCTAGTAAATCCTCTCACAAATGATGATGTGAGACCTTCTTTCCAAGCAAATACTCCAATAAACAGCCTCTTCATCTCTTCAGGGCAGAGACGGTGTATTACGTAGACTATCAATAACCAATCTGTATGCTTTTATATGACTGCCAACAAGCCATCATTTAAAGCTTTGATAGAAATTTATATATATATGTGAAATATACAGCAGTGTTGTCTAAAGCTCTACAATGACATGTTAAGAAATGTGATCTGCACCCAGAAAGGATAAGAAGAGAACATGGACCTTTCAATACAGTAGGACTGGAACCCAGGTAAATGCATCTCAGACACAGGCTTATCTAGGAGGCTAGAAAAGAGCTGCTGTTTGAATTAGCGGATGGTGAAAAAACAACAGAAGATCGTTTATTTGTATGTTTGAAATTGGAGAGCATAAAGAAAGTTTAAAGAAAATTTAGTGTATATTTTTGTCTGAAATGGTTGTAGTCAAGGGAAAACACATTTGTTAAAGTTTACTTGCATGTATCAGGCCATGTGTGCCTATATGTTGCTTAAGACTGAATAATACCTGTTCTTATTCTTTTGCATAGCGTGAGGAAGAGTATTTTTCTGGAGTTTTTCAGCCATCACGCTCTGAATACAGCTGTGGTATTCAGGTGCCTCACTGCACACCCTTGAGGAATCAACTTTGTGAGACAATGAACACAACAAAGACTCAAGGTTCTTCTGCAAGTGGAAGTTGCTGTTGCCCCACAAAGTGAGTGGGGTAGGACAGTAGATCAGCAGTGTTTCAATTCTTCCCAAGGCTGTTGGAGTGCTAACTTTGACCTGGTAAGAATTCTGCAGAAAAGCAGGATTTAACCAGGTGTGTATGTTATACCTATGGGAACTGCTGCTGCCCATGAAATTCCTGGGTATCCCAGCAGCTCTCAGGAGCTTTATATCATGTATAAAATAACGCATGTTGCCATTAGTGAGGCTTATTTTTTTTAATAGTTTCAACAGTTCTTCCTGAAATACATGCATTTAACACTCCTTGATGGCTGGTTCTGTGGCCTTAGGAGACAGACCATTGTCCTTGCCTTTGGTAAGGTAACACAAGTAACAAAGTAGGCAATACAGGTGCGCTCAATAAAAACAAACCACACTTATAATAAATATATGTGTGACATTGGATGGATGCCAGGTGCCCACCAAGCCTCTCTATCACTCCCCTCCTCAACTGAACAGGGGAAGAAAAATATGATGAAAGACTCATGGGTCGAGATAAGGACAGGGAGAAATCACTCACCAATTATCATTATGAGAAAAACAGAATCAACTTGAGGAAATTAATTTTATTTATTACCAATCATATCAGAGTAGGATAATAAGAAATAAGACCAAATTGTAAACCACCTTTCCCCTACCCCTCCCTCCTTCCCAGGCTCAGCTTAGCTCCCAATTTCTCTGCCTCCTCCCCCCAGAGAAGCACGGGGGGACAGGGAATAGGGGTTGTGGTTAGTTCATCACACATTGTCTCTGCTGTTCTTTCCTCTTCACACTCTTCCCCTGCTCCAGCATGGGGTCCCTCCCACAGGAGACAGTCCACCATGAACTTCTCCAACATGAGTGCTTCCCACGGGCTCTAGTTCTTCACAAACTGTTCCAACATGAGTCCCTTCCACATGGTGCAGTCCTTAAGGAACAGACTGCTCCAGCACGGGTCCCCCATGGGGTCACAAGTCCTGCCAGTAAACAAGCTCCAGCGTGGGCTCCTCTCTCCACAGGGCCACAGGTCCTACCAGGAGCTTGCTGCAGTGCGAGATCTCCACAGGGTCACAGCCTCCTTTGGGTATCCACCTGCTCCAGCATGGGCTCCTCCATGGAGTGTAGGTGGATATCTGCTCCACTGTTAACCTCCATGGGCTGCAGGGGGATGGCCTGCCTCACCATGGTCTTCACCATGGGCTGCAGGAGAATCTCTGCTCCAGCGCCTGGAGCACATACTCCTTCTCCTTCTTCACTGACCTTGGTGTCTGCAGGGTTGTTGCTCTCACAGATTTTCACTCCCCTCTATTCTGACTGCCATTGCACTGCATTTTTTTCCCCTTCTTAAATATGTTACAGAGGCGCTACCACCATCACTGATGGACTCCGCTTTGGCTGGTGGTAGGTCCATCTTGGAGCTGGCTAGCACTGGATACATCCAACATAGGGACAGCTTCTAGCATCTTCTCACAGAAGGCATGCCTGTAGCCCCTCTGTTACCAAAACCTTGCCATGCAAATGCAACAAAATATATTTACCTACCTTTCAGAGATGAAGAAAAAATCTAATGCAACTGTTACAGTCATACCTAATGCTGAAGAGTTAAAGTGGTAACTTGCAGCCTGGTATTCAGGCTGAGCTACCCAGTTGTAACGAAGAATTGCTCAGATGACGCAGAGAGATGCCAAGAAATGACATTTCAGAATGAGTTAATCAAAATGAGGAGACGGTTTCAGAGGAGTGAAATGTACCACTCAGGCTCTGATTGAAATGAAGCTGAAGGCATTGAGCTGTAGGTGAACAAAAGAGAGAGATAATAGTGTTTAATGGGAGACTTGAAATGGTTTGGAAATTACTCTTTAAATTATGTTTTGATTTCTAGATGATAGTTTAATTATAATTGAAATACTCATAGCATAAGGATGATGGCAGAACACAGTCCAACTGCAGATGATTTCTGGCAACACTCTAAGGGACCTGGTGCCTCTCCCTCTATTCTCCATTTCGCCTCACACGTGTATCAGGATCGTTGACTTTGCACTTATTTGAATCAGAAGGGAACATTGAGATAAAATGGTGTGTTCACAAGTACTTGTCATTCAGCTTCGGGCAGTGCAAAGCCGTTAATGAAAAAACAAAAGGGCACCCTGGCAATAAACAGACACAGCTTTCACGCTTAAGAAGAACAGATTGCTTGATTTAGGCTCAATTTTCTTTTTTTTGTAAAGCAACTAGAGGGTAATCAGTGAAATGGGAGACAAATTTCGGTCCCATGAAGTCTGTTCTTCAACAAGAAAGCAAACACAGACATGTATGTATTGAGCATTTTTGGTCCTCTTTCTGTTGTGTCATCATATTTATGTATTTAATCGCGATCAGAGCAACTTCCACTTGTGAGTGAGCTCAACAGTTCTTCCTGAAGCATACAGTTATGCTAAAATAAAACATATCAGATAATAATATAATGCATTGTGCTGCCTTATCAAAAAATATACCATTGTAGCATAGCTTACTGCCTACGTTATCATAAGGTCAAGCATGACTTTTTTCTTGGTTTTTTAATGATGGGGATTATGTGAAAAACAGTGAATCCTGTACATTGCAAACCTAATATCCTGAATTTCTGTACAGTTATTGAGGATGAGGATAGATTATTTTTCACATTAAGTTGTTTATTGGTGAAACATTTGCAAAAAGTATCTGTTGCTATATACAATGTGTTATTATAACAATTTCATCTGTGGTATCACTATCATATCCCTCTTGAAGCAGAATTTCTGAGTTTAAAGCAATGCTTTTCAGGAAGGTATTGTAGCACAAAAACCATCTCTGCTATCAAAAGAAGCTGGCATTAAATGAGCTAAAAGAAACTGGCAAGGCCCTGGAGACTTTCAGAGAAAAGATTCAAGATAAAATACCCTTATGAGCAGTAATCAGCAATACAGAGAGATAAAGAAAACATTCATGATTGATGAGCAGTGCCGCTATACGAGTTGAAACAAAAAATACTAGTTTGGCAGCAGCATGTTTGTTTAATAACATGGAATTGTCCTATAGCCTGTTGCAATAGGACAAGGGGTAATGGTTTTAAACTAAAGGAAGGTAGGTTCAGGCTAAATATAAGTAAGAAATGTTTTATGATGAAGCTGGTGAAACACTGGTGCAAGTTGCCCAGAGAGGTGGTAGATGCCCCATCCCTGGAAATATTCAAGGTCAGATTGGAAGGGGCTCTGAGCAACCTGATCTAGTTGAAGATGTCCCTGCTCATGGCAGGGGGGTCGGACTAGATGGTCTTTAAAGGTACCTTCCAACCCAAACTATTCGATAATTCTATGAATATTCTGGTGTTGCTTGGTAGTCCAGAGTGACAGAAAAGACCGTACTATTACACAAGTGGGATGTAGGATATTATTTTGTGTTCTGCTGCAGATGTACTATAAGCTAATGTGTGTGTGTGCCTGGGGGTTATTCTGTTGAACGCTACAAAGCTGAAGAGTGAGAGCATGAGTTAACAGCGTGGTGGAGATTTGATAGAAATTCACCCTTCATTTCTTAGATGATCCTGGTAGGAATACTCATTTTAAATTACTAATTTCACGTGTGACATAAATCTAATTGTTGCTGCAGATTAATCTTCATTGAATGACTTCAGAAAGGGTAGGAAATCTCAGCAGTGGATAATTCAAGCTCTAGACTTCTGTTTTGCACAGATATCCTGCACTGATGTTGCTCTTCCATGTTAGACAAATACTGCTCTTGAACCACGTACTTAGTTTCTTTTAGTTTCTCTTTGGCGGCTACATGCCCAGTTTAGCAAAGCACCTAGGCCTCTCTCCAGTGTCCTTATCAGGGAAATTCAGGCACAGATGTGTGCTGGCATCCCACTCCTGCAAACTGTACAGACATGAAGCATGTTTGAAGTATAGACTTGAACTCAGCTTGCTCCAGTCCTCCAGGCAGTTCTCTGCTAGGCTGGAGTAATTTCTGAAGTAAGCGGGGGCGGGGGCCAGGGGGGGGAAGCCGATCAGAAAAATAGAAAAATACCACTTTTCAGCTATAGTTCCACATAGTGTTCATCCTGCAGTAATTCAGGAAACACAAAATTTTAATACTTCGCCTCTATAATAACATCTCACTGACTTATCCCCAAATACATTCTGAAATGTAAAAATATAAATCGTAATATTTAGAATAGTAATATTTAGAAGTATGTTAATTCAGATATTTTAATATGTTCTTTTGTATAAACAAAGTTTATATATCCATTATTCTGACAACGTACTTACTCTTATAGTCGTTGCAATAATTAGTCTAATATGGGTGTCAATGCAGAAAAAGGGAAATATTCCAATTAAATGCATTATCATTACAAGAGGATTTTTGTCAAAAAAATTTCAAAAATGGGTTGCAGATGTAAACATGAGGTTGTATTGACAGAAGCAATTAAATTTTTCAAATGTGCAAAGCTTAATAAAAACTATGCTCTTTTACCTCAAACAAGGACAGTAATGATGTAGTCAAAATGAATCAACGAATCTGAAAATATTATTCCCAACTTTTCTTGCTTGTGTAGTGGCAAATACAGGAATGAATACTTGCAGATTTTTTTTTCTTCCCAAGCTATCCAGCTGTGTTATTTCAGTGGAAGCTGGTACAGGCACACAAGAGGCTTATAATGTTTATTGATGGTAAATGGATTCCTGCTGCTCGCTCCAGAAAGTTTGGCTTTTCCTGCTGGTCTGCAAAAGTTCAAGGCACAGTTTGTGAGCTGGGGTGTATGTTCCAAAGAAAGACCACTCCAGAGAAAGCCTTAAAGGGCTTTCCATTTGATATTTGTTGCCTTAATAAATATCAAAAAGCCTCCAACCCTTGAAATAAATTATTTTTTCAGATGTTTTTTATTTCTGCACAATGTAAAAAAATTGTAGAAACAAACTCAGCATCTTTCTCTTATCTTAGGCACAAATATTTGGTTGAAAGCAAAATATTGAAAGGAAGTTCAGTTTCCTGAGTAGGAGGTTCAGCATAGCAAAGGTCTGCCAATTGAGAGATGTGGCTCTTTGTCTTATTTTGAGCACCTACGTTGACCTTTGTAATATTGTTAATGGAACTATATTAACATAGTGAGCCTGAGAGTTACATCAGAAGCTGCATAATGTGTATCTGAGGAAATATAACTGTAAAATACATTTTTTTCCAGTCTTCACAGATGGACCTAGTGAGATCCCTGACAGGAATCCTGCTTGGATGCTATATGTCCCTTTCACTGATGTCTCTCTTTCCAACAGTAACACCATTAAGAGCAAAAGCACTAAGAATGTGGGACCTCAAAAATAAAAAAAGATCACATCAGGCCTAAATTTTCTGAGCTCCATACACGTTCATTTTTTACAGTCTATTCAACTGTATCTTAAGGGATAGGTAAGGATGAAAATATATTAATTTATTCTTCTGGGGCCTTCTGAAAAAAAGCACTGAAAAGATTAAACAAACACCTCTGCTTCCATTCTGTCATGTCCTTTGGGCTGGTCTCCATGGTCCAATATTGTTGTTCCTCTCCCTCCCTCCTCTACCTCAAAACTTTCTGCCCTTGTACCATCTCCTTTTTCATGGGGCAGCTTTGCCCGTCCTTTGATGATCCAGTAGCCCAGACTTCAACTAGCTTCTGTTCAGCTCACATGACTTAAGACTTAGCTGAACAGATGAGGTGTTACAAAATAAGACTTTTGCCCTTTTCTCTCCATACTCTATTTTGGGGACTCAGAGGAATGCGTAGGTTAATAATACGGGAAAAGGACCTGTGTAACACTTGGATACCCATCACATTTGGGAACTGAGAAAAGAGAAGGTCATCACAATCAATCCTTTAAGAAACTTGTTTTAATACATGAGACAAAAAAGGTTATGAACGGTCATACAGCAAGCACGGGATGAAAAGTTTACCTGTTTTAATTCAGAAATTAAAAACATACCCAAAATGTGCTCTTAAAGTCTGTATTTGGGGGGGATGAGGGTTTTCTGGATGGAAGACAATGGAACATTTGTCCCATTGACAAGTTATGGGACATTTGAAAGCTACGGAAGGTGTAAAGCAATGACCCCCATACTAGGAACCAAAGAGGAGTGAGTGTGTGCATGCATGTGTGTACATTTGTGTGTGTTGGAAAGGGCAAGGGAGTCTACGTCTGCCTGTTAAGAGTGAAAGAGAGCAAGTGAGATGGTAAGACTTGGTTATGTTCATGCTCATTCTCCCATTCTTTCTTTCTTTTTGCCTCCCAGAGAGCACCGGTAACCTCCCAGCCAGGTGGCATGTTTTGGGGATGGGTGGACCATCTCGTTCTGGCAAAAGGCCAGTGTCCTGAGACAGGACGCAGGTGGTATAATAAAAAAAGTCACAGTTTTCCCACAGGAAGTTTTCCCAAAGGCTGAGGTGGTCTCCCTCACTGGCACTCTGCAGCCGCAGTACCTAACACTGCAGCACAGCGGAGCATAGGAGGTTCACAAAATGAGTCAGAGATTTTGCTTGGTGCCCTTTGTGTAAAGAAGGGTTCCCTAATATGTATTTCAGATGGGACTTTGAGCTTATTTACAGGCAGTGGAAGATTGGCCAGTCTGGTAACCCAGCCATTAGTGTGAAGACAAGACTGAGCAGTGGTAATGCTAAAGGACTGGGAGGCAAGGATGTTTCCAGTCAAGCTGTTACAGCTCACCTTAAACAACTGGTTTTGTTTTACTTTGACCATGGGAACAGGAGCTAACAGGGAAGGAGGCTTCATTGGCAATACCAACACTTTGCCTTTAAGGCTGCTAAAGCCTTCGTTCAGGCTAGGTGGAGGATGCCTACAGAGCAGTTTACAACAGGATCTTGACAGGTGAGATCTAAGGAGTTACTGGGGAAGATAAAGGAGGGATGAAAAATCACTGAATTCAGTACCCAAGGAGCTAGTAACTGAAGTCTGGTGAACAGCTTGTGGAAGCTGCTGTGTCTTTATCTCCTGGATGAATGGTTGGTCATTTCTCTGCAGGTTCACTGGTCGGTCTCAGACTGTGGTGTGGATGAAGGGCTGTCTGCATACAAACCACAAGAGCTGTTAGCCTCCGCGGGCACAGGCTTGTCTCACGGCAGGCAGGCGGCTCCTCTGAGGGCTCACAGCAGTTTGCCAGAGATGAAGCAGAGCTGAGGTATCCTGCTCAAAGAGACAAAGTCCCAGGCGCTCTTCAGCAAACAGACCAGAACCTATCACTGCGGAGAAGCAAATCACTGTGACAAAGCAAGGGATGAAAGGCAGAGCAGGTACCAGCATGATTAATATCAAGGAGAGAACTCTTAAGTGTTAGAGGAACTGCTCTCTGCCCAGCTGATGTACAAGGGAAGCTTCCAGACTATTTGGCAGTGTCATTTTTATGGCAGGGATCCTGTGCAAGTATTGCAACAATGATCAAGGAAGGCTGATGGCTTGTGCTGTGTGCGCTGCGCCCAACAGCGCTCCAGGATCAGAGTTCTGTCTGCCGTCCCAAGCAGCTGGAGCCTGGGCTGCCAAGCTCTGATGGGCATTTCACCACAGACAGACTGTCCTACCAATGAGGAAGGCACACGCATTTTATGTTCAGACTTTGTTCTTCCCATCTGTCACAGGAAGGGCTTCAAACATGTCATTTCAGCATCTAGAAAGACATCTAGCAGTGTATTTAGCATTTGCTGTTTTACTGCATCTCCTGTAATGTGTCGATTAGTTAAGAGCTGATACAAAATTGACACAGAGATACTGCTTGAGTTCATTTATTTTGAAAAAGGATAACTTTCTTTTTCCCCATAATTTGCTATTTATAGGAAATGGTGTTTTATGTTCTCCTTCAGTAACTGACAATACAGATAAAGAGAAGGTGACTTACGTATCAGATGTCAACAATATATAGAATGCTTTTTAATTTACAGAGAGACAATAATCTCATAAATATTAATCATAGTTACAAGATTTTTAGGTAATGTCATGTTGCAAGTCACTCCTTTGCTAAATTCTCCCAAACCCATCAGAGTGACAGCAGAGTCCTGTGGGATGAGCAGTTCCTGATGCTGGCAGAAATTTCCAGAGAAATATCATTTTAGAAAAAGAATGTATAATAAAGAGACTAAGACTGTAAGGAAATTGTAAAAATAATGTTCAGTAAAATATTGTGAAAGATTTAATGGTATTTTGAAATATTTCCTGTCAGAAGGGATTCTTGGTTTTGAATGTTTGACCCCTATATTTGCATTGCCATAATCTCTGCTTTGCAGAGATTCACATTCTCATTGCATGTAATTAATTTTCGTACCAAACTTTCTTCTCTGATGGGAGATCCCAGCAGCTCTCATCAGTGAGCAGCTGGCTGATTCAGGGCCTCTCTTGGCCCTGCAGGAGTACAAATCATAGAACCATAGAACGGTTTAGGTTGGAAGGGACCTTAAAGATCATCTAGTTCCAACCCCCTTGCCATGGACAAGGACACCTTCCACTAGACCAGGTTGCTCAAAACCCCATCCAACTTGGCCTTGAACACTTCCAGGGATGGGGCATCTACACCTTCCCCAGGAAAAAAGTTCTAGTGCCTCGTCACCCTCATAGTGAAAAATTTCTTCCTGAGATCTAATCTAAATCTACCCTCTTCCAGTTTGAAGCCATTACCCCTCGTCCTATCCCAACATTTCCTTGTAACAAGTCCCTCTCCGGCTTTCCTGTAGGACCCTTTCAGATACTGGAAGGCTGCTCTAAGGTCTCCCTGGAGTCTTCTCTTCTCCAGGCTGAACAACCCCAACACTCTCAGCC
>VYXH01008714.1:63871-76112 GCA_013397275.1 Burhinus bistriatus | reverse complement strand
GGGGGGAGAAAGCATCCTGGCAACAAACAAGTCCCTAGTGCTTCAATTTGTCCCCAGAGGATAACGATCGGATCCTGAGCTACTTCTTATGAGCACAATTTCCTCATTGTTAGCAGCTGTTCATTGGTTAGCATTGCACAACTGGCCAGGTGCATTATGAAGGGAACGAAGGAGGAGAGGGGGTTGTCTTCCTCTAAACCATCAGATGGACTAACAGTATTCTCCAATAGAGCAGTAACTGGCCCTTGTCCTAGGCCACATCTGAGTTTTACTGAACGTAAATAAATACTGAAGGGAAAAGGACACCCACAGTCCTGGACAAAGTCAGAAGTCATCTTCAGGTATGTGGGGGTTTTTCTGCCTCCACTTCCCCAGAAGCTGGGGACTGCAAGATGATGAGGGGTTTTTTTTCCTCCCAACCTCCTGAGAATTACTGGGAAGACCTCGGGGACTGCACCACTCCTTCACCAGCTGCTTTGGGGGCAGGCAACTGGCTGGGTCACATTCAGGCCTGTCATATTTACATTATATTTACTGTGGCTGCTGAAATTAAAATAGACAAATAGAAGTTATTCTGAAAGATCTCTGAATTGATTGCTGACAATTTATATCTTCCTCTCTTCTGTGTGCTACTTAAAAGAATTCTTGATACGATGAGTATTTATTTTCAGCAGTTTTTCCATATCAGTTCAAAAGCTACAATTCTTTTTCCACTGCTACCATTGCACACTATGAAGTGGATGATTCCACTGTGACCTCATACAGAAATAATCAATGGATGTAAGTCCAGATATGTCTATAGTAATTAGAACTACTGAAATACTTCAACTTAAAAAAATATTTTATCAACAGTCTATCGGTCTTGATATCCTGTCAGAAAAGTATCAGGCAAAAACCATGAATAGCACCCAAGAAACGAAACATGCACGTCTTAAATCTAAAAACTTCTCTATAATGACTGAAAATCAAAACCAGGCCTCAATTATTTTTTTTTTTTAATTTGAAACCAGCTGATTTTTAACATTATGACTACATTGAAAAGAGAAAGACATAAAAATCAGACTGAGACAGAGAACACTTTCAAGGAAGAGTCTGCAAAACAAATTATGTTTCCAAAGGTCTAGGATCTAACTTATAAACCTTAACAGTGATGAAAACAGAGCATGAAAAACCTTATTTTAACCCTTTCTTTGACAGAGGATGATCTATCCTGCAGGATCATTTGTGTGAGTAGTAATAAGAATGTATATTAAAAATCAGTGAATTGTTTTCTGAATGGTATACAATCCGCATGGACTGACTATTTCATACCTAGAACAAGTGCTAAATAAGGCAGTGAGAGAATGAAACAACACATGGAACGCCGCTTGCTATATATGCTGTCCCATGCATGTCTTTGGTGATCTCTAACTACATGGATTCAATGATGAAGTTCACAGTATGTTGAGATTGCATGCGCACAGTTTTAGATTGCCTTTATTACTTTGATCACTATGGAAAATAGAGAAGCATAAAGATACCTACAGACTATCATATTGTCATGGAAAGCAAAATTTTGAAATAAAATCTGTCCTTATCACCATAAAAAACTACTATATTTTTCTATTTCATCTCTCAAATGTGCAAAAATGATATCTAAAGAATATCTAAACAAACTTCTACCAGAAAAAGTTGGAAAGAATAATTTTTTACCTGATATTCTTACTTTTGATGATTTGTGTTTATGACTTACAATAATTTTTTCTTGCTGAATTTTCATTGGTTGTATTGTATTTCTGATTGTTTTCCTATATTCTTGTACACATATTTAAACTATATTTTTCCACTACTTTAACTGAATGTTTCACCTTGCTCCCCCTATTTCAGAAATCCCAAATAATGTTGTAATTGTGATGGGAACTAACAAACAGCTGTTAACAGCAAGAAGTTTGTACTTCTAAGAAGTAGCTAGATATCTGACAGCTATTCCCTTGAGAAGTACTAAAACGGAGTAGTTCGCTGTTGTACTCCTTGACTCAAACAGGGAGAGATTTGTCACCAAATACAAGACAATCACAAGAAATAGTTTGGCCCATTGTTTTTAACATCATTTAAATGTTTCACTGAGGTTTTCCTACTTGAATACCTAAACAAGCACTTTAACTAAATATCTCAATGCATGTTTGTATTGCCTAATTGGCTTTTTGGATAAAGCAGACAAATCACACTACCTATGTTACTGGGTGCTAACAACTGTAGAATTACACAAGTTTTTGAAGTCCAATGATAAAAATTATTCAGCCTAATGTTAGATCTTTTGCTCTAAAAATCTTGTACCTCAAGAAGGCATAAAGAATCCGATTTTCAGTTTACATCACCTTTGCTATACAATATACAAGCCTTAACAGGGTTGATTTCACCTAGTTGCAATTTAAATTAGGTCCATCAAGTCTTTCCTTTCAGATCATGAAATGAGAAGAGAGATTTATCTCAGCCTGACCTATTTCTCCCAGTGACCAAGGTGACTACATGCAGCTTCCTGGGACTGGATGGTGACTAAACACTACCCTTAAGCTCTAGCTTTCTTTAGAGATCTTACAGTTGGCACCCTTCCCTTCCAGTAGGATGAGTAGGACGCTGTCACCCAGCTGCTCTGCATCTTGGTATTAGCATCTCATTTTTCTGAGTTCATAAATACTTCTGTCAAGTTCCACTCACTCTGGGCTCTCAGGTAGCTATGGGAAAACATGGCAAGCAAGCAAAGCTTAGGAAAGGAATGTGCATTAACCATCGACATGTCTTGTCAACAGTAGCCAGAGCTACAGATGACTAAAAGGAAGAAACAGTGCTGAACTTGCCTCTGCCCTTGTTCCCATTCAGGAATCTATTGTTTCCCTAGATGGGGTTATCAGAGAAACCATTAAAGGGAAAAGTGCTAGACTGTGCTGATTTTTCACGAAAGGCATCATCCCAGAACAAATGTTTTAATCCAAAATAAAATAAAACAAAATCCCCAGTATAAGCTTGATACAGAGCTATTGCAGACAGTCCAGCAAAGGAGAAGAGGATGAGAGTGCTGCAACTGTTTAGCCTGGAGAAAAGAAGCCTCAGCAGGCGTTTTACCAATGTATATAAGTACCTGAAGGGAGAGTGTAAAGAAGAGGGAGCCAGGCTCTCTTCAGCAGTGCCCAGTGACAGAACAAGAGACAACAGGTACAAACAGGAGGTGCCATCTGAGCATCAGGAAACACTTTTTTATTGTGAGGGTGACTGAGCATTGGAACAGGTTGTGGAATCTCCCATCTTGGATGGAGATATTCAAAAGCCAACTGGACATTGTCCTGGGAAACTGGCTCTAGGTGACCCTGCTTGAGCATGGGGGTTGGACCAGATGACCTCAAGAGGTCCTTTCCAACCTCAACCCTTCCGTGATTCTGTTAACGAAACTCAAGGGAATGCTCTCAAATGGAGGTTTCAAACACACAGTAAAATAAAATGGAATTCAAAAAAACAAATTAAGTTCATACTTCTGGTATAGATACCACCTTTGCTGTGGCACAGATTTCTTGATGCTAGCATCATATACAGTTCCTTTTTCAGGCTTCCTCGAGAAAGGAAGCCTAATTCTGTAAGAAGAGGAGTAGATGAATTGGAGATTTTTACTATCATCATTTCCCTCTTGGATCCTCAGATAAAATGTAGTTTATATCCAAAATATTTTTAAATCACTGTCTTAGTGGCTGTTCTGTTATTTGCAATGAGTATGGCTTTAATACTAATACATTAATGCTTGCTCCATCCTGCATAGGAACCAGTTACAGGACTTTTTAATAAAGTTCTAATTTTTTCCCCACATTTTAAATAAAATACAATCTTCATCCTGTACTTTCCATGGTGTTTCCAATGAAAACAAGTTGTGACACGACAATATTACATTACTCTTTATCTAAGTGGAATACAAACACAATCAAGGCCAAAGCTGAATATGAGAAAGGAAATACTGGCCAGTTATTGCCTTGGTCTTGAATATATGCAAGTAGTAATGATAAATGGAGGATCCTTGAAATATCTTTTTAAAGTCTGAACAGGTTCAAAAACATTTAAACTTCACTAGTGGAATCTTTAAAACAGGATGTTATATTTAAGGTATAATGTAATGTGTTTGTCTTTCATGAAGCAATTAATCACTGGATGGAGGAGTTAAGACCCAATCAAAATGGAAAGGTGTTTATTGCTGCAGCTGGTCATTAAATTATTTCTATAAAGCTTAAACACTGGATTTTATTGTTTTTATTACAGATCCGCTCCTATAAAAAATACATTTAAACTTCCCTTTTTAGATTTTGTGGTTTAGTTTCTTGTGCTTCTGTTAACCAAACATTTCTAGTGAAACACAAATATGTTTCCCCACCCAAAGAAAGGGTATGCTCTTCTGTTATCAGTGGAATTATCACTGACAATAGGAACCAGAACTACAGAAAAACATCTCACCTTGAATTCCAAGACATGAACCTTGTATCTATGGAAAAAAATACGAATGATGGCAGCAACACAAAATAATCATGATGTGAGGTTATTTTTCCTTGGTGGGAATTCTTTTCATTCAAACACATAGTTAATTAAAAAATAACAATATTTCTTCATATATAGAGGTACTTAAGAAGATTTTCAGTAGTCTGAAGACACTGACTTGTACACACAATCCTTTTAACAAAGCATTTGTCATTTTGGATGAGCACCTTGGCTGATAGGGAAGGAATGCAAGAAACTTGTCTGCTATATTTAACTGTTCAAATGACAATACTGAAAGAAACGTGGTTGGTGAAATGTCCAAGGGACACCCATCCTCTTTACTGCACGTCAAAGGATTTGTTGTCTTGTTTGCTTCAATGAGGTATTTTTAGCAGATGCAGGTGTTTTGTGGAATTATGTGTTTATACTAAGATGACAGGTGGAGGTTCACGTCTTTGGTTTGAAGCAAAACCTATAGACTTCCCCAAGAGAAAATTTGAATCCAAAGTTTCATCACCCTTGGAGTGATTGCCATGATGATCGTCATAGTATTGCCACACTACAGCAAATAAAGCCATAGCATGAATTTGGGTGACATCTTAAAGAAGCCAGCCTGTAACTAGAACGTTTTCTAAAGAAAATGAATAAGCTACAAAGGGCATACTGGTCTAATATTTAAAAAAATACTGAATGTATACAAATTGTATTGAAAAAACTTACTAACTGCTTTAAATAGCAGAGCTGACGCTTTCTGGCAATTGGGCACTGACAAAATTATGTTTTGTGGAATGAGTCAGAAATACTGAGGAATACTCAGAAATACTGAGAAATACTGCTCCTTCTGCTGGAGCAAAGCACAGAACTCCCATGATATGTGCTCAAGGATTTTACTAGCCAGAAATCTTAAAGTTTAACTATGTGGCTGCAAACAGATCAATAGCAGAACATGTACACATTCTCTAGGAAGAAGCAGCCAATACTATGAAGATTTATACAAGATCCTTTTAATGTCCTACATGCTTCCACTTAGCACATCAATCAAGAGGAATGAATGCCTGATAAATTCATTTGTAATTACTTCAATGTTTTTACTACAGTATTAAATCCTTAATTTCTTTCCTTGCAATCTGAATATAATTTGTTCGCGTTGTGACAGCTAGAATTTAGAAAAATGATCCTTGAGTATCAACCCTATAGAATTAGGTTTTTTACTTTCTTTCATGAACAGTTTTTAACGGTAGGAAACACATGCACACAAATCCGAATATACAAACTAGTGGAGTTCATGATCTAAGAATTTGAGGAAAAAAATATTTATTGTCAGGCCATCAAATTTCAGGGTGGAAATGGATAGTAATCTAACATTAGGAAAAGAGAAATCGGCAAAGTCTCTTCAGTGTTGCAAAAATCATGACTTTAACCTTTTGGAAAGATTCTTTGCAGTATGAGGAGAAAGTTATATATTGGACATCATATTGCTTATGGGAAAAATAGAGTGGATTAAGCCACACCTGGCTGAAGAGGGAAAAATTGTATTTGAAATGTCTGCAGAGCTCATTAGTACCTTGATACCAAATGACTCAAAGCTATCTTTGGCTTTAACTCAAGCTGTTGTCCTAAGCATGGCAACACAATGACAATTCAAAAAGCTCCACAGATGTATACTAGAAAATTATAGTGTTTCATTAATTATCAAAGTAAAAACTTGCTAAATAAGCTCTTGGATACCAGCGCATTTTGGAAAATGAAAAAGAAACAGACTGTTAAAACCAGATGGGAAATAGACTATAGCGGCCATTCATTACCTTTACATTTGCAACCAAGAGCGAGTATTACCACAATAGTTTGTTCATTTGTATACAGAATTCTATGCTTATATCACTGCATTCAGTTCTACTCCAAGTTCTTTGTAATACCTTGAGCATTAAGTTGATTTTTAAAAAAAAAACAAAAAAACAAAAAAAAAACCGCACCAAACAACAAACCACCAAACAAAAACCAACCAACCAGCATAAAACTAACAATAGATCATCTCCCAGGCTGAGTCAAATGAAGCATAACCTAGGCCAAGACTTCAGTCAGCTTTATACTAAGATAGAAATGAACTGATAATCGATGCTTATGTATAATACATATAAATCTACACAGCTACTTGAACTTCTACTCGCTGTAAAAGGTAATGATAAAAGCTTTACCATACTAATCAGTAGCACTGCTTTCTTCCTCATCTTTTGCTTGTAAGAATCATAGTCAAAGTTTGAGATTTTTTGGTCGATAGTACAACTCAGAGTAATGTAACGTGTGTGTTCACGTGCTGTGCTCAGTCCAAAGTTGTCCCTTAGAGTGCAGAAGAAGAAAATATGTGACTGCCACAGCCAAGGAAAATTAAAAATTTATAACCAAAGACTTCCCTTTATATCACAAAAATCCATGACTGCCAAAGGACAGCTCTTTGGCCTCACGGCATAGCTACAGGAAGAAGAAAGACCAGAGGAATTATGTCCTAAGGCTTTTAAGCTGAATTACTTTCTGATAACCTCTTAATTACATTCTCTACCTTGAAAAGCTCACATACTACTTTAAAACCACTTTTTCTAGTTTTTTTGTTCACACTGAGTGTGCCTTTATTTTTAACAGACAGAATTTAGAAACAAAAAATGAACTCAGACTTGACTAAATGATTTTTGTAAATTATCTCCAGAATCGTATTTTGAGACAGCAAATTGCTGTTAAGTTCCCCTTGTACCATTGATTTCCTTTAAATGTAAATTATTGCTAAGTTTTCATTAATTTATTCCTGTATTTCAGAAGAAGACTAGACCTTGAACCTACTTAAGTCTAGTGCATGCTAAAGGTAGGCTATGCAATATACTGGTGAGAAGAAAATTAGCATGTCTCTAAGCCCATTCTCCTGTATCTCTGACGTCTTCCATATATACTTTTAGTCCATTTGGCTTCCCAGAATCACACTCTTCCTCCAGGAAAGATTTTTCTACATTCAGAAAATACAGCCATGAACCTCAATAAATTTATTTCTATCATCTGAGTAACACTTGCAAAGATATTACCTAACCTGGGTCCTGCAACAGCTGCTAAAGCTAGGAAGAGTATGTGGGGTATTTGTCCCAAGTCATCTGTTTGAGATGAAGAGGGTCTTAACTTGTTGTTCTTGATATATGAATGTTCTTAAAACATTGTCATTAATATATCACACTCAGCTTCTGCTGTTTGAGTCTGTGTTCCAGTTTTGGGGGTGATGGGGCATAACAAAAAGAAAATACTGCCATTTCCCTCAATATAGTGCCTAAACCCAACAACTGTATCCATAGATTTTCCTTTTTTCTGGAAAAGAGTTTCATGGGAAAATGCAAACTTATATAATTCTTTAGTCCAATATATGCAATTGCACAATTTTTGTGTTTTCCCTATAAAAAAAAAAAATGAGTTAAACAATACTACGACATTTCATCCAGATTTACTCCTGGGAAGCCACATATTTAACAAAGATAGTAAGCTGGCCAAGCTAAGGTCTTGTGTAATGCTAAACAGACTTAATTAACCAATTTCTGCCAAAACAAATTTTGAATGCTTTCTTCTCCACCTCATTGTGGTTTATCCTTGTAGACTCTGGCCGTTCTCATGGATCTAGCCAGAACTACCGTACTGGCCCAAATATAAGGTGACTTCAAATATAAGGCCACCCCCATTTTTCAAAGGATACATAGAAAACTCAGCAAAATTTATTTTAAAAATATATATATACACGTAAAATCACCCCTGGCACTTCTTAGACCACCTCCTCCAGCCCCAGCCTCCAAAGCCCTTCCTCCTCACGGTCAGCTTGCCAGGCACGCTGCTGGCGGTCAGCACAGCTGTTAATTCAATGGCTCTTTAAGCGCAGGGGCTGGACCAATCGCGCCAGTTGCGCAGGTCCACAGCTGGATGGGGACTTTGGCAGAGTAAACGGGCAGGGAAGGGGGACAGATGGGCTACTTGCCTGCAAGCCCTCCAAGCAACTTGGTAGACTACCACCATCTACCGTTCTTCAAAACCCTGAACTGGGTGGGTCTGGGCTGCGGCCTGCCCTACTGCTGCTGCACGTGCTGCCTGTGTCAGGCTGGCAGGTTCAGAAGGTTCATCTCTTAAATGGGGTTTTGAAGGAGGCCACACAGTAAACCCATGCCTTACAAATACAGCAGGAAGCTGTTGTGGGTTTTTTCACCTTAAATTTTGTCGTTCAACCAAGCCTCACAGAAATGTAACGGCGTACTGCTAAAGTAGTACTTTTACATTTTGCAAAGCAGCATGGGAAACACTTTTCCTTCTTTTACCGTCATCCCCCCCCCAGCAACATATCTAAGCAAGTATGGTTTTATATGAGTACATGAATCTGTACCTTACAGATTAGAATTTTTAATCTTTAAGTCTACAATAATTCTTTCATTAGTTACTGGCTTGTTTCCCTCATTTCCCTTCAGAGGTATGACTTCCGCTTAAACCTTCATAAAGGCCATGATCATATCCTAGCTGAGGGAATATAGGAACAATTCTGCACTTACTACCAAATGTAATAGCTACCGAGATCAACAGACCTGTGCAGAGCAAGAAGCTTGAGAGATTAAATCCTCCAACTTTAGAAATAACAGAAAGGCAGGACGTGGATGGGCATATATTTACCAAAACATATAAAAACTTCCTTATACAAGAATATTTACCTCCTTATTGCAGGTACCAACTAAACTGTGAAGATAAACTCAAGAGGTTGGATATGATCAACCACACTCAGAATTCGTTGCCTGGCTGTCAGGTATCTTTCTGGTTATTGTGCCCTGCTTCATTAGGATAATTAGCAGGAAATAGTAAAGTAGCCACTAATTATTTTGTAGATTAAACCTAATATGACTTGTAGCAACCAAAATTTGCTGGGACACACTCAATCAGAAGCGAGATATAAAAATCAGCTGATCTCCAAGTGATACCTGTGACTCAGAGGAAGCAATTCATTTTTTAGATAATGCTATTTGCGGATAAAGGGGAAACTGCTTTTGGCAAAAAAGGACAAAGACTGCTTGTTCATGACCTTCCATAAAGATTCTGATCATGCCAAAGCCATTTCCCTTTACAGACAGGTGGGTAACGCCTGGCAAACAGCAGGAGGAAAAACATTGTAGTCATGAATAATGTCAGTGATTTCTCAGATAGTATCTCAGGAATTTAATGGCTACAGTGTGGCCCGGAAATGAGCTGTAATGAACAGCATTGAATCATTTCATCTTTAAATACAGCAAGAACAAAGTCTAATAATTATCCACAACAGCTTAAATTGAGAAAAGCACAAATGGATTTGCCATTCGAAAGGCAGGAAAAAGGCTAAGAAAAGTTGTGGCCAAATGCTGAAAGAGTTAATTTAGGTCTCTGAATGGCAGGCTCCTGCTTTCTAAGCACTGGCTCAGAGGTTTCTGTTTCAAGTAGATGGCAGAAAAGCCAACATGCTTTTATCAGACATTAGTGTTTATAGAAGCAATACAAAACAGGATTTTGTTAAATGTATGTATTACGCCAGATCAAACTATAAATTGAAACATCTGTGTCCAAGTTAATCTCAGATACAGCAAGGAGATTATTTGAATTGTGTGTTTCCTTTTGTGACCTTTTTAGATGTGGCTTTGTTTGAAAGGGGGAAGGGATAATTTTCTTAAGTTTTTATTCCTAAGAAACAATGCCAATAGTCCAATATAACAGCAATATCTTTTAAAATCACCCAGCTGAATAGCAAAAAACCTTTAGTAATTTCCCAGTATTGTTATACAGGGAGCTCTAAAAAATAAACTATAGTCATATAAATAGAGGCATGTAGTTTTAAGCATGCTACAAGCCATTCATGACATAAGCATTCAATTAAAACTGCTTTTATGAGCAATAATCACATTCTGAAAAGGCAAACATGGACGGTTTGCGGATATAGCCGTAATGCCTGCAAAATTAACTTTAAAAAAAACAGGTAAACATAGTTCAGTCTCTATGCTACTTAAATAAAAGATTTTAAAACTATTTTGTTCCTGCCTCCAGGACACAAGGGATAGGAAGAAGAATTAAGGATTTTTTTATTATTATTTTAAAAATATGGTAATTATTTGCTTTTATGCAGTCATATTATCATAAACCAATCTTAGTTTAACTGAAACAATGATTTCAATATACAAATTTCAGTTAAGGAAGTAATAGAACAGAACAGCTGTAGTTTCCAATAGTATAAATCAGGCTAACTGGCAACAGTATAGGAATTTAAAGAAGTAAGACAGAAACTTTTAGCTTTATAGGCCACTCCACATTTATTCTTGAGCTGCAAGTGGCTTATGATAAAGTTTTGCAGTAGCCGCCTCTCTTTTAAAAGGATATATTGTTTTAAGACCCAGTCTTAAACCCATAGAGGCCACTTTTATTGCACTGACACAGTATTTACAAAATAGTCAACAAAGTTTGCAGGGAATACCTCTTCCCCCATTCTCCTGGCCTTCCCCTTTAATCCCTTTAGTCTCTTTGTTCTAAATTCTACCTCTTCCTCAGCTCCTAACCCACTGCCTATCATGCAAACTCTCAGATTACCTATTCTAATTTTCAGAAATAGAACGAAGTCAGGGCTGAAAAGGATTCACGTAAAATAAAGCAGATCAATATTTTATGAGATGGACTGGGAGGGGTGATATTTGGTATTTCAGAACAGAACTTTTCTGGACCACAATATAAATGTATTTTACAATTTATACAATATATGTACAGTATACATTATAGAACAGAGGCAAGTCCTCTGAAATTCAGCTGCCTAAGATGACCATGAAGTGCCAACTCCTCACCTGTTAAAAATCATTTTCTAGTTTTTTACATCGTACACTGCCTAAGCTGTGGTTTCACACCTGCCAGCAAAGCTGCATTTGTATTACTGTGCCATTAAATACAGCTAGTTGAGGCCACTGCCTGCTAGCACTGCATACCATGCTGCATAGCATTGAAAAAAATGGTGACTAGATTTTATTGTATCCCTAACTTTACTTCATAAATTCTTCACTGTTCAGAGGTCAAAAGATATAGAAACATAGTTTAAGGCAAAAAAACATAAACAGATCAACTGGAATTTTATCACTGACTTGAACAAAGTAGGACAGAATTATATCCCATCTCATTTCACTGATCTACTGTTGACTTGTGTAGGAGAGGTGAAATACAGACTATCAGGGCTATTTGAATGGAAGCTTTGCTTCTCATACCTGAGGGAATGGAGCATTAGAATATATATTCTCCAACAGATGACTTTTTTAGATTCTCAGATTTTGGGGGGAAATTTTTAAATTTCCAAATGCTTGGAAAATTTACTTGGAAAGTGGTGGGGGAGCTTACAAACTTTTGGCTGAAGTTTCTCAGACTGATGATGTTTTTCATTAGAAAAAATTAAAAATCTATCAAAACCATACAGTTTTCACTAACAAAACTGGTTTCAGTCAAAACTTAAAAGCAGACTCTCTATCTGAATTAGATCCAACTTTACCCCTTCAAAACGACAGCCTGAAGTCTGTTGGTCTCAGTTCTTCTACCCATAGCCAGTTGCAAAGTCAATGAGTGCCCTGGCATGACTTCTGTCAAATGAAGCTCCACAGCCATAAATATTTGGAAACCCTTCCATTTCTTTGGAAAAGTTGTACTATGCTTCACCCTCCTATTTTGTGTTGAATAAAGTATCGCCTTCATATCACAG
>VYXH01008714.1:50173-63813 GCA_013397275.1 Burhinus bistriatus | reverse complement strand
GAGAAGTGCAATCATCCAAATTTACTATACAAATCCACCACTGAAAACAATCCATTCAGAACCCTATATTAGCTCTGAAATGAAAAGATTCTGGCAATGGCTGAAAGACCATCAGGGCAATGAAAAACCAGGGGAAACAAACAGCTCCATGATCCACTCCCTATTTGCAAAGAGATCTCTTACACGATAGTTAATTATTGTGTAGTCTAACATATCTCCTCTAAATATGAATACAATATGAACTGGAAGTGACAAAGAGAAAACTGAAAGACATACGAATAACAAAGTTTATCTCTTATGATCAGTTGGATTAAAAGGTTTTGTCAGAAAGCCTTCCATCCGCAATTCAGGACTGCAAAGGCAGATGCTTATATGGAAGGAGATCCATTGACATCAACACTGAACAGCAAGCACTGTTCACTTCACAGAATTATCACTGCAACACCTTCTTTGAATCTATCTTACACCTACTAAAAACTAATTTCAACATTTTCACTAGCACCAAGCTTATCAAAATAAGCTGACTGGATTTGACAACACATTATTTAATCCTATTTGGTTATTTTTTCCAGATCGTATTTTATTGAATTTGTATTTCAAAACAGAACTACCACTTTACCTGGAGAAAAATTCTGGCATGGAAAGCAGCATTGGAGGGGCGAGGGCGGAAATCATGTTTTTCAAGATCCAAAGGAATGCCTTTCCTATCTTTTCAGATAAATCAATAATACTCTCCTTAAAATACGAAGCCAAACTGACAGATACTGTACAGCATACAGCCATGTAAACTTGCAGGTAGAAGGGTGAGGACAGAAGGGTAATTTTACAATCCCTTTCTGACTCCTGCCATAGTTTAGGCAGAAAAGAGATGATAGGCCACGAGATTTGGCAGCATAACATGCCAGGCACCAAGTGTTTCCAGGCCGAGTTTCTATATGATGGTGACAGAAGTATGACAGACCCACCACGACCAGTTAAAAAGTGGATCAGACACCTTGGCACTTGCTGTGTCAAGTTTGCTGTAAAAATTGCATCGGCATTTAGAGAAGCAGAACCCTCTCCAAACAGCTGGCTATTGAGTCAGCTCCACAACTCGGGATCATTTCTGTCAGCCTAAAGTAGTACCTAAATGAGATTTTGAAGTACATTTATGCCAGTTTTCCTCATCTTGTGTCTGCAACACAAAAGCCATGGGTTTCCATTGCTCTAGATTGTCCCGAGATTTATACCTGCTCAGACTTCTTGCATGACGCAGCAATCAGCACTAGTCAGCCTGGAAATAATGGGGACGGAAGACAGAGAATTACAGTTACAACCTGAAGTTTGCAAGAATGTCAATCGGTGGAAGCTAAATAGTCACTCTGCAGAACTAAACACTCCAGTCCTTTTCACCACGTTCCAATACATGTGAAAACAAACTTCTTTCACCTTACCTCCCCAAGATACACCTAAAGTAAGATAAACATGTCCAAAAGCAAAAATATGAAATCGTACATTATTCTTAAGGTATTAATCTCTTCCTCAACAGAAGACAAGATAAAGAAAAAACAACATGTGGCAGATGTTAGTCACTTTGCTTAACGTTGTACTGGAAAGTTTTCGCTTAAGTAAAAAGGAGGTAGAAGATTCTGAATACAGTAGAAAAAAAAATTAAATCCTGCCAGGATAGCACAGAGTCCAGCAGCCAACAAAGGAAGGGTTGATACCAGCATTCTTCAAAGCCATTTGCAAAGTGTGAAAAAAATTCTCTCATATTTTAAGAAATATTCATAGCATATTTTTTTGTGACTGATGTGCTTTTCCTCTGAATTCAAGAAAAAGAAAATGGATAATGGACTGCTAAAATGTTTCAGTTCCAAGTCTGTTCTCATCTATTCTGAGGACTATATATTATAACTAATTTATCAGGATTTGCAGTTTTTACCTAGCAGCCTTGGGGCTTTAACAAAACCTTATTATTTATGTGCACAGAGTTCAGACAGTCTAGTTGGAACTTTTCTGAAGCCTGGGATTACTTTTAAACTTTTTTTTCCCCTCATCTTCTGTTCAACAGTGGTAGTCTATATCCATCAATCCATCTTTCCTAGGCAATTTTAAAACCTCAAAATGAAAATTAATTGGTTTCTTGATTTGTCACAGAGTCCTTCCACATACAGAGGAGAATCTTATGGAATACAAAATAATTGGAAATTATTAGAAGAATGAGGTTTTCTTTCCTTAAATAATCAAGCACAAAGGCAATAAAACTACTGGGGATACCTGTGGTCCCCCCATTTGCCATTAGTCCTGAAATAAAGGAAATGTCAATTCAACCTGACAGCATATCAGATATTTCACAGTTATCTGTCCTCTTGCTTTCTTACCCTGCACCTCACCTCTACTATTTCAGCACTTAAGAGTAAAAACAGTCTTGTGAACCACAGATGACCAGGTGTCCTTCACTGACATAGCCGGAGCCTTCACCTGATTCACTTGGTCACCACCAGTCAATAGTGCTACTGAAACCTAAGTCAAGCCCATAGGTGGCCAAACCTTCTGTGGTCAGGTCTACACCGTGACAAAGACATACAAAATGAAAATCAGTCCTGAACAAAGATGGAGCACGGTACGCTAATGAAGATTTAGGGCTTGAGAAAAAAGGTCAGTAACTGGCAAAAAAAAAAAAAGCAGTTCCTAAATAGTAGCTCCCTCTGCAGACACGCTTACTTCAAACAGTGCATCTTTATATTGTTTCACTTAGTCCCTTTGAAAGGAAACCACAAAATGGCTGCCTTTGAGAATAAAAGCATCCACATGGCACGTTAGAATGAAACACTTATGAAGCTTTACTGTCACTTCTTTTGCCAATGGCTTTCTTTTCAGGAAAAAAACCAAATTTCAACTTTTTTCACTCAAAACAGTTTTAGTCTTTTAACAGGATTTGTAGCTGTATAATATAATTAACCTCAAGAGGCTCAGAACACTCTGGGGTCCACAGTGGCTAAAAACAGAAGAGATGGCACAATCAAACTACGAACAGTTTCCAGAAGAACACAGCCATGACAGCACAGGCAATGCTGGCCAAAGGAGGAATAAAGCAAAGCATCGAGAACATCCAGTTCATTCCTTAGGTAGTATCTGTTCAGAGATAGAAAGTGTGGAAAGCATGAAGGCTAATGTTTGCAAGCACAATGCATGGGGGAACGCAACAGCATGAATTCGACCTATCCTCCCTCTATTGTAGAAGAGTTTGCATTCTCCTGCTGCCATAATTTGCTCCAACTCCAAGCTGTGTTTCAAATGAACTAGACTACTGAAAGGAAAGGAAGAAAAAGGAAAGCAAAAATTCTCAGTCAAACTTTGATTTGAACTGTTTCTGGAATTTCAGAAAATGTAATCATTCCTCCTCCCCTTCAAAATTAACGTGCATTTCCTGCTTCTAAATAAAACAAGAAAGAAAATTCCCAGAATACTATAAGAATGGTTGTTATAGTGCAATCAGAAGAAGAAAAGGTCAGAAACTTTACAAGAAAGTATGTTATGAAATTTCCAGTATGCAAACTTCGTAGAGTCCAAATGTTTTGGAAAATGATCCAAACTTTTAATAATAATAAAGAATAATGCTTAACATTTACCCTTTGGGGTTGTGTAAGTACACTAGAGTATTCTAGAGAATATTAAGTAATAAGGAACCTGATGATTCCCAGTTTTGATCTTGAGTATGAATCAGATAAAATGAAATTTTACTAGGTATTTTTTAAGGGGTATTTCTAGGTTTCTTCATGCGACATCTACAGATGAACATAGTTTAGAGATTATTTGGCAGAGTACGGATTATTCTGCATGTGCCCAGTTTTGTGATCTGATTTTAGCTGAACTCTGTTTTGTGCATATTGCTTTGCAGCCTTATATCATCTCAGCATTTTTCAACCTTTGGGTACCTACACAGCCAACCTACACTGCACACACGAGTGGAAGAAACAACCAACCAGAAAATTTCCAGCCTTTCATGCAGACACTTAACACATCCTGTACAGTGATCTACATGTGCTTTCTCTTGGCCCTGGCTCTGCATTATGCAAGCAGTTCCCACGATTGTTACAGTCCCAGTATCAGGACTGGGATGTTGGAAGCGAGTCTGTGACGCAACTACCTTCGTTACATGCAGTCAAAAAAACCCCACACGCTCTCCTTTGCTGCTTTCAAAGCTCTGCAGGAGGGTGGAGAACACAATGCCACCACAGCGATACCCCATGTTTTCCACAATATAGTGGCTTTTTACCTTGTTAGATTGCTTTGACAGAGAGGCACAAATCCCTGTGGCTTACTGGGGCTTGCACAGTTTGAAAGAGCCATATGACACGCAGATCAAACATTGAGCAGGCAGAGGCACAACAACAGGTTACCATGGTGGAAGAAGAGAGAAGGATTACATGGTATTCATAGGGGGTAGAGGTGGGGGAGGGGAAGAAATCATGTTTCATTACAGGTATGCTGTTCAGATTAGCCAAACTCTACCTTCTTCATTCAACCAATTCCTTGTTGGACATTGTCTCGTAAAATAAAGCGCTCCTCCTTTGTATTTCTCTATTTATGATACAAATGAGGATAGCTGGAGCTTTGGATGGAAAAAAAAAAAAGAAAGAAAAAAAAAAAGGAAAGAAATCTTAACCAAAATGTGACCTTAGCAGATGTAATCCAATCTGATTTCCACTACATTAGCCTACGGATGCTTATGCAACTGCATAGCACAGCAACTGAGAGACAAAACAATGGAAGTTTTAAAGCTTTATTTATTGCTCATTCTCAAAACATTCAATCGCCATCATGCTTCAACTGCCAAATCTAAATTAGAGAGTTTTTAAAAAAAAAAAAAGTACTCTTCAGGGGAACATTAGAGCTCTATAGAGAGGTGTGAGCTCAAGGAGATGGAGCATCTGGCTGGAGACCAACTTGCCTATAAGTCCAGACCAAGTGGACCCATATGGATAGCTTTTAGAAAATCGTAAGTGGTAACAAGTAGAAAAATTCCCTCCCTTCCATGTTCAGCCTCCTTTTTTGGCATTAGTAATTAAACTGTACTTACTGCCTTTAGCAGATTACAGAAACTTCCATCAGAATTTAAACAATTTTCATATAATCTAATCACTTCCTTATTTATGCTTACCCCAAATTTTCCTCCTCTTTCAATTGGATTGCTATGTAATATTACAAAGCATAACAAAAGCTATTTTGCTACTAATTAAGTGCACCAGAGCAGTATATTAATCTCTTCTTTCAAAAGCACAAGGGAAATGCATCAACTCTCAGCCTAAAGGTTTAAAGCATACTAGAATTAGTAAAGTAAAAGGTCAAAAAGATTACCATTTAAGTTTTCTTATGTCCTACAGCTACAGACTGCTAGAAGTATTCAATCATTTACACTTTTGCTAACATTTCATTCTGTACAATGTTCGGCAACTAAGTTATAAATCTGTGCTAGTGATCAATAATACATTTAAACTCATCTCTCACATAAATTTGGCACAGGTCACACATTTATAATTTCCACAGCTTTGTTTTCCTTCTGTTTTCTTACTCAGTATGCAACTGTGCACTGCTTCCTTCCTTCCTTTGGTAATGCAGGACATTACTCAAACCATTAATACCGATATCTCATAGAGTACCCTCCAGAAGTCAGGATCTAGGAATATTCCCATTGTAGGAGAAAACACTCATTTACTTTGGTTGTAAATTTTCTTATTTCTCACCAAAACTTAGCAGAGGAAATAAATTTGGGAACCAAATTATGCAAGTTCATTACCTGCTCTCTGATCTATCCTGCTTTTGCGTAAAATTAGAAGTAATAATTTTCATACTTCTTAAAAACATGTGTGCTTCATGAAAATGAAAAAACTAATAAAGAGAATGAGATAGTTATTCCCTAAAAAAAAAAAATCATCCACTAACCAATCCTCTCTCCAGTGAATTTAACAGAGGCTTTCACATCAAGAAATTAATCTTTTCTATTCTCTGCCAAAAATTTATGTATAATACTATAATAATTATTATATATATACACACACTAATAAATATGTAAGTATAAATTCTAAAAACATAACTGAGTTATGAAATACAGTACCCACTTTACAATGGGAAAACTGTATTTCACAGAAATTATTCATATCTTCATAAAGAAAAATATTATTATGTTCCAATTGCTCATGAATGGTAGTTAACACACGGGAAAATTACAGTGAAGACTAAGAAGCTTTTACCAATGGTACCATGTTAATCATATGAGCTAAGCCTAGAATCATACCTAGCATTTATTTTTTATTTTCTGCCACCCCAAACCATAAAAAAAACTATAAATTGCCACATCTTCAATCAGCACCTCATCAAAAATTAACTTTAGTATGCTCTTTCTTATATTAACCAACACACCTTTTTACCTTTTGGGGTGCACTGTTAAGTGATTTTGCAAATGCCAAACAGTACATCACCCTCAGAAGCATATCAGAGCCCACAATATTCCCAGACAGATTTATGCTTAATCCATCAGATACCACAGTCCCCTAAATAGCATGCAGTAATAATCTGTCTGTATTGCTAAGATGGAAAACAAATACAGCAATCAAACCCCTGAAGAAAGGAAAAAAAAATGTGATAGCCTGGAGAAGAAAAGGGAGCAGGACGCAAACCCAGTGGAAGCTAGACTATGATTCAGAATGAGGTACATTCTCCTCTCCTCCCCCTAAAAGAGTGTTACTGATAAAAACATTGCACAGACAGACATATGTATTAGGATAAAGCCCCAGTTATCATTTATACACTTAAAACTATTTAACCATGCAGCCAAAAGGAAAGAAACAAAAATAGAACAAACAGGGCAACCTCCATGACACATCCTGATCACGATGGATGAACAATGAACTGAATATTTCCAGCTGGACAGCACTATGGGATGTATTAGCCAAAAGCCAAGGTTTCTCATTTCAGTCCAGCGTTAGGCAGGCAAGTCAAGTCTTTGAGAAACTGGTTGCCATAGGAAAGTAGATTTGAAAGTCTCAATTCAGATACAATAAAGAATAAAATAAAACGTAAAAAAAAGTTAAAAATCAGTCATTGCCTGACAGAGTTGTCATAACACGCTCTCTCTCTTATTTCCTTCATGACATGAACTGAGAACACAGAATTCTCTGCTGAATAGTTTTGATTCACTTCATACTGCTTGCGCTTTCTTAATCTAACAGAAAGGTATACTATAAAGTTGAGTGAGGCTTGGGTATTTTTATTCCCCAATCACTCTTTCTGCCAGTTTTTTCATACTCTCTTGTTTTGCTTCAAGCCTCAGATGCAAGAAAACTTGAAAATAAATGGTAAAAGCCAAATTGAAACCACCGTGTTTTACTACACGAACAATCAAAATCAGTGATACTTGGCAAAATTTCATCTCACAGCAGTTTGACCTTGCTGGTTTAAAAACTGATGAATTTGCAGACAGAAACCAAACCAAAAGAAGAACCCAACAAACAAAATTGTAAAATAACTTGTACCTTCCCGGAATCCTAAAAGTGCAAAAAAATTTAAGTAATATTCTCCTATAACACAGGAGATCCCATTTCTTGTCCTGACAACCACGCACCTGAGGTAAAGCCAGTCTGGTGCCCCAGTGCTTCCATTTCCTGAGAAGTTACATAGGGATACTAATGCTTATCACTTTAGTGAAGAACTTCGAGATGTACAGATAAGAAGTGCTAGGGAATGAATAAATGATGTTATACAGATGATTATTTCATTTTAAAGTATATGCTTACATCAAACATAGGTGTCAAAACAGTAAAGTGGGAAATCATGAACAAACATTTGATAACAAAGAAAAAAGTAGTACATTATGTACTTTCAACTTTGTCTTTGAAATTTTTCTACGTTAAACGCCCATATTTTTGGTTACTTAGCAATACTGTATGGCTTCTAGATACGACTTCATATTAGAAGTTTTGGAAATTCGGGTTTTGAGTTCACAATCATGACCAAGAAAAAAGTGTTCTTAAATTTAAGATTGACACAATTGCAATACCAATGAATTTTCTTCCTTTTTGTGATACTCCTTTGTGTATGCCAGTCTAGATACAAAGTCACAAAT
This sequence comes from Burhinus bistriatus, assembly GCA_013397275.1. Classification (NCBI taxonomy): domain Eukaryota; kingdom Metazoa; phylum Chordata; class Aves; order Charadriiformes; family Burhinidae; genus Burhinus; species Burhinus bistriatus. The sequence continues at coordinate 55,706 of VYXH01008714.1, read as the reverse complement.
TGACAGAAAGTCACAGATAGATCTCATGACTGCTTTCTGAAAAATGATGGCCTTCCTCAATTCTCCGTGTTGGGAGGTTATATGAATTGCATAGCCAGTACTTAGAGGTGGGGGAAAGACTGCACACTGACATACTGAAATCTTTTCAACTGATGCTGAGTTATTCCACATCAGATGCTCCTCAACTAGTTTTCTTACGTGCTCTTGGCCACAGTAAATGTGATGCAAAATTAACTTTTGTGTCAGTGAGGTACATTACCTCACCTTTTCCATGCACTCAAAAAAGAAAACCTGGGCACATGGACTCAGGGTAGAACAGAAAACAATCTGTGTCAAAGCCCTCAGAGGGAAAGCCTGCCGCTGGGTACAACCCACCCATTCTGCTCTGACCAACAACTGGGACCGCTGCACTTCCCATGTAGTAAATGTTATCCAATGGCACTGATCAACATCAAAGATTTCTCTCCTGTTTTGATGCTCTTTAATAAGTGCAATCTGAATATCAACTAGACAAAGTAAATTGAAATATTGGTTATTGTCTGCATACCAAAAGCAGAAAAATGAAATATGGAGGGAACTGCATCTTTTTGGAACTGTGGGTAAAAAGTGTCCTACTACAACATTAACATACTTTACTATTAGCATTTCCCTCATTTTTCATTTTTTCTTACCAATAGCAAGGATCTTAAGGGCAACATGTTGCCCACAGGGTTTAGACTGGGAAGGCATTTGCCCTAAAGCATCTTTTCTCTGAATGTGTCTTTCTCTCTTAATCTGCAACAATATGGTCTGATTTTGAGAAACAGAACATTGCCAGCTTCTATTGATTTCAGCAAGGACTGAGGATGCATTTTCCTTAAAGTTTCCTCAAGCTAACTTTATTAGTTGGTCTAATAAAACTACCACCTTTCCCTGCAAATTTCACCTCTGAAAATCAGGTGCTCAGTCTCTTTAGATGCCATTGAACTAACTTAACTCAGTGGGTATTTTGATGAAATCTGGAAAATATATGGCTCTTCCACACACTACCGACAACCGGAATCTCCTAAACTTCAGGGACAAAGAGGTACTTCTACCATGCATTTAGGACTAGTAACAGCTCGCATCTCCTCCTCCATACCTGAACTTCTTGTTAATCCTCTCCTCCAGTTTGCCCAGAGACAGATAACTATAACCTAGGACAGATAATTCTCAAGTGAAACACTAGTGGCAATGTGCAGCCATTAAGGAGAACATGTATGGCTTCCACATTAAATCTTATTCTTTCTGGAAAGATGAGGCAATACCAATTTGTTTTAAAAAGAAGATCATTCAGGGTTCACTAGCACACTGCCCATTCTCTCACTAAACAGTAAAGGGAAAATAAATTTTCTGTTATAGCACAGCGAAAGCTCTAATGGCAACAGATAAGTAGAGGAATCTACTTTTATTTATATATATATACACACACACATTTATACAAATTTTATATATACACACACACATACGTATATATACATATATATTAAAAAAGTAACCAGTGGTAAATGCTGTTCCCAGGATGAACACAGGAAAAAAACATGAAATATAAAAATGAAAACCCAGCTTCCCCTCAAAGATGCCTTTCTATGGCTTTCACATTACCTAGATCCATCTGTCAAAGCAGATTCTGCAATAAGGTTGTGTAACTGACACATCAAAAATTATGGCTCTGATTCAGGAAAAATTTAGTCCATCCCTGTCCAGTTAAGCATTTAAGTACATGCTGAAAGTCCTGTCGAAGTTATGGACATGCCCAGGCAGTTTTCTTGAACGGGAGATGTTGACTTGAGGGAAGCTTATAAGAACACATTTATTTTTTGGAATTAATGTCCCTCCTCATCTAAAAACAAGACCACGAATAACACACAAGACTGTGGATCAGTGATGACAATACAGCAAGTGTCAGAGGAAAAAGGAGAGATTTATCTTGACAATCTGCAGGAAAACCTGCATAATTCTAACCACTGCCAAAAGTGCCAGATGCAGGACTTTACATAAATGCAATAGAAATTGGAGAACCTTAAGGTTACGATGACTTCAGCCTCTGAAATGTGACACAGGGAATGCATGTCCACAGTGAAGCTTGCAGCGCAGCTGCCAGACAACTAAACATATCCTATCTTAAAACTAGGTCAGGCAATGACGGTACCTGACCATGGTGCATGGTGGTTGTATGATTTGTTAGATTAAAGACAGGAACTGATGTGTGCTACAATTCCTTCCTCAAGCTGAAACACATATAGTAAAGGGAGGGTATATACTGAGTCCCCAACTGTGGGACTGTTATGTACGGCGCCTATATAAGGAAGTGTCATAACACCAGCTTCTTTCACATCTGAATTACACTACACTGCAGCAATGAAGCTTCACGAGGATCAAGTTCAACTTGAAAAAAAATGTTTGAGTTACCCTTCAGGAGAAATATAGTACTTGTGAGGGAAAGGAAAAGGCCACAGGAAAACCATACCCATTATGTGGCTTGGAATCTGTGCCACTGAACTCAGCCACAACGTAAGCGGTGGCCCCTAAAGAATTTTGATATTGCAGTCTTGGACCTGCCCATTCCAAAGATGCCAGATCTAAGCATGCCATTAAATCTGAAGAGAGGAGAGGAACACAAAAATTCACACTGGTACCTGGAAAATTGATGCCTTTGTGGAAACCATAAGTTAATATAAATTAACACATATTTTTAAAAAAAAAAAAACAAACCAAAATGAACACACCACAGGTGTGGTTCCTATCTGTTTTTTTCCAATCACAAAAACCCCCAACAGTATACGAGAATAATAAACTAAATTATAAATAAATCCAGCTCGTGGATTTACTTATAGACAAATATTAAGCAGCTTCAATGCTTGTGAAAGAAAGGAAACTTCCTTTCTTCAATGACTTCCAAAATTCTGTGAGTGAAGTTTTAGCATTCATTAGTGTGAATTCTTGTCTTGCAAATATACTACTCAGGAAGTTTCTGGTTAGCAATTAGTGAGATCCTATGTAGTGGTCTATACAGATTAAAAGACAAAGAAATGCCCAAGAGTGATTAAAGATGTAACAATACAGACATTACCAAGCTTAGAAGACGATGAAGGAGCCCTGCGCCCTTTCACAGGCATTTTGTTATCTCAGTCTATATCCATACCTGTAGGTTAGATTCTGCTCATGGCAGCATCAGAACAACAGGAATATTTACAATTAGCTTCGAACAGACTACCTCAGAAGCAAATTCAGCTGAAAAAGTTGAGCAAGAATGCTCAAAAAAAGCTGTAGTTTACATTCTGCTTCACACCTGGCCTACAGAAAATGTGCTCAAGGCAGAACCAAGCACTGCTTTCTCCCCTGGTTTTTATCTTGTGAACGCTAGAGCGTCAAGTATGACAAAGATAAAACTAGAGAAAGTGGAAGTAATACCCAGGCCCCTGCTCCAATGCCCAACATGAACCTAAAAATGAGGAATGCAGAATAGGGCTCTGCTTTGCTGCTCTGCCACCAGAAGGCTCCACGCACAGCAAGGGGAAGGCTGCCAGAAGGCAAGGGGGGAACCAGACTGAATTTCTGCCAGCAGTATATCCTCTCATGCCAATTCTTCTAAGAGGGAAGAGGGTAAGGCACCAACAGAAAGCTCCTTGGTGCCCTCCTGATTCAGTGGGATAAAACAGCTCCTACAAAGTAGGGCAGTTCCCTCTACTGCCGTACTCCAATGCAATGCTCTATATGACCAGTCCAGCCAAGACTGGTCTCTGATTCTGTACACTGGCACAGCACGTTGTGAGAGGTGGGGGCTGCATTTTTGCCATCATAAACTCAGTTCTGAGTAAGAGCTACATTAAAGTCCCAACATGTCTACAAGAAGTTTTACCGTCACTGCTCTATGGCAATTACATGATGCAAATATAAGTTTTGAACTCTGTTGGGGGGGGGGGGAAATAATTTGAAAACAGCTGCATTTTCCAGTTCTTCTACCAACCAACTTGCTCTCTAAGCCTGGCTGTGTTACAGCAGTCATCATGTTACGCTCACTGGGAGTATGCCTAAGCATACACATGTACATGCATGTTTGAATGCATACACACACACTAAAGTTATAATACATGCGTAAATTTCATTCTGTATTCAGTCATTTGCTGTAAGCACCGTTCCTAATGGAAAATAGACCATGTCTCCTTTTTAAGGGAATGATTAGGACCACATGTTTCACTGACTCTTATGCTGAGGACCTTGCCGATACTTTAGAAACCAAATTACTAACAGCATACTAAACTTCTTATTTCCCTGGTGGAAACCACTGGCTACTAACTTAGTGAATATGAATACATTTGTCCCTAAACATGCAGGTAATCATCATATAAAGCTAGAGGCCTAAAATGAGTAGGTACGGGGCAGTTGAGAGCAAGGTTCATATTCTATAACCAAATGACTTTGTTTATCTGAGAAACCCAGTATTACATCACTTTTCCTAAAGAGAATATAAACAGCACATTTTTGAAGAAACAGTTACTTAATGTGCAACTTGTCACCGCTATCAGCTTTAACATAATAAAATACATGTGGAAAATCCCTTGAAGCAAACCTTCTGCAAAGCAGATTCTTCTCTAGTCTGGGTCAGAGGGTGTGTATGTCTATGAAGGAAATGCTATCTCTCTCTCTCTCTTTCACACACCCACTCGCTGTAGGTCATACAGCAGAGCTCACTGTTGTGATGCGTCTGCTGTATGCGTGGCATCAGCTCCTGGAGGTAAAGAAATTACCAGTGTTCATTGGGGAGCATCTGTGCCTTGTAAAGAAAACCAACATATCACACTTATTAAATATTAAACATATTAAATAGCAGCACACATTGAAGTCTCAACCAGGGATCTCTAAAGTACTTTGCAGACAATGAACAAACCATGTTTCAGTAAGGTAAATATTACTCTCAATGTTTTGTAAATATGGAAACCGCAGCACTACCTAGCTGAATAACTTAACCAAAGTCACTCTGAAAACCATGGAAGTGACAAGCATTGTAATCAAGCTCCAGACTCTGTAATTTTGGAACCACCAGACTTCAACCATTAAGTTTGGATGGAAGTGCCTGATCTGGCAAGGTACGAAACATCTCTGGACAGTAGATAAAGCCTCTCATTTCTCTTTGACTCAATGAGCAATATTGGTACCAACACGTCAGGGACAGACAAGCCAGGGCAGTTTGCCCCAAATTCTGCTTTAAGAGGTTAAAGGAAGTTTTCCAATAAATGGATCATAGTACGCCCTGTATTTTACACTAACTCCTAGGCAATTCCTGTGTAGGACCCTGAAGGACCACTCTGGCACTAACCATATTTTCTGTAACTAAGCACATTTCAGCCTAGCCTGATAAACATTTCCTAGCACAGCTCTGTCAAGATGATTTTGACAACACAACTTTTATACTGTAGCTTTGTTCTATGAGCAAAGGTTGATAATTTTTTTCAAATTCTGACATGCAGAAGCAGTAAATATTAATGAGAAAGCAACCATTACACCCTTTTTT
>VYXH01008714.1:1338-50116 GCA_013397275.1 Burhinus bistriatus | reverse complement strand
AACCATTTCCCCCTTTTTTTTTTTTTTTTTTTTTTAAACTCTATAGCCTTAAACTTAGACCTCTGAATGAAGAATACCATCTTTAAGCCCTTCTAGTATTTTATCCCTTATGGTATCATAAATCTTGAAACTGTTCAAACTATTCTGTGGCACTCTATTTGTTCTCAAAGTTTATGTCAGAAATAGAATAACCTGTTCCATTTCTGTAAGCAAAGAAAAAAAGGATATAGCTGAATAATATTAAGAGCAATAGAGAAAACAGATGAGATATACAGATATGTAAATTTTCCATTTACATATGGCAAATCAGTCATTTAATGCCATTACAGATTTATTTTTGCAGTTTGAGTTGACATTTCTTTTCATTACACAGTAGAATGTCTCTGAAAACTGCTGGCAAAAGAGAGTTATAGGTGAGCAGCAGCAATGGGTTAATAAAAGATGGTATGCTATTAGATAAACCTTTTACAGGTTTGCATCTGAAAGTCATAACATAACCTTTTTTTTCATGTGTCACTGTGACAGAAGGTTTTCAAGGCAGAGTTCTTGAAACTGCAAGATGTTAAACAGATGTACTGTACAGCCTTCCAGATTTAAATCATGAGAACTGCATTTGCAGCCTGTGTGTTGTATCCCCATTTTTTTTTCCTTATCAGCTTCGGATGCTTTAAATAAAACCGTCTGTTTTAAGCACCTTTTTTTTTTCTTTAGCTTTTTTTTTTTTTTAATACAACAGACCCCAAAAATCACTTCCTCCCCCCTTTCTTTTCTTTTTTTCTTCAGACTAGAAGAGGTTATTCAAAAGTACATCTTTTAGGCAGGGAAATCTCTCTTTCCCCTTATTCTGCAGGTGCTGGCAATGCAATCCAATTTGTTTGTGTAAAGAAGTCATTCACTGTAGAAATAGGCAGGAATGATATCAGTAAAAAGAAATAAATAAAAACAGACCTGCTGAAATTTCAGCTTGAACATGTCTCTAAACTACTGAAATACTGATAATCCACTTCCTTTTCAGTTTCCACTGTTACACTCTGACAAACCTCTATTAAGAAACGTTTGCATAGTCCTACCATTTAGCTTGCATGCCTAGTCAGATGCCACCACTTGTGCCTTTGAAACAATTAATGCAGTCATACTTTGAACACATAGAGTAATTTAGATCATCAGGGACCTCTGCTAGTCTTCTGGTCCAAATCCCTTGTAAAGCAGGGCCAACTTTAAAGTCAGATGAGGCTGTTCAGGGTCTTGTTCAGTCACGTATTGACTGTCTCTAAGGATGAAGATTTCACAGCATCTCTGATCCAAAGCCTAACTAACTCCTCTCCAAAACTCCTCTTCCTTATATCTAATCAGAATTTGCCTTGCTGCAACTTGTGTCCATTGTCTCTTATCCCGTCAACATGTACTTCTGGTGCTATTATTTTACTAATTTAGTGCAACATGGAATTAGTATTTCTCACAAGGGCACACTGCTGACTCATTCTCAACTTGATGTCCATGAAGACCTTTGGGTCTTTAACTGTAAAGCTGCTTTCTATCCCGTCAATCCCTAACCTTGTACAGGACTCCACATTTGCTTTTCTTGGACTTCAGGAGTTTCCTGCTAGCCCATTTGTCCAACCTGTGAAGGTCCCTCTGAATGGCAGTCCTACCCTCCAGCAGATCAACTACTCTCCCCAATTTGGTGTCACTTGCAAACTTGCTGAGGTTCACTCAGTCCCACTGTCCAAGTCATTAATGAGGAATTTAAACCGTATTGGCCTCAGTATGGACCCCAAGGAAACAGACTGTATCGTATATACCATTAGGCATATAAAGGCTGAACTCACAAACTGTATTGTATGTTCCATGCAACGCTGCAGAAAATAAATGAAGTTTCCAATTAATAAAGATATGTACATTCACTAAATTGGACAAATAATTTTGTGGTAGTCAGCATACTACAATGGCTAGAACTTACACTATATCATAATGGCATTTATGCTTTTTGCACGGATGCGTATCTTTTAATTGACATTGCTGGTATTGTTCATAGGTTATTCAGTGCTATAGAGAAATGTGGCATGTAAATGAATGGAGGAAGCACACTCCTTGATACAAAGAATTTTAAAAAACAACCTCAATAAAATACCCTAGACAAAAAGACAGCATATCAGCCATCACACCAGAGAACTGAGTGAATACATCCAGATATTAAAATTGCAATTACTCCCCTGCCAAAAAAAAAAAAACCACCACCAAAAAAACCAAAAGGCCCAAAGAATTTGCATGTTAAAAAGCAGCAAAAAGCAGGAATAGGAACAGACAGTATTTCCAGCAGAGGGAAAGAAAGACTAGGCATATATGGATGAACACCATAGCAAACAATTTTGAAAAACATGCAAACCAGCAACACCACCTAGCTTTTCATCCACGCAGAACACAGACAAACCATTTGAGGCAGGCAGTTACAACAGAAACAAAAATATGAGAAGAAAGCCCTTTGCAGGAGGAAGAATATATGAAATTCAACAATGAAATTGAAACTATTAAACATTGTGAAGTGTGCACTAGTACAAAGTAAGAAAACCATGAGTAATCACACTGCTGTGAGTGCAACATTGCACGAGAAGCATGCTGGTTGATGGATTGGGGTCAGAAATGCTCAGCACCTTTCAGATTCAAGTCCCTGGAGCCATTTCAGTTTAGGAAAAGTCCAAAGTAAGTACAAGCAGGTGGAGACCCCATCTTGCTCTGAAAAAAGCATATATAAATTGTTTCTATTGTAGTGCTCTCCGTCTTGGCATTTACCTACTTAGAAACAAGAAAATACATTCCAAAGCCCTACCATGCTAAAGTACTCATAAAACACTCTTTGCAGAAGTTTCTGTTTCTCAGGTGCTTGGAAGCAAGGAAACGCACAAATCGACAGACAGCTCTTGCCACTGTACACAAACCTGTGAAGTTAGCCACACTGCCGAAGCTTTAAATCATCGACTTACTCAAGACAACCAACTTAACCCTATCTGTGAAGAACCTTATGCCTAAAAATGAATATAAATGAAATAATAGTTTCCCTACTCTGCCTTCTGCTGTTACTCATCACTAGAATCATCTTGATATACGGCACAGTATAAAACAACACCAATTTAAAAAAACAGGGAAGTGTTTTTAAATGTGCAATAGTTAACTGAGTTCAAGTCAGCTGCAAAAAACCCAAGTAATTGCAACTGTTTCAAAAGCATGTATAACTTCCACAATATAAAAAGTTGAATTTTGAAGTCAGGCTTTCCATCTGAAAGTGAAATTTTAATTAAACAATTGTGTTTTAACAGTAATACTTTATCAAAAATATAGAGGTTGGACATAAATCTTCCAAAGAGTATTGAAAGTCAGAACACTCATGAGTATTTTTGAGCAATAAGTGAGCAAGATTTTAATAAAAAGATAAACTTTAAAAGTCACTTCATACCAAATACAAAGTTCCTAAACACCAGAGCTATGTGAACAACTGCTAGCCAATCTTATATCAAAAATGAGACCAACTAGAATTAGAGGTCAGGAAAAAAAGGAAAAACAAAAAAAAGGTAGGGAAAAAAAGAGAAAACTTTTTTTCTCCTCAGTATGAAGAAGAAAAGCTCTTGTTTGGACTGCATGAGATGTTCCAACTGAACCAAAGACGACCATTTATATATCCCTGCTGTGAACCACTTCTAGACTCCTTTCATAGACTCTTTCCCTGCTCCGCTTGCCCAAAATAGCTGGTGCGTATCTTGCAGTTTTCAGCTGTTTGGTAGGCAGCTCATTAAAACAGAAAAATGGATGACTTGGATTAATTTAACATCAGTACTGATATCATTTATGGGGAAAAAAATCCCATCTTAATATTATCATAATACAGTATCCTAATAATATTTATGTCAGTGCTCATCCCTCTGAGTGGGGGAAAACATTTTGTCAGATCTCTCTACTGATCTAAGATACAGTATATTTAAAGGAAATGCTTCATCATCTCCTTACTATTTTGTTCACATTGAAACTTCTGACAATATTTAAAACTACTTAGTGAATTTGATACAAATTACAAATAATTTTACCTCTTCCAGAACCACACTTCTAGTGAATGATTCACCAGAAAAATATTAGCCCAATTCTATTTAGCATGATTGTCATACAAAAACCCAAAAGCCTAAGACAGAGAATACAAAAGAAAAAAAACAACCTGCTTTTAAGCTATATTTTCCTATCAGGAGAGAAAGTCAGGCCCAAACATCAGTTTGAAGCAGTGAAGAAGTGTTTATCTGTTGAATACTTCTTTTCTAGGAAGGGTACATGTCAGTATGAGGCTACGCACATTAGGAAAAATCTTTTGCTTTGGTAACAGAAAACATTGCTAGGTCAGCAAATATACTTAGTATTTTACTTTCCTGAGAGCAGCTGCAATGACTCCAGTACAGGGGAGTCAGCAGGAGAGGGGAGAACTTCACTGTTTAACTGAACCAACTAAAACACGCAGCCACTAAACAGAGAAAACATGATGGCCTTTATCAACCACAGCAATCTCCCTATACATACTTTTATTACTTTCTGTAACCTCCTTGGAGATTTTGAAAAAATGCTAAAGTTAGAAATGAAACAGGAATTTGGGACATACTGTATCTGAGGAGATTATAACTTAACTTCATTTAGCATAAATAAAAAGATGGAGGTTTTCTAAGCAAGAACAAATTGCACATTATCTTTCATCCTCCATCATCATTTCAAATACAGCTAAATCAAGCCGCAGTGTATTTTACATGCAATTTTAGACTCTTTCAGAACTTCGGGTAAATGTGATGTCTTACTAAGTAACCACACAGAGCAGCAGGCAAGACTCCTCTGCAACAAGACTATGTTCTCTTATTCTATAATTGGTGAAATAATTCCTAATTACACTTTATACATATAAATTTCAAGACTGTAATTGCTATGTATAGATTTAATACCATATATAACATTTTTTTCTCATTTACTTACATAATATGTACAAAATGCAGTAAAAAAAAATAAGTTCCTGACAAAAATCTTGAAAAAATACTTTCCTTTAAAAACATAAAATCTCTTTATGAATCCTTAGTTAATTCTGTTATCACCTGCTGAGCAGTCAAGACTGAGTAATTAGCACTAAACTCTCCACGCCCCCTCCAAAAAAATAGCGGCCTCTATAAATGAATGGTGATGTAATGTTAAATACTCATGGCGAAGTTTATTTCTACCCACCCAAAGGCTGGCCTACCTACTGGCAGATGCATCAGAAAAAAGCAAGCAATGAATTAACAAACCAAACTCAATGGCAATCTGTAGAGCAGTTGCGCTGCTTTTTCTGTAACATACCTTGCTGTCTTTTTAACATCCACGTTGTTTGGATACTGATATTTTATATTAATATTTAATTAAGGGCATAGCTAAATACAAACCCTATTCATACCTAAGCAAATACTTATTTTCAGTCACACCCATCACCCTACTGACTGAGATTATTTAGACGGTCAGTTAGACAGCTGCTTCAGCTAAGATTGCAGCACTGGTTTTTGCTCCTTTGATTTGACACAGGTCAAACTGACGCAAAGGCAATAATCTCAAAGAGAGTACACCTACAGTATGAGTGCATCTGCCTTTCCTTTTGAAGCCCCTGAAGGTTTGTATCCAGAGAATTTGGTATGTTCAAAACAAAAATTCACTTAAAACAGCCAAGAAGATTGAAAAAGTGCTTTGTATTGTGAAATGATAGTAACACTTCTTTCTACACCCTTTCCTAGATGACTTGTAAAGATATAAACTATCTCCACATGCTTTCATTTAATGTTTATTTTTTCATCACTCATCTAAAAGGAGAAGTAAAATGTACACAGTGAGAGTGAATGTGTTTGCATTTTCCGCCAAAATAGGAAAAAAATGCTGTTTCCTGCAATAGCAAATATGTCACAAGGAACCTATAATTTGCTGTTATTTTTATAAACCTGCTTGTAATATAGGATAGAGTTCGATATTTACTTGATTAGCAATTGCACTGGTCTTACAGTGCCTTTAATTTCAATTAGAATAGCTGTTTGGCTGAGCAACATTTTAGTTTTTTAGATTCTGAAAGAACACATTCAGAGGATAAAGACATGAAAGTATGTTATTTAAATTTCCAAATATTTTGAAATTTTACTGTGGAGACACCGAATGTCACCTCCCTTTAATAGCACATATTTATAACTGACACTAGTTGTAGCACCGTATTTACTGGAGTTAGAGCTTATGACAGAAAAAAGGCAATTAAAGAAAAAGGCCATATCTTCTGTTTTTCAAAACACATGACTTAAAAAACCTCAAGTATACATTCCTATTAAATGCATATTCTTACATCCTAAGCATAGGCTGTAACACTGAAAAATCCAACAAGTTCTTACAATCAATAGTGTTCACCTTGCAAGGTATATCCCTTCTCAAACATAGCAGTTTAGGGTGGAGAATAAGGAATACCAGAATACTGCATCAACAGAACTTAAGTTCCCACTAGAACATACTACACTATAGGACAAGTTGTGTATAAATACTATATTCAGAAAATACGCATGGTACGGACAGTGAAACACAAATCACAGATTTAATGTTAGATTCACAAGGGAAATGTTAAAAACAAAGAATCAATAGTTTGAAAAATACAAAGAGATTAAAACCAATGCCATGAAAGTAGAAAGTAGTAGGAATAAAGCATCTGCATGCTGCACACTATCAGTACTTTTCAGTATCAAGGTACAGATAAGAAAAAATGGAAAGTGTCATTTGCTACTGCAGTTCTCAACATGAACAAAGAACATATCAAAAAACAGATCAAGAAAGTAACTGAAAGATGGCTGATTCCTACATAAGACATATACATTAAAGGTCAGATAGCAAACCCATATGGGAAACTGAGATAACAGAGAGATTCCTTTATCAACACCATTCTCTTGATGAATTTGGTACAAACTACCAAACAAGAAGTCAGGTTTATCTGCCGACAGTATCAATAGAAATGAATATAATTATAATAATACAATAATATCTTGATAACTTTAGAGCCTGAAAAATGCTGTCTTCTGTCTGAAAATAATGACACCAGTCTACAACTTCCTCATGCTCTGCACATGGTAGCCCCTAAATCAAAAGGAGCATCGTGATATAGGAATTTGGGGGGCAGGGGGTTCACACTCCAGTTGTCAGTAAATACTCTTCTCTTTTGCCTTCATGATTTCTCAGGGGTAGGGGGAAGAAGAGAGAGATTTTTACAAAATCTGTTATTATATAACTGATTTAAACATCAAAGTTTCTCTAAAACTCCAAGCCTGTATCTCAATAACTGGAACAGAAACTTCAGCTGTTTTAAAAAAAATGGGTAGTTTTGAGGATCACAGAAAGGACGAGAGAAACCCTAACTTCTCCTTTTTTCATTTGTGAGCCTGTGGAAACACAGTATCTGAAAGAACAAGGTATGCAGATACTGAATGGTGCTTCTGGTCATGTCTACTTCAGGCATGACTTGAGGACTGTGGGAAGATGCATTTCAGTTGCCTGCTCCGTGCCAAGGGAGCATCAGACTACATTTGGCAGAAGTTTCTCTCCAAAACCCAGCTCCTGGAAACAGCAGCTTCTCAAACTGGCCCTTGCAGGTTGTTAGGAGACAGAGCCTGACTCTTGAAATTCCCAGATCCATCTGTCAACCTAGACTGCCAATATGTACAGTTGATCATGGATGATGAATGCAATGTTTACACCATTGGTATCAAAACAGCAAGGAAAAACTGCTACGAGGGGGTTTTGTTTGTTTTCAAAGAGGCTCTTTTTTAACTTGTTTTTTCTTAGAAATTAAACTGGGATCCATAGTGTAAATACTTGAGATGCCTGGCATCTCAATTTATCCTTGTGTCTTTCTCATGCCATTCCTAAACTTGGCTCAAAATTCCTAAAGTATCATTCTTTGTCTTCTCTCACACATGAGCCAGGATCTCCATATTTAATGCTATCATTAATCATCTTCAATGCACTACCTTCACATTGAGGTGACTCTTTCATTATAGGAACATTTATTTTAATAGGCCATTACAGGCATGCATAAAAATATAAATACATTTTCCTCTTATGTGAGCTATGACATGTTTCAGGTGTCATTCTAGACAATTAAAATTGAATTGGGTCATCCCAAAGGCCTGTCTGTAAACCTGGTCAAAATTTGGCTTCTTTACTTATTTTTGTTTTAATTAACAATACACCTAGATTGTTTTTCAGGACTTCAAAAAAGTTTTGAAGAACACCTGAGATCACTAAAACATTAATCAAGATCTATATGTAATTTAAAAGAATTTTTACACCTAAAACATATACTACAAAATTATACAACTTCTGATTGAAATTGCTGTAATTAAATGTTACGGTTGCTAAGTAGCCAATTGAAATTATGTGGAGAAAATTTCAACATGTGGCTGGCTGCTCAGAGTGTTGACATCCGAACGCTGTAGCCAGTTTTAAGCTTAGGATGAATTCTTTAAAACAATAGTAATAATGCTCCTGGCCTCAGTGACCATGCACACTGAGGAAATACTTCCTGCTTCTTTAGAAACTGTCTACTTGAATCATACTAGAAACCTACACGAAACCAGTCAGAGATGAGAAGGAAAACGGCAATGACAGAGAAAGCTTGCCTGACTAATTAATGCCTTTTTGTGGTGGTTGGAAATCTGAATCTTCAAATACCCACTCCTACTCAGCCTACATACTTGCCTTTTCATGGCTGAAATATTCCTCCTTGTCACTAAGAGGCATAAAACTAAAAGAGTTGGGTTTTTTTTAATGTTATTGCGTAAGTACAATGCAAAGCGAACATGTCAACGTCTCATCTGAAAATAACACTTTTTTCAGCAGCGAGTGGGACTCCAAGTTGAACTTGGGCTGAAGAGAGTGGGAAATCTTGTAATTTCAGGATGACGGGCCAGGGTCATGGCTTGAGCTAAGATTTTTAAATTAAGCTGAGCACTCAGGAAAAGCAGCTGAAGATCAAATGATAACTAAAGCCTGATCTACACAGTTTCTGCACTTTTTTTGTTGTTGCATTTTGCATTTTACTTTCTCCGTTACTGGAATACATATATCATCATCTGCAGCTACCACCATTTGAGAGATTCCGAAGTGCAAGATGCCAAATATTTATTCTCCTGAATATCATTAGTATTTTCATGCCTACAAAACATAACTCACACTACAAAGCCGCACCACGCTACTTACATTGCTTGCAAACCAATCTATTTAGAAGTGAACAGGACTTGTGATAAAATCTAGCCCTTACAGTCTCTGAGAAAGAAAAAAAAAAAAAAACAAAAATGTTCAGGCTGTCTTCGTATGAACTCCAAGAAAACAAGGTGGCAATTAATTTTGAAAACATAAAATACAGTAGAAAATTTTAAAAGTGACCTTTTGTTGGAGGGAATTATATACTGAAGCATGTCTAAAATTTAGTCTGAAATGCCAGTATTTATTATTGATTCTCCTGTAAATTTAGCTTAGGAAATGAATATACATCTACTTAAGAAAAATATTTTAAAATAAATAATGGTGTTTTCTCACTTGATTTGGTATAGTCTTGTGAGTCAGGCAACCAACAGGCAATATAGGTAGTCTCACAATTTACACACTGTGAAGAAAGCAAAGAATACTTATTTTTAACTGACCATTACTTTGTGACAATGATTCAGTGAATGGTCAGATTAAAAAAAAAAAAAAAAAAACACACGCAACCTACTTCTAAAGAATCAGTTGCTTCAGCATATAAACTCTCTTCAGGCTGTGAGATTTGATGGGATAGACATATACATGTATTTCACCCCTTTCCATACATATAACAGACTCGACACTCAAACTTTACATAAATGCAACAGGCGGGTTAATTAAAAACTCTCTTTTGGCCCCATAGTTACATACTTTATATGAACGGAAGTGAGAGCTGGACTCATGCTCTGTGAGGGATCGCTAAGAAGTTACACATCACCTAGCTCAGTAGGTCTCAGATTTTGATGGCCTTACCCTGAGCACATTCTGGCAATGCAGGCACCAAATACAGATTCTTTGAAACCAACTGATTTCACTTTGTTGAGCTGCAAGGTTGGGAAGCAGTGTGTAACTCCTGCAAGGACAGGAACTAATCCAAGAGTTTGAGGCGCAGGGGACATGCATTATGAA
The DNA here is from genome assembly GCA_013397275.1 of Burhinus bistriatus. Taxonomy (NCBI): domain Eukaryota; kingdom Metazoa; phylum Chordata; class Aves; order Charadriiformes; family Burhinidae; genus Burhinus; species Burhinus bistriatus. The sequence continues at coordinate 39,901 of VYXH01008714.1, read as the reverse complement.
CTAGTAATACTGAGGCCTAACAAACACTGTGAGGTTTCAAAAACAGGAGGTTTTTTTGCTATGCTCTTTGCTTCAAAACCTTAGCGTGGCTTTTTGACAGATCTCCTTCTAGAAGGGAATGCCCAAAAAGACTAGGTGAATCTTTATACCTTTGAATAGCCATGGCTGCGACTTAATTTTTAAACACAATTTAGTGTTTTATGAGAACAGACCTCTAATGAGATACTTTTGAGAACTTAATATTCTCTGTAACCACCAAATACTTACATTAACCTTTTCTCAATGGAATGCATACGCAAATAGTACTAGCTAAAGACATACCATTCATATATGTACACATTTAAAAGAAATTAAGAAAGAACATTAAAGATGCTGCTACTAAGCATCATTTGCTTGCTTGCTTGCACAAAAGAAATATAGTATAAACTTTAAGTGCATGCTTGACTTTTTTCCTTTCAGGTTCCTCCCTCATTCAGTGAAGTTAAAGATATTAAAAAGCGGGTTTATTTCTCACAAGTAAGGTGTAGCTCCAGGTCTTATTTTAATGTATATCACTCAAATCACACAATGAAAATTAAAAAAAAATTCCCAGAGGATTATTTCTCTGGTGCTCTCACATTAGAAGCTATACTTTCCAGAAGGATAACTACTGCACCTTAACAACACTGCTTTTTAGATGAGCCTCAATTTCATGGCTAAGAAAACGAAGTACAGAGAAAACTCAGGGTAAAACTGCTGTGTTAGGTTTTTCAGCATTTTCAACAATATTGCATTTTAAAATGACCAAAGAATACTTTAAACATTTTCGTTTACATCCATGAGAACTCAGTGCTGCTGGGTATTTAGCGTATGGTGTCACAAGGCAGGCGCTCAAAACATGAGGCACACACGTTTAATGACCACCTTTTAACATTTTGATTGAAGCGACTTACCCAAAACCACGTGTGAACTGTGTGGCAGATGCAGGAAGAGATTCCTGTCTGCCATTCAACTTTTATAAAAATGAAGCCATACGTCTGCAACTTCTTACCTCTCACTACTTTTCATATTTTGAATCAAATTAATTAAGAAGCTGACAGACAGCAACCTGGTTCACAAGGCAGACTAAATGGTCTCCTACTCAACAGTCAAGTTTATCCTGCACGCTTCAGGAAGAGGGTACAGCAGAAAGATGTTACTTGACTTAAAAATATCACAGTGCTTATGAATTAGAGGTTCTTCTACAGTAAATAAAGTTGTTGGTGAATTTTCTCATGTTTGCGTTGTTCTTATTTATTTATTGTGACATTTTTTAGAAATCAAAATTCAGGTGTTGAAAAAGCCTTACTGTTTTATCTAGTATAATTATACAATTTCTAATCTAGGTCTTGAGCAAAGCTGACACCTTTGGGCTCACAAAACACATAAAGGATTAGAATATGTGGCAGTAGGTGAAAGCTTATCTTCTGCATGCACTGCCTGGGGCTCCTTTCCTCTTTATTCATAGCCAGCTTCTCTCCCCCACCCTTAAAAACATGGGACAGCAGAAGAGCACATCTATGACACTGCAGTCAACTTTCTGCCCGAGTCTCTTTGCAAAAGAACTAATTCTCTAAAAATGAGCAGCAGAGCTCCCAGGCAAAAAACAGGCGTAGGAGTATGTTGATATGGTAGACAATAGACTTCTGGAAACTTGTTATCAAACATGAGTGGATCATTTTATCAGAAACATTTCCAAATGTACTTCAGACTTAGGCAGACAACCAGCACTGGAAATTTCAGATCAAACTTTTAAATTCTGCAAAGTTATAGGCAAATGAAAACAAAACCTCATAATAGAAAGTGTTGAACTACCTCCTTTATGATTATTTTTCTTATCTAGACAATAGATGTATATTAAATGTGTGCACTAACAAAAGTCTATCATTAATGTAAACACACATTTTTACTTAGAACCCCATCGTATTCTCCACCATAAGCTCTCTAACTATCATTGTAAGATAGGCAGGCTAGGCAAAAACACGGCATAGCCATGGACCATATTTCACTACAGCCAAAATTTAAGAAACTCTTCTTATTACAATATTCCTCGTACCAAAATATGAGTGATGTCTTCTTTTGAGCCCTTCCTATAACATCTGGATATAGGACTATCTCATGACACATATAAATCCTGCATAATTGTGTATATGTGGGAATCACATATTACAAACAGTCTTAGAACTGGATTTTCCATTTCACTTCTTCAAACTATGTTCCATTCCTTAATGCTTTCCACTTCAGAACAGAATCCACTTTCCTAAATTTCCCACAGACCAAAAGCTTGAAAACATTTGTAATTCAGTACAAAAGAGTTACTTTTGACAAAATTAAAGGGTTGGGTATGGTTGGTGGCGTGGGGTTTTTTCATTGCATAAAATTTTAAAATTGAAGTAAAAAGTTGGCTTGAAACACCAAATCAAAGCTAGTCAGTACACATTTTCAACTTAGCAAAACAGGCAGGAATAGAGCTGAATTTCTGATTCAAAACAGAATTTAATTTTAGACACCTTCGTGTGGACGTTTCACTTTCAATGAATTGGCATTTTTATATGGAAAAACATTCCATCGGAAAACTTCCAACCAGTTTTAGTACTTACTTAACAGACCCATGCAAAATTTCACTCCTCTCTTTCTCTTGTCTGTTAGGAATTACTTCCAGACACATCATATTACCTCAGGCCTTCATCAACTGCTTTTCAGTTGCAGAAGTCTCTGTATATAAAAACTACCTGCAGCGTTATGGACATGAATATAATTTCATTAGACTTGAGACAGCCCTCAGTGGGCCACAAAAGTCTATTTCAACAAAGACTAACAATTAAAACAGGGTCATATTTAACAAAACCCCAAACCAACAACGACCATGCATAAGATGATTTAAAAAAACAAAACAAAATACAAAACACCAAAACAAAACACACCAGCATGTTTTATATCTTTTGCTGTTCTATGTGTTCACAACACTGATTGTAGAAGCTTTTGCCAGATGCTAGGAAATTTTTGCCGGTATGTGTTCAAGTGAAATGACTTCCAAAATAAGAGACAATCTGGAGGTTAATAAAAAAAAAGCCACCTTCATAAGTTCCCACAAATAATAAACTTAAAACATCAGATAATTTCCAGCTATTAGATATTTCAATACTTCAGTTTACTGTGGGGCTTTTTTTCTGAGGCATATTCAGAGAAACGGCTAAAGGAACTGTAATGGCCTTCTGGGACAGGAAGACTAAGGTCTCTGTAAAAATGTTAAATTAATTTTTATAGTGATGCGAAGTCAGGGAAGGGTTGTTAAGGGATGGCCTCTTGCCACAGGGTGGAGTTTTGTTTTGGTATCCTTTTAGAGTCTGCAGGTGTTTGGCAGGAGCTGAAATCAGGGCCAGCTGTGATATTTCAGCTCCGATATTTCCCTCCCCATATTTCTCAGAAGTGATGCATCAGGGTGATGTCTTACACCTGATGTACTCAACTTGTGTGGTATGACTAACTGCTTTGAGACGGGGCGGGGGGAAAAAGTACCACTGCATGGCTTTCGTATTTATTTTCAGCTGGCAGCATTCATAAAGTAAAATTCATCAAAATCAATGGATTTAATCTGGTAAAACATCAGATAACAAACAATTCATTAAACTGCTCATAATATTTCTGGGTTGCTTTGTTGCTTCTTATATATGCCAGTCATTTAATTAAAGTAATAACACCGTATAAGAACTGTGAAAGAAATTACATTGCAAAAAAGGGGAGGGTAACGTTTTAAAGAAAACAAAAAACCCTTCAGTCTCCTAACTTAACCAGCAAAGATCTTTGTTCTTTCATACTTAGCTGCAGTACAGTGCGTACCTGGTTTTGTTTTATCTTTTGGGAGAATTTGAATAGTTTCTATTAAAAATGGTATTCTCTTTTAAGTTTGTTTTGTTTGGAAAACCTCAAACCACATTGTATTTCATACACATGTTCCCCAGGGTATGTTAAATGGGACCATACTGAGGTCACTAGTAAGTTTTTCAAACATTTAAGAATTCCTTTAATGTTTGTGCTATCTTGGCCTGGTTAACAGAACACATTTTTAAGAAATAGCTTGAAAAAGTTTGACTATAAAAAGCTTCATTAAAATAGTCTATACTGTACTTTTAAGAGTTTGTGAGAACTTTCACAAACATTCTTTCCTCCCTCTCGTTTTTAAGAAAATTGTTCCCTTAACTAGCGAATCTGCTCCTCTTTCTCTCAGCCTTTTAATCCATACGTGCACAAGTACACATATACTTCTATCCACAGACTGATTGACTTAGCAGTACAAATGCCTGTGGTATTCATTTTAACTTCACAAATGAATAAAAGGTTATAATCAGTGGGAAAAGTGGATGTTTCACTCCATTCATGGAAAAAACAGTATCACCTGGCACTCCAACTTGGTAAAAAAAAGTCATGTTTTTTGGCAGCTCACTTGGAGTGATTGAAGCTGTTAATGATATTAACAAAAATGTCCTGGGATCAAAAATGTGTTGTTTTATCTCAGTTTATAGAAGAAGTTATACAAACCACTTGTGGTCTTAAGAGTTCTGAGGTCCTTTTAGTTAAAATAAAATAAAATTTAAAAACTCGACCCCCCTGTAGCTGGTTAAGTTGCATTAGACCATTTCAGTCATCTGCTTTACTCGTCTTCCCTGTCTCCTCAGACTTGCTTCCATTCCTCCCTTGCATTATTCCAACCCCCTCCCAGGATTTCTGTCTTCGGCTGGTACCAGCCCAGTGCACCCTTTGCAGCAGCTTTACTGACATCTGAGCTGGCATATGTTTTGACGATTGTTGACGTCCACACAGTGCATCTTGGTCACTAATGGTGCGAGACTGCACTTACAATGAATGATGGCTGCATTATGGATACCAAAATCCGTAAATCGAATAGGAAGACAATGGCAGTAAAATGAAGTTAAAAAATGGAATTATGTTTAAATCCAATTCTGCTGGTAACACCCAAAATTGAAGAGGTTAGCAAAACCTAGGTATTATCTATTAGAGGCAGATTAGAGTTTGTTTATATTGAAGTATTACCAGGTTTGATGTTTTTCTGGAGCCTTTGCAGTGGTTGAAAGCAAACAGGTATGAAAAGCACATTACTGCATTATGATAAACTCTTCAATTTTACATCACATTGTTTGTACTTGTTGTTATACAGTATTAGTAAGTAAGGTTATTAAATGCAAGCTGAGTAACATCTTTCCTAGAAGCTCATTTTCTGATCTAAACTGAGCCTGAAAAAACCCACCATATTATAATGGGAGCACTGTGAAGAATGATTACAAAGTTCTTGTACTTAATGACTGGGTTAAGCTTTACATGTGAGGAAAAATCTTGCTGTAATTACAGTATGATGGTGGTGCTGGGTGCTAGTTTTTCCCTGTTATAACTGGGATTTCATAGTGCAGAGGATACCTAGATTACAGATTCTCAGGTGTGGCTAGACTTCTTCCCTAGCCTTAGACATAGTCCTCAGGGCACTGTCACGCTTTCTGAGGTTTCAGAAACCAAAATTGCAGACTGGCTCATGAAAGAGCAAAGCTATACACAAGCATGTGTGTTTATCCCAGACACATGCTATCTATACAGCAGCAGAAGGATGAGCAAGTGGAGAGAGACTGGGCAAAGTACAACGGCAAAAAAATACAGTTCAGAAGAAATGTGAAGGTGAAAAAGCTTTGCTTGAACTACCCCCTAAAAGCCTCTATATCCAAGCTATGGACAAGTGACTCAGGGCAATGAAGCCACCTGTGAAGGTCTGAAGTCTTCACCATGAGAATAAAAATTTCTGCAGAAATTAGAAAAGTATACTTAAGAGGCTGAGTATGCTACCCTCTGAATTGCTGGGCTGCTGGATGGCCTGTAGGATACGTAAAGGTGGAGTGGGGAGCTTAATCTTACGGAAGCGATGTAAAGTAAGTATCTTACTATAAGAGCAATACCTTAAAACATCAACACTTTTCCGTATTTCAAGAAAGAAGAGGAAAGAACTGCAGTCTTCTTTTTTCCCCTCCCCTTGAACAGAACAATAACTGTGAAAACGCTTAAGGAGGCAGGCAGCACCAGAAACGAAACAAATGTATAACATGCAGCTCCGCCACAAATACTGACGTTTCATTTCCAATAGTAATAAGAACACAGTGTCTGAGTGCCACTTATTTCAGAGAAGGGTGTAGAAAAGACAATGTTTTCAAGCAGTTTCATGAGGAACAAAATAGATCAGTATGCCCCTTTACAGGAAAATATTTTGAAAAACCTGTCAGTTTCTGACTGTGATACCTTTTATGGATACTAATTATGTCAGGTTACTTAAAATTTAGGTGAATGCTAACAAGAGCAAGGTAACCAAGCTAGCCTCTTTTCAATTTGGGAGGTAATGGCCATCCCACAACATACAATGTTTCAAAAAGCCATCTATTTCAGAGTGGACCTGACTTCTTAAAATTCACAGCATCAAAAAAAAGCAGAGAATATTTTTCCAATGTTGCCCCAAGTACAGCCAAGTCAACCACGTTCTGAGTAAAACAAAGACTCTTGCTGTATGTTCTTCAAAGCCCAACCTTAATCCCTGTGAAAATTATGAAGTGAAAAATTTGGCCCATGCATACTGTACAGTATGGTACTACATCATTTTAAGGAGAAAGAGCGTATTTATTTAAGAAAAAAAAAAACTTCTTTGCTTTCAGTAGCCTAACAGATATTGTCTTATACCTCTAAAAGTATAATATATATATTTATAACAAACATATTCATTAACAACATTATTGTCTTATAATAAAGATTGTTTTGCCTGTTCTTTCGCGGAGACTACAATTGTATTCACAATACTGACAAACACTTCTTGATAGTAGACATGGACACGTACAAAATTGGCTGCTTTTTTTTCCTCCAATGGCCAATAATTTTTCTGGTTACCCCGATTATTAGAAATTAATTTAAAGGAGATTCATCACACAATAGAATAGTTGTAAAATACTCTGTTACACTATTCAAGACAGTATAATTCAGTTTGTGTTGGGCCCTTTAACCCACCATAAGCCAGAGGGTGAGAAGAAGGGGAGAGATCAGGGACTATGTAGATATCATAACTCTACAGTTACTCAAAAGTAAAAATATTTTTTATAATTATGTATAGATGCAATTCAATGAAAGACTTAAAATTTAAAATAAATAAGTAAAAATCTGAAGTGTTCTCAGCCAGGGAAACCACCAAGCTAAGAAAAGGTTAAAATCTTTCTATATATGACTTTTGTGCTTCATTTTTCTGTTTCCAGTCAAAAAATTACCCATTTTTTTCAAACGGTATAGATTCTGGTTATCCATACTCCATACAAAAAAATAAGTTGCTTGTGGACAGCAAGTGTACTTTTCTGCATATTTATCTGACAAAATGCAATTACCTAATATATTACAGTTTCTTTCCCCGTTTTGCCAGCCATTTTTGAAAGACAGACTCCATACAAGACATGGAATACCTATGGTTTAATGCATTATGTCAAAATCTGTGTTCCCAAGCATATAATTCATTTAAGGATCTATATTTATTTCTTATTATGCCACATTATTGGCTTAAACTCAATCCGCCATACAACTTAATCCACCATATAACTCTCAAATCCCATTTTAAAGTAGCTGAAACCATGTCTGAGTGGCAGGAAAAGTGATCATTACTCAGCATTTGTAAAACACATGTACTAATGTATAGAAAAGACTTGGTGAGAACCAACCTGAGGATCCGAGAATACTTGCTGCATATCGTTGATTGGCCCATATGGAACCCCGCTACCTTCAAAGAGCTGCAACCATTCGATCGTTGCTTTTTCTGAAAATCTAAGAGCAAATAAGAAGCATGTGGTTTCAACTCCGTGCTTTCAGATTCCAAAAAATGTATAGCATGTCTCCTCCCTCTCTCACTGCTTCCATACTCTTCCCCACTGATTTCTTCCCAGGCAGCGAATAACATAACAAAAATGTACTACACGTGTTCTTCAGAAAGACATAGGGGAAAGAACATAGCTGAACTGACTTCTATTTCTATCGGATTATCTGAAGCAATCCAGCAATGATGTAAAGCTAAATTTATCAGCAGTTTCAAATAAGGATCAATGGGTTTCCTCCAGTCCTTAATTACACTAATGTGCTTCACATTTGTTTTCTTTTATGTACATATTTAACAACAAAAAGATATATACATATATGATGTGGGTACAAGTCTAACATACGACACTGCTCACTAAAAGCTGATGTGAAGCATCACAGTGTTTTTCCTCCATTACATCCAAAACATATGCCAGTATTATCAGCCACATTTTTCGGTCAGACAACAACATTGATTACATACTTATTTGTTGTACGATTGTATAACCTACTCTAAGGACATCCGGCTCAGCATATATAGACTGTGCCTGTGCTGGCGAACACAGAGCTCCATGTCCTTGTATCACATACAAAAAGCTCAGTTTATTTCTTTTTTAGCATTAAATTCCATATGTGGTAGTACCACTCTATTGTGCCTCTTTTGCTAGATATTTTTTCTTTCCTCAACCACCTGGCAGAGTTACATACATGAAGAAAACACACTCTTGAAACAATACAAGTCACTGAAAGACTATTTTCTGCAGCTGCCTGGGATTCTAAATCAAAGGTGAACTTATTTGGAGATCGTATCTTAAATTTCATGAAGGTAAGTAACACAGAGGTCTACCAGATTACTAGAAAGTGAAGATCTACTTCATGATACATACAACACTGAAAAGAAATTAGGTGTGATTTAAAGACCAGATGGAAATGAAATGAATAGAAACCTTGATAAAGGACACTCAATTACTGGTATTCTGTACTCACCAGTTCAGAGTTCCTCAAGTGTTATCTGGAACAATGTCAGTAAGATTTGGCTTTACTTCTAGTATGTTATTATGCAAAAAAACCCTTCCAAGTTTCTGACAGAAAGTTAATAGAGACAAAGCCCCCTAAATCAGTACAAAGTAAAACTTTGTAATCTTTTTTTATATATATGCAGAGACTGGCTGCAAAGTATTTCATGCTACTTTTAGGCTAAAGAAAAAAACTAGTGATGGTGACAAGTTACAGTTATATTAAGTATATGGCACAGGTATGGATCCAAGCTTCACAGTTAATGTCTTTCTCCCTGTGCAGGAACGATTTCACAAAGCTTTGAGGGAATAAATCCTCATACCCAATGCATTTTGCACTCTAAAAACCAGGAAAATACACAAGCTTTGCACTGCTCTTCCTCAGATACAGAAGCTTTACTCCTGCTGAATACACGCGAAGTTAACAAACAATGCCACTAAAAATGCAATAATACAGACAAATCAAAGTAAAAGGCTCCGAAAGTGCAAAATGTATTATAAAATGAAGCATCACTTCTGAAGAAATGAAGCATAATCAAGCATCACTTCTAAAGAAAATGGATACAAGATTATTGCACTGTTCAATTATACACTTCATTGAATATTCAAGTTATTTCATGGTAAAAATGTGTCCACAAGTGGTATTTTCTTTATGGCTGATTGCATCTAGGGTCCATCTAATTTAGTACTCTATTGCTGACCATACTTAGAACCAGCTAAATTACAGGAAACTGGGGAAAAAAGGTACCTACAGAGAGGGAGATAACCTTCCTTCCTCAGTGACTGCAGCCATTAGGAAAGTATGAGTTTAACCTAAAATATAATCTGTATTTCCCTTCAGTACTCTCTGTTTGGCAACAATTCTCATAATTCATATAATTTTGTTATTCATAGCCTTCTGTTACTAAGGTTTGGGGCTCAAACTACTGCACAGTGCAAATATGATTCACACGAAAAACTGTTTCCCACCATATTGGTGCCATTCATGCAAAACTGTGCAGATTCTCTGCTAGCAACTGAGCCACTTCCCTCCTGATATGCCTCATAATTCATGGACCACTAAGTCCCTTTTTATAAATTAAAAGCTTTTTTCAGCTACTACTTTTTCTCACACCTCAACCTCCACTACTATTTCATTTCTAACAAAAGACAGCACATCTACAAGAGGACTCTTGGACTCAGTATCATAACCATGGTGCTGAAGACCATCACTAACTCTTAATATTTCTATCACCATTCCCTTGATCTATTAGTAATGAATAAGCCCTGCTATGTTATGTTCCTTGTACTTCTTTTTAAGAAAGAGCTTATAAATATCCTCCTGAGTTTAAAAAAAAACAAACAACTTTTGGATTTAAAGGACAGTCTGAAAATCAAGTCTTTTCAAGGACAGTGTCAATTATCTACATCTGTGTAATCAGTATGCTACTTCCTGATGTCATGGTAAATCTGAGTAATTTTCAAGACATACATTCTTCTTCAGTAACATTATTACGTGTGACTCAATGGGGTGTACAAATTTCTGAAATTTTAGCTTCTGCTCAGATTTTTCCTTCCTATGTAACAGACAAAAAAAATTACCACAATTTTGTAGAAAACAAAAGATGTTCCGTTTTAAAAAATACTTGTTTTGAATAGGCCTAACAATTATCTTAGTCCTCCTTATTAATTTATTTATTGGTGGTTGGAGAGAATTCCTAAAAGCTTTAAACTCAATCAGAGATGTAAAATCCCACACTTCATCACCCTCAAAGGAGACACACAGCATTTTCTCTTGAAATTGAAACTGTTGACCTAAATCGGATGTAGAATAGCTTCCTTTATTTGTGGTAAAAAGAGGCTGTTGAGAGCATATTGTTAAGCAAACTGTTAAAAAACAAAACAGAACATCACCACTGCCAATAAAGGTCTATTATTCAGATTTTGAGAGCAACAGCATGCAACTATTTGGTTCATTCAGTTGTGTTTTACATATTAATATATCTGTTGTATAGTATTAAGGGAGAAATACTGTTTCCAAATCTGATAAAAGATAAGGCATGAATAAGAAATGCCCAAGTTTACCTCTCTGATGTCGGCTGCACAAGCTGCATAAGCTTCGATTTTTTTATTTTTTTTGCTAACCTGAATGTATGATTCCTTCCATCTAAATATAATTTTTAAACAGCACTTACACAAATAAATACCGTAAGCCTTCCTTATAGCAAAGGGCTGATGTTTAGGTTGCTAGGTATCAATTGATATCATACTCAGCACTCCAAAATATCAAGACCTTCCACAAAAACTTCCAAGGGAAGTAAAAGATTAATTTCTCTCCTGAAAACAAAAAGCTCTATCGGCAAGAATTTACAAGGGCTGGCCAAACCTTTTCCTCTTAACACTTGTTTTAAAACATTTTTCTATGCTTTGATATTGTCTTTTATAAATATCCAACTTAGTATATAATTTCTTTTTCTTAACTGAAAAATTTACAATGTCATCTACTGTCTTTCAATGGGAAAAAAGTAATTTTTCTGTACGTATATAAATAAAATCACTGATGGAAACATGTACAAGGATAAAAAATGGTCCATCTTCCAAACTTAAGCTAGCAAAAAAACATTTAAGACTGTACAGCATCTGAACTCTGAAGCACCACACTTGCAAATGAGGTCCATGGAACCTCAGTGATACTCAGTGACTGCAGGAGAGCTCAATCATGTGATTCACACTACAGCTTCCTATCTTTCCAGATGAGTCCCTTTTGCCTCTAAAATGTTCCATCTGCTATAGAAATAATCACATAAATGCCATTTAAATTATCTGCAATTTTTGTAGAATCATTTTAAATAGGTAGCTTAGCTTTCTACAATTATTACCAGTATTTTAGAAGTTCAAAAGAATTTACTTTTTACCATACTAGTCTGTGGTATGAAGCTTGAATGCAGGCCCTTTCTGAAAACACCTTTGAAAAAAGGATACGTACCCCAGTGGAGAACAAACCCATTGCTAAGACCTGTACTGCAAAGCCTGTACTAAGGCTTCCTTTGCTAAAAAAGGCAGTAATGTCTATGATGTCTTATTTGCATTTTAAGCAGTACTCTAAGCCTCCTCTGCACTGAATTACACTGTACTCATGAAGCTACTGAAGCTGCAATATGGAAATGAAGCATCAGATTCTGAAACATTTAACATTAATGATATTTCATGCTTTAAAATATTCTAAGAATAGAAAGTATAGCATGAGCTGAACTAATTGAAATGTTATTTCATGGGAAGAAATCCAGCTAAATATATTCTCCTCAATTCATAAATCTAGCAGGCACCATTAAGGGAAAAACCCTAAATTTAAACTATACACTCAGTAAATTAATCAAAAAAACACTGCAGCACAATATAAGAAATAGCTTCCAAAAGTCCAAAAATTAAATATCAAATAAAAAGGGCTTATACCTTGTTTCCTTACATAAACCACAAGTGTAGTGTTGCTTCTTAAAAAGTAAGACCTAAATGCCCTTCTGCTTTCTAACAAATTCTAATAAAAAAAGGGGAGAATGGATCATTAATCACAAAAAAGAAAGAAAGTGTCTGCTTGACTTGCACAAGTTGGATGAAATGGCTTCAATGAGTTAGAAACATACCTGAGTTCTACTAAAATATACTAGGTTTATCATCCTGTTAATTATTAATGCTAAAAGGGAAACAAAGTTTACAATATTCTGTCTTTCAATGAAATAAAGACTTCTAAAGCATGAATTAACCACCTCGTGTGCATTCTTTGCATATATCCCATTTTCCATGTTTCCTAGGAAACCTTCAATCATTGCTACATCCTCTGTGGAAGGGCACCCACATTTCTCTAATGGATAAAACCATCCAATTGCACACAAAGTAAGTAGAACTATTGAAGCAAAATACTGCTCTTTTCTATAGGAAGCTTATGTCAATTAATTTAGAAGAGTAATTTGGACAGCAACCAAATGCAGATGGAACAGCAACATCTAGGATTAGTAATAGCTTTTTACATGCAGTCAATCACAAAAACCTTCTCTGTTGTTGCTAAAGTCCACAATAGCATTCTTGTGTTTTCTAGCACAACTCGAGTTTGCATTATGGTTTTTGCATTGGTTTGTTCTATCTACAGTCCATTTACTTTCAAATATCTACAGTATTTTCTCTCTTCACTACTAATCATCTCTTTAAGGGCAGTTAACTCAGTAAAATAGTTTGTACAATTTCTTACAATAGCATCCATGGAAGGCGCTATACAAAATAAACGTCATAGAAAAAAATTTCTTTGGAAAATTCAAATAATGGATCATTATCCCTTAGTGCACAGTAAATATACAATTACAGTTTTCAACATGAATACTATAGTATTTAGCCAACAGCCTGTAAGCATCTCTGTGTTCATGTCTAATTAGTCTCCTCTTGGTTACTGTTTAATCACTCAGCAAACCATAACAGACCCTTAAAATCTTTGGGAACAACATGATTGTACTGACACGTTTTGCTGATGGATATGTCAACTACCCTAAAAGTTGTCACATGTTGTAAGTGGTACCTACATAAAATACAGTCCAGATATTTGTAGGTACCACAAATCCACCCTGAACCTCATTTTAAATTTCTGCGTACTTTAAATATGTTTACCAGTTTAATAGAACTATTAATAAACCTTCACCTTTATGTGCAGAATTCGTGTTAGAGATGAATAGGTGTTCATGTTCCTTTATGAAGCTTTGCATGCTATTTTAAAACCATATGTGATTTTTTTAAAGAATAGCATACCAGAAAGAGGTTAACACGTCCATACTGTAAAATGTGTTTCTTATGGCTCCTGAGTAGTAAAATCCAGTATGTTCCAGAACTAGTTCTTTTTAGACTCAAATAACATTAGACTATGCACATTAGAAACGTACTCCTTTTCCCAGCCCTTCCTCTCTTTCCCTCAAGTAAGCAAAAGGACTGTAACTTCTACAGTTACGACAAAGGAAGTGCAAATTAACCGAAAATCAGCTAGGTAAACACACATCAGTAAAAGCACATTGCGAATAATGGAAAGCTATATTGATTTTGCTGTTCTTCTTTTAACTACTCAAGGGGAGTAAAGAGCTAACAAGGGTCAGCTCAAAAAGCTAATTCAAAAACCAATAAGAAGATCTCCCTTGATTTCAGCAGCCCTGTAGCTAGTAATGTATGTCATCAGAAAAAAGCAAGTTCCTTTTCAGAAAGAATCTTGAACTTCACATATGTATGAAAATGCTTAGAGGTTTATTAAATGGTGAGAAAAGAGCACAGAAAATACACAATAGCTTACCCACTCCAAAAATCAGATGTTTGAGACATTTTAGATCTCTTTCAGTTGCACACATAGAAGTCAACACAAAACTAGTAACAATTTAAAAAAAAGTGTTTTAAAGCAAACTGTAGCAGTTTGGTAGGTGATGCCCACACAGCCCAACCATCTAGGCACTGATGGTGAGGTAGACTGGAGAAAGTAAATCTCACCAGCTGTGCCACATTGAAGTCAATTTTCTTTCAAATTTCAGATACCTGTCTTGCTGAAGCAGAAAACAACCGGATGCTCATTCCTGTAATGTTATCAACAATGACTTCAGCCTACAAGGCTCTTAGTTTAGAAGAAGAAACAGTAGGGACAGGGAAGGAGATTGACAGAGCCTGGGTGTGTCTCAAGAAGTGTGAATTTAACAATGGTCCTCACCAGGCAAAGTAAATATTTTACATTACACTTTCCCCTTTAGGTGCCCTTCTCTTCTGTTACTAGGTGGAAACAATTTTGCAAGGATCTCATTAGCTGAGGATCAGGTTCCTCTGTGCTTCCTTCCTGCTCATTCCTTCTCCCCTTTTCCCCTCACACTTACATACGCAACATGCAGCTGTGGTGCACGGTCAAGAATAAGGGCTTTAAAATATAAGTGCTAGGAATAGAAGTTCACTCTGAATCATTTCCAGCCCTAACACTTCCGATTTTAAGTCTACAATAATTTAGCTATAGCTACAGGAGCACTAATCATGATGAATTTATGTGTTCTTCATTATGCGAGCTGCTTCACTTAAAGGCTGATGGCATATCTGCTATTCCCCTTCCTCCTGCAGTCACACAACCCCACACACTCTGTTTCATTTACAGATTATTTTCCCGAAGTACCTTGGATTACACATTTAGCTGCACTGTCTTAAAATGTACCTACATTACTGAGGTGCAGAGTAGGATTAACATTCAACTTCTGGAGCAATTCGAAGAAGGAGGCCAACAGATTAAGCCCCCTTCCCCAAAGAAGCTTGTCTTAAAACTGGCATTATATCAGCCTTTGCACAGATGTATCTCAAATTTCACGCGCACACTATATATGTATGTCTTGACATATGTATGCATATGTACACATACGCATGTATATAGACACACATACAAAATAATCCACATTGCGCCTGGTACTATTCTATTCCAGAGGAAGCAAAGGTAAAAGTGGAAGGTGGAGGAGGGGAACGGAGCAACAATTAAAACTTGGTTCTTGTGGATAGATGTACATCTAACTCACTAACCAGAGGTTTCCACTGGAAACATAAAAACCAGAGCACTCTGTAGTCTGTCAGTTCTCACATGAGCTGGGAGTCTCAGGGGCCTCTGTAGTAGCCATTGAACCTCACCTCCACCCATGTAGGGTTATTTTAAATTTGACTCTTGGCAAACACCCAAGAAAGGAAGGCATTCAGAGGCAATTTGCTTTTGTCAGAGTTCTGCTTTGTTGTCATTTGGGGAAAATGTCACCTAAATAAAGAGGAAGACACAGAAGGCACTGAAACTTCCTTTTTTGTAAAGCAAACTTAGTAGATGTGTAAATGTCAGCAGTGGAAGAGAAAGAGGAAATGAGAAGCTGGGGGAGCCGAGGAAGATGATGGGGACAGGGGAAAAAAAAGCGTAGCAGGAAGAGGACCAGAGATAGGAAAGGGACAACATCACCAGTAGCAAAGCAAGTACAAAATAACTCATAGGCCCATGTTCTTCTTCCCTGTGAATGTCCTATGACCCTCCCCCTCTGAAGAAGTCTGGGACCTGTTTCTGTAATTCCTTCCCCTTGCCCCAGTGTGAGAGCTGGGTCTCTCAGAAGCAGCATACCACTCCTGAGTGGTCTACCTTCCAGTCCCTTTTACTGAGATCTGACAATCTCTATGGATATGAGAATTTATCCTCTCCTACCTGCTCTCCCCCTCTCTCTTTCATGTGTACTCTACAGAGGCAGTTGAGATGTTGTAAGCAGACAGCAAGCTGGGGTGAAGAGCTAAGGACAGATGTGCTTCACTCATTTCTGTCAGGGAAGAAAGAGGATGAGAAAATTCTTTCTGAAAAGAATGGAGCAATTCACACCTCTTGGAGCTGTTGTTTCAAGCTACATTTATGTCTCAAGCCATATTCATCTCCATCTTGTATTCTCACTCAGCTCAGGACATCTGACTGTGAGGAATAGGTCATTTCACACCTTTCTGAAAAGTTTTCTGCTTTAAGGTCAATTTCTTCTAAGTGCTATATAATCCCCATGCTTATCTAACTGCCTTGAAATCGGGCACGGTTACTGCAGGTGGTGAGTAGAATTATTGATCTAAATTAGAGGTCATTTGAGTCAAGAATTCCCAAGACATAGCCTTTTTTAAAAAATAGCATTCCTTAATATTGACCGATTATACCAGTGTTTCCTTTGTGCACACATCTAGAATAAAACTGTGGCCAAAGAGTCTCAGTTGCTTAACTTTTACCCTAGCAAATGAAAGGCATCGACTATCTCCTTGGTATTCAGAGTTCAGATGTTTTTAAAAATTTCAGCTCCACGCATGCTGTGAATTAAACGCTTAAGACTTTAGGGAGTTACTGACCCTTTGAGTAGGTTTGAACATCTCCTTCTAGTCCTAAATAAAACCTGGGAAATCCTCTTCCTTAAGAGGAGGAGGTTAAGAATCCTACTTTGTGTGCTTACTAAGTGCTCAGAAGTTAGACATGAATTGCAGTTAGTCCACTTTGAAAATCAAGAAAAATAGGAAAAGAAAAGGTAAGTCATATCTCTGGAAATAGGTCAAAACAGATGGGAGGAAGAGGACACGTTATATAGGTCAATGGAAGCCTACTCTAGGCTCTGGTGGGACCCCAGGGCAACAAGATTATCACAGCATCAGCAGCTTGGAAAAAAAAGTATGTATGTATCTACTGTGCAACAGCAGTGATACATGCAAGCAACTGCAAAGAGTATCAAGTACCTGCCATACAAATGGTGCTAAAATACCAATGACTTAGTGGAACAGAAAGGATGTATAAACTGAGAATGGCAGCAAAAGAGGTTGGGGTAAAGGGAAGGAAACATAACTGTATATTTCCTCTCATGTGCTTCTAGTCACCATAATTATTGTTCAGATGCTGAGACAGGCCATATCTGTGAATCTTTTCACTGGCCTTACCAGCAGCAACATTCTCAAAAGATTCCACTGCAGGACCATAATTCCCATTTATATTTCCAAGCATGTAGAAAAGAGAAGGAGCATTTAGGAATCACCAGATTCCTATACATAGATGCAAATTTTTACCTGGTTTTTACTGCTCACCCTGGCACACCGAAGAAGTTTGCTGACTTTTTCCATTGCAACATCACTGGAAAAAAAGCTGCTTTGCCTCAAGTCATACACAACCTGCCTGGCACAGCATCAAAATGAGACATGGATGAATGGCCTGACTAAATCTTTAAAGGACTTTCTTGCTCCTTTTTGCCTTCCACTACACAAAGGAGGGGCTCATCTCAACAAAAGTGACTGTAGTGGAAACCATGTCAAAAAATTCACAGCTCTTCTAAACCGCTCCAGCTCACGTCTCCACAAATTCATTGTGAGGTAGATAGCAGTGTACATACAGTGAGCGAATGGGAGGGTCTGCAGGTGTTTCTATCCAACTAATGCACCTTAAGTTTATATTTTCCATGTGCTGGAAGCTGCAATACTATCAAGCAATCAGTGATTTAATTAAGGTATTTCTCAGGGAAATTTTGCCATTACTGTTTTGTCATTTCCCTTCATTTCTCAAGGGCTGACATTTTTCAGCACTGAGAAACTATTCATTTAATTCTCTAAGTAACTTAAAAAATGAACCACATATAATTTTACAAACAACTGTGCATTAGTGAATAAAAGCAAAGGTACCATGGAATGTGTATGGAAACATATTTGACCTCCATTAGAATGCCAAAGGTGTTTGTTGTAGCCAGTGCTTTAAAACTGAATGCCAGATGAATTCACAATAATATGACATAACAGAATACTATTGGAAACATCCACTCCAAAAGCATGTATACAGTCACATCTGTACTTGCATATAAATTACACAGAAATTCAGCCTAAATGATGCTAATAAAACAGAACATAAACTCTGACAAAAAAAGACATAAAACAGTAATTGAAAGAGCAATGAGGTAATCTGATGAACTAATAGCTACAGATATAAAAACAAATTAGAATTCTGGCGATTCATTCAAAGAACAACTGTTTCTTGAACTTTATCTTCTTATTCAGAGACTGCCAGTAAAAAAAAAACAACCCTGCATTCAAAATTAACCACAAGCAACAAGCTATTAAGTAATTGATCTGTGGATGGCAAAACAGCACTCTCATAAGGTACCAGAGTACATCAGATAAATGCCATATTAAATAAAATGAACTCCAAGTAATAAATTGACATGAATCAACTTTGAAACTAAGATTAAGCGTCAAGAACGTAAGAGCTCAAAAGTAGGTCAAAAGAGAACTATTTCCTTTCCAGGGCTTAAAACTTAGAGGAAGAGTGGGTTCATCTGTGCTACCACAAAACATTTGTTATAGGAAGGCAAGTAAAAGATGAGTTCCAAAAGTTCATCATGAACAGTTGTACCATAATTATTTGAAAATGGAAAGTCACCCGGTACTTCAGTATTTCAAAGGGGGCAGGACACCTGAAAATGGACAGGTAAGACAGAGACAAAAGTTCAAGTGCAACAGGAAGAGGCAAAATCACTCTCTCTACAGTCTTTAATGCAAGGTGATTCTGGTTCTCAATATCCGAAAAATGTGTGGGGTTGAGAGGAGGGGGAGGGGTGCGCTACTGAAACTCATTTCTCAGATGGAATGAAAAGGGGAGGCATTTTACTTAATGCTGCTAAAAAAAAAAAAAAAAATTTCCCAAATGATAATTGTTACACATTTGTTGACAAAGACTTATACAGGCCAAGTGTCAAAACGACAGCGTGACTTTTTTTGAGTCATTGACAACAGCAGATATTACTGCCTCTTCTGCTCGTCCCCTGAAGTATGAGGTGTTGCTGAAGCCACCTTTGGGTAGCTTTACACAGATTAGGTTTTTTCTTATGTTATATAAGTTTATCATCCTCTCCATTTAACAGAAGAGCACTCCACAGAAATAAGGCCTTCTTAAACAGAATGGGGAAGATAACGAAGCTATTTTAATTTCTCAAAGAAAGGCTTCCTGAGCTTCCTCTTAAACAATTTTTAATTGAAGTACTTAATAGGATGATTCCCATGCAGAATACTAAGCACATATCCTTTTGATTTCAAAAGGATTGACCCAGGGAGAATTTGGGGCACAGAGTACCATAATACAGAACCAGCAGCAAGGGAGTAGCACCAAGTGGGAAATCCCTTGGATACACCAACTCTCAGTGAAAACTAAGATCCCAGTCACAGCAAAACCAAACAATGCTCCAAGCACTTTATTTCCAGAACTTACATTAATCCAGGAAAGGAGAAAGCACTGGTTGTTTCACTAAAATTCAAGTTAATGGTTAAAAATAAGTTAATACGGTTTCTGAAAACTTAGATCTGTGGTCTGGCTTTTGCTAGTCCACACTATAGTCTGTGTGCAAAAGGCAGTATATTTAACATCAGTAAGTGTTCTCAATACTTTTTTAAAAAAATTAAATATCTCAAAAGAGTAAAGTTTTCACATGATGAGAGCTTCTTATACATGACTATTTGCATTAACAGATGAAATGTCGTTTCTTCTCTTTTAATTAACTTACCGGGTTGACAATATGTCAATAAGTTCTTTTCTGTTCTGGACTCTGAGTGTATTAGTTTTGTATCTGGAATCCTTACTAACTTCAGGCAAATTCAGGATCTAAGTAAAAATAAAGGTGAGTAAGAAATATGCTTGGCAAAAGATATTTATATAGCTGAGGAAATTCATTACTGATTTAAAATAGCTTTGGAAAAATCCCTACTTCTCATTAATCTTTTAATATAGATTAGAAAATTAAGAAAAGACAATGCCTCCTGGTTAATGTTACATAACATGTACAGAAAAAGACAGAAATTAAACTGAAGATCCAAATCTTAGTTGATAGCTTTCACCATTAGCTAGGAGAAATTCTTATTGTAGAACACTAAAGAGTTTGTAAGTTATTACCGTGAGGTTGGAGAGATCTGTGGGATTATCCTGCACTAAGTTATATGTCACAGAATAAGAAATACAACTGTACTTCATATGCTATACTGAGAAAAGCTATGTCTAAGAACATTTCTTTTCACTTCAGTAATTTTTGTCAAACAGGAAAAAAAAAAGAAAAGGTGTTTTTCTATTGAAACATCATTGTTTTTCTTTATGATTTCTTCCAAAAGAATTAATAAAGAAAATTGGCAATATAACCTCCAAGAAAGGAGAAATATATCTTCTATATGTAACTCTCACCTGGCACATTAGAAATTTATCCATCATGCAAAGCCAATGTGAATTATACTATAAAGGGAATTAAATGTGGAGAATGAGTCTTAGAATTTTGTAGAGGCATTTATGCAACAGAGTAGCTGTGTGGACAATCAATACTTACTATGTAATTTATCTATTCGTGCCACAATGTATTTATGTAGAACATAAATAAACAGAATGAGTTGTACTTTTCAAATTTAATAAAAAAATCCCACTAACATCAGCTGCAGAGGAAGGCAGAATAGAAGCGCACAAAGAAGGAGACTTGTCATGTATTCTGCATGTATTTTTACTCACTGACACACACTGAAGATCAGTTTTACTCATGATGAGTCTTATAATCATTCTAAATATGCTTCATTTTTTTTACAGGGCCATTTCCAAGATGGCTTACAAAAAACCAGTACTGGCTCAAAGCTGATGTCCCTGTAGCCCATCATCCTATCTCTGTCTGTGGCTGAGTGCTGATGCTTAGGAAGAGCTTAAGAACAGCTTAAGAACAGGGCTAGTACACATAGTACTTCCTTAATATTCATCCAAACTCCAACCATCTTTAGATTAGGGCATTTCTGAGTTGGAGCTGTTTTCTATCTAGTTAGCGATACTCAATGGATTTCTGGTTTTTTAAGATGTTCACTCACTCCTTGAATCCATATGCCTATGTACTACCACATGTAAGTGATACATAGACTGGTGTCAATCTCTCTGATATTTGCTTCAAACCTAAATTCCACTAATTCCTCTGAGATTGGTTCAGACCAAGGCCACCATTATTTAATGACTCCTCACTTTGCTGGAGTGAATAAGGATATGGCTTCCCTTCCAAGCAAATAACAGTTGATGACTTAAAACCATCAGCAGAATAGGTATTCTTTCAACAGGTATTTAGAGATACTCAAAACAGATAGTCACCTTTGACACAGTTGTCACCTAGCGTGACAAAACTAAGCATGGAAACCAAGGGATCAGTAAGTTCTGTTAGAACAATGACTGTATTACATAACTTTTCCGCAGATTTTTATCTGCAAGGTAACATAAAACATTAATTAGCATACTCCATCAACACCTAATTCACAGCATACTTTCTTTTCCTTCTATGTTTACACAATCTAGTTTATAAAAATCATAACATATCATAATCTAGCTTTAGAAAATCTTCTTCTTTTCCTATCTGAAAATTTAACAATAATATTGGTACCCCCTTAAAATTATCTCCTCTTTTTAATACTGCTATTTTGGAGTTACAAATCATTGCTTTGGAGAAAAAAATTATGCACGGTTGTTCAAAGTAAATGACAGTGAAAACCTATCTATCAGACCTTAAAAAGACAAGAAATTAATCAGAAAACCATGGTTCCATCTAATGAGTTATGTGAAAAATGATCATATGGAGTTGCTCACTCTACTGTTTTAATTAACGTTACTGACTTCAGCTTTAACTTAATGTCCATCTGTTGTAAAGCTGCATGTCTATATATGTTCTCAATTTTTTTGTGACTAACAAATGCACATTTAAGAAGTTATTCATTAATGTACCATTCATCTTTCTGCATCACGCTGCCAATGTTATTTTCTGTGACCACTTGGAAAGAAACTGCTGTTCTCTGTTTCTAGACATCCTTCAAGATCTAAGATGCACATTCAGAGTTTATGCTCTCTACGTTTCGTCCCGCAACACTAGCAAACCTGTTCGTACTCTCCTTTGCTGTACACAAAAGCTCAGTCTTCTGAAGATTCTTGCTCAGTATTCCGATTTAGACCGAAGCAGCCACACATCAGGATGTGCATTCGTAACACCTGACCACTATGAAATGCACTTCAACCAGCCATGCTACAAAGTTTTTCTGCAATTATCCAAGTCCCCAAACAAGCTACAGTTAGTTGTCATTGATTTTGAAAATATCACAGTGAATTATTCTAGTTTTTTCTTTCTGCTTGCCTGAAAAGATACAGTTGAAGCAGAATGTTTGCAATTGTTTACAGCTTGAGCCAGCTGTTACATCTCTAGAGTATGTGTCTTCAGGGCAACAGCTTCCATAAAGCCTGTATTTTTAGCACCAGCTCATCTCAGAAAGGTTCTCTAATAGCAATTCCAATGTTTGAATTAGTGGTCTCGGTATTTACTAAAGGTTCACTAGGGTGTTGCGGGCCTTCCTGTAATAAAGTCCTCTTCCTTTATTGGTTCTCCCACTTCATGGTATTTTAAGTTCCAAATCACCTTTGGCTTAGCACAGAGCATACCTCTAACGGGTTTCACAGCACTCTACTGACTTCCACATCACTCCATTTCTGGGCAATTTAATGGCCCAAATCCATAGCTACAATAACTCGGTAAGGGCAAAAAAGACCATTCTTCTTAAAAACAAATATGATAACTGGTTTATAGAAAAATCTAACCATTACCCAAATCTTGAACTATTTTTTCTGGTTTTTTAATCCCTTTGAAATGCGAGCAATCATCATTTTTCCATGTTATGTACCTCCTACTTTCAATTCAAGAAATTTCTAAGGATGAAACAAAAAAACCATCAGCCTGCAGACTGGGGCCAATATTCACCTCACTTAATTTTATTCCTACAGATTTCTGAGGTAACACAAATTGTAGAAACATTGCTTCATCTTCTGGGTACCATTCACTCTTTACTCATTATGAAGGGAGTGTGCAGCAACAAGTCACGCAGCCTCTCAGCTGCACCCTAAAGTGACGTGAATGCATGGTCTGAATTTTTAGTGCCTTCCAGCTCACATCATGGTGTCAGAACCTACTGATCCAGATCTTCAGCTCTGCCTTACTCAAGGATGGCAGGGTGACCAGCGTTTGGTACGTAATTCTTCACTTCAGGTGATATAGCACCAAGAAAACATTCACAGCTATGTCCTGGGACTTTCCGGGAAGATTTCCCTTATGAGACAATGAGCCTTTGATAAAACTGAGTTGTGGCAGGTAGACACTTATTCAGTCTTCATTCATGTTAAGATAATAACAACACTATAATGGTTGGACACCTGTATGAAGAAAACCCACTAAGAAAACTTTGAAGAGGTTAACTTGCTACCTATTAAGAGAAAGAATTCAAGCAAATGAAACCAGACTGCTCCAGACAGCAAGGTGGGGATGCGTAGCCCAAACTGCACTAAGATAGAATCACAATTGCACTGTCTTCTTACTACATATTCCATATTGTTAGCTGTGAACATCCACAGAAATGTGAAATGTCTGACATGAACAAATGGAGGAAAATAACACTCAATTTCCTGCGGCTGCAAGCTCATTTAAAGTGTGATTAATTTAGGCTAAATATCCACGTTCCCAGAGAAAAATCGTAACAGCAGGAAGAAAGTAGAACTCTCATTTTAAAAAATGCTGGCTAATACTATATGCAAAACTTCTCTTGTCCCAGCTTACGCTTTACTGGGGTCTTTTGTTTGGAATGTTGCTACACTTTAAGAACAATTGTTTCCCTACAACCACTCCTTCTCTTTTAAATGTATTCACTGACCAGAGAAAAGCAATTCCAGGTATTAAAACAACAGGAAAAGAGTATGTGAAAAATCCAAAACTATTCTACAACTTTCCAAGCTACCCTCTGTCAAAATAGGATTGCCAGTCATGTCCCTTCATTTCAAAATAATGAAGATACCAGATTTTGAATGCAGCAGTCCTGTCTGAAGATTTGTTCTTCAACATATCTCTGCACCACTCTAAAGTTGGCACACAGTCCTATAATACTTCTTTCTTAAGAAGTCCACAAGTTTCTCCATGAGCACAGACCAGCACATACTAGTGTTAGAAAGGACTACGCATTCGGCTACTAAGTGAATTGGCACAAGAACCATCCATCCCCTAGTTTTGCTTTGTTAATAGCTGTGCCTACCATGTATTTTATGGAGAAACAGTGTCACATTTCTTCCTGAAAAAGGCACCAGTGACTTCCATGACATTCACCATCCCAGAACTGAAAGGTTGTTATCTTGTTCATTTTTTAGCTAATTAGCTGTGCAGCTGCGCAGCCTTCAAAAGGGGTTCAGCACCCACAAATTTGGGAATTGGAGTGTTCTGAATACAGAGGCAAAGCACAGAACCCGTATCTCCCTTAAACTACCAGCCAGAACCCCAGGGTTAGAATTTATACTCACTACATATTTTCACAAAAAGGGGGAATTAAGAAGCAATCAGTAATTATTTTCCTAGTCAGAACGGAAACGATGACACATTTCTGCACTGTCGCCTAACACACCATTACCTTGCACACAGTGACAAACTGCTGATCATTTCCAGCTCCCACCACAATGTAGCCATCCTTGGTCTTAAAAGCCTGGAAGAACAAAGATAGGTGATAAGCTGTAACTAAACTATAAGATATTAGGACATCTTTTAAGTGAAAACTTTGTAAACAATGTTCAAACGACTTCCTTAAACATTTCCATTCAGATCAAATACCTAGTTCTCTAAAAGTGGCTCAAAGTCATCCACAAGGATGGATGCGGCCCTTTTGTTTTTTCTAGAGTTCTTCTACAGTTTTTCTAGAGTTCAGAAGTTATCTCGGTTAATAGTTTTGCTGGAAATGTGTCTTGAGGCATCCTGAAACTTTGCAAATGTGTCCCACATTCACAGGGACTGAGAAGGATTTATCAGGATAACACTTACTTGCCAGGAGTTATTTATTCAGCTTCACTCTTAGCCTGACTGAGAGCAGGCAGCTGCACTGAGGTGCCACAGACCCTGAGCAAATACGCCAAAAAAATAATTGCCAAACAGCAATGACAAGTTAGGGACTCTCATGGGGATGAAAGGGATAGGCTGCACCTTTCCAGCTCTTCAGCTGGAGATTAAGCTATCTCCTTGGTCAGTGGTCTCAAGATAGAGCTCCTGGAGAAAATGGGACTTGTTTTCCAGCTTCGAGGATTTATTCTTTTCTTTTGACTTTGTTACAGTGGCCTTACTGGCACATTTCATGATGAACAGAACATTTAACTCGGTAGAACATAACAGCGTTCATTTCAGCCTAAATCGTCTCCACTTAGATTTTCAGTGGAAAAAAGAAAATCTGTAGTTGGCATCATCCTTGATTTTTACCATTGTGCCAGGTCACCTTCTAAAATTGGATAATGCAAACAGATTCGCCTTTCCTCCACACCTCTACTTTATACAAGGGTGTGTAACTGCAGTTTCAGTCATACATATGACAAACACAATTTTTGCAAGCATTTGGGAAAAATTCTTTCACTATTCATTTGACTTCAGTGCAAGAGGCCAGCACAGGCTGGTGCACTAATGGTCATGAGCCCTTGCAATACTTCCTTGCAGAGAGCAAAACTCATCTTCCATTCTCAGAAATCCATTTTTTAATGAGCCATCATGTCCTGATCTAAAGGTGTGAATTCTTACTATCAATTTTGGTAAAATGTAATAATAAACACACAAATATAAGCCTAAACACACAACTATAAGCCCTGGTGTGGGAACACTTTAATAATAAAAACTCTTCTTATGCCACTGTGGCTTATTCTTCTTCACAAACAGGAATATGCTATTCCAACTTGCAGTCTTTCATACAGCTACAACTACATCCACATCTGGTATAAGCCAAAGCTTTAAAATTGTATGTGGAAAATTATGTCCACTGAAATGCAAGTAACTGTACCTCACAGTTAGGTTATCAGTTTGCTCTCGCTATGTTTCATTTCCTGGTAGATAGTATTAGTCAGTGATAAAGTTTAGCAATTTATTTTTCACACATTTAATTAAGCACTTCAGTCTAAGACTCTTAGCAAGCAAAGATGAAATTCAGCACAAATTTAGTCTCAAGCATGCAAAAGACGCCCCACTGACTTGGCCCCAATACAGTAAAAGTCTAGAAGCATGCATAATATAAAGGTAATGCATACTCACACTGAGGAAAGCAATGAGCACAGAAAAAAATGGGGAAAAGAATACAGAAAAGAAAGTTGTATATGAATGCATAAACATCTTTTTAGATGTATCTGTTCATGCAGATTTCTGTCTAAAACAATCATGACAGAGCCTGATCTAAGAATACGTAAGACACTTCCCCCCCACCAAATAAGTAGCTTTTAGTAGGAATAGTTATGAATTAAAATTGTCAATATAAACTTACTACCTTTAGTTACAGGCAAGATCTGTTTTCTGAACACCCTGCCCAAATCCTGACCTGTCTTTGCTGATGCTCTGAATTCTAAAACCAGCCACACACATTTCACACAAATTATGGGGTAAACACTACACGTATCTGTGTGCATATGTAACACAATACAGTTTTTATTGGTGCGACCACCTACTACTTCCAGTAAACAGAAATTAGAAATTCTTTTACACATTCTTTTAAACTTCTAGTCTGGATGCCTGTTACAGATTGCAAAGCCCACAATATATGTCATATGTACTTATACACAGATCCCCTTCCTCCGTACTCCAAAATATATTTAAATTGGTAGTATGGGCAAATCTTAAAATTGAGTTTACTATTTAGCAGCAACTTCTTTTGAGACTCACATCTCTGTAAGAATCCTGCAATCACACAATAGCTGCATACCACTATGAAACATGCATCTGTACCCGTGGGCTGCCCATGCAGCAGCGGAAGTCATGCTAAATTTAAGGGCCTGGTTATTAGCATTTGTGCTTCAGTTGCTTTGCGGAATGTGTGGGAAAACTGATTATTCTTAATTGCATCGTATGTCTAAAAAGCTAAAACAACAATCATGTCATCCTTACACAACAAAAATGGTATCATAATAAATGCAGCAGTGTCTTTTTCCATGAAGCTTAACTCAAATGTCTTCAGCTGCTATTTTAAGCTTCCCATTACAAAACAGCTGATTATTTGCCAGTCATTGCTGCTGATAAAGCAGAAACTTCCAAATGTTATTAGCACAATATTGATGCCAACATTTAAGGGTGATAACAATGGTTTTATTCATCACCCATAAATGTACGCACACTACAGGTTACCACAGGTTACTGTCTGGTCACAGAAAGCTTCACAATCTTATTGTACAAAGGAGAGTAAGGGCAAAGTGCAGACAGATTTTAATGAGATTTTGTTTTGATAAACTGCTGTCCATCACATCGAATCATTTCACATTAGCGCAATAAAGGGCACTACACACACAAGGCAAAAGTCTTTTTTCCCTTCCCCTTTTTCTGAAGAACGAGGTCTTCTGATAAGATTCTTGAGAGCACGAGCATGATTTAAGCTGCTACTCCCATGTGGAATCCTGAGCAATAGCACATCACTCGGTGAAGACAAGAAACAAAAACCAGACCAAAAAAATTAGTCCACGTCTTATTCATGGAAAAGGCAGAGAGAGATTGCATAGCATCCCAAGGCGTAACTTTTCAGTATGGTGTAAAAATCTTGGGGGTTTCAAAGAAGATAATCTGTAAATTCACATTGAATTATATATAGTACCTGACACCAACATACGCATGTTCAAAGCCAGATCTCAAGGTCCAGTGTGCATGCATCAACCCCGACTAATGGATGTTACGGGACCTCATTGAGACCCAGCACTTTTCCAAATTTGATCCTAGAACACTGTGTATACCTGAGATACTTTGTGTACTGAAACATTTTAACCTCCCTAAACACGTGGAATATAAACTCTACCCACCTGCAGAAATGTTATAAGTGGTTTACAAGTATTCTCCAAAAATGCTATATAGACCATACAGTAAAGATGTAGGCCAAACTTAACCTTAGTTTATTATCAGAGTGAACAAAGACTTGCTGAAATAATCTGAGGTCAAACTAGACAGTCTTTGCACTGCTGTAAGTCAGTAGCCTTCCAAAATTTGCCAGCTTTGATGGTGCTAATGAAAGACACTAGATCTCTTGTATTTATTGCCTACTTTATGAATTTTAACCCTATAAATGCTATGACAATCATCAACCATACATAAATATCTTTGCATATGTTTCAATTTGCACATTGATTCCAAAAAAAAAAAAAAAAAAAAAAAAAGAAAACCAACTTTAAAATGTAAGGGACCAATTAAAAGATATGTCAATTCCAATAAAATGATCAGAAGTCCACATCAGTTGTCAGTATTTGAATCCAAAACACAGAAATCAAAACAACCAGAACATCTGCTGCTGCGTATGGTGATGCGTACTCCCTTCCATCAGGTGTTTATACACATTCATAAGATCTCCTCGAGCCTCCTCTCCACTCCTCTAGGATAAACAGTCCCAGCTCTCTCAGCCTCTCCAAATGACAGATGCTCCAAGCTCTTGATTATTTTCATGGCCCTTCGCTGGACCCGCTCCAGTATGAGCATGTCCCTGTCCTACAAACCCCAGAAGTGGACCTAGTTGTGGACCCATAACTGGATTCACTGGTTATTCGTCCACAGCGGTGCTAAGCAGAGGGGAAAGATCACCTCCCTCGACCCGCTGGCAGTGCTCCTCCTAATACAGACCAGGATGCTCGCTCTGTCACAGGGGCACACTGCTGGCTTATGTTCCATTTTTTGTCCACCAGGACATCCAGGTCCTTTTCTGCAAAGTTGCTTTCCAGCCAGTCAGGCCCCACTCTGTACTGATGCAGGAAGTTATTCCTTACCACGTGCACGACTTCATATTTCCCTTTGTTGAATTTCATTAGGTTCCTATTGGCCCATTTCTCCAGCCTCTCAAGGTGCCTCTGAATGGCAGCACAACCACCTGGTGTATCAGCCACTCTTCCCAATATTGCACATTCTGCGAACTTGCTGAAGGTGCACTTTGTCGATCACCCAGGTCACCAATGACCATGTTAAACAGTACTGGTCCAGTGTACTCCTGGGGATGCCACTAATAATTGGCCTCCAGCTGGACTTCATGCCACTGATCACAACCCTTTGAGCACAAGAGGTCAGCCAGTTTTCATTCCATCTGAAAAATCTAAATCTAAATCAGCGCTGTTGAGGGAGGGCACAGGGAGGGCACTTCATGGCCTAGTCTCAAAAGCTATTGGCAGATCAAATCCAGCACACACTGAAATACAGCCTCCAAGCCATCACCATTAGTAGGCAGCTTCCCAGCTCCACAAGGACTGTCAAGGTCAAATGCAAAGGTTGCAAGTGCCATCCAGGCAGAAACTAGATGTCACTTCTTCAGAGACTTCTCAGTAAGAAGAATTTGGAGGCCAAACAATACTTGGAGAGACCAAAGGAACAAAGCATTGGGTTGGGTTTTTTTTTTTAAATTGGAAGATTATTCCATATTTAGGAGAGGTTAATAGCTTTAATTATCTGAACAAGCTACTGATTGTTTTCATTACCAGTTACCCTATTGGCCCCTTTACTGATAATGGCAGTCAATAGTCAAAATATTTGAAAGCTTCCAGGCCTTCCCTTGGAGGAAGATTTAGACTGTATCAGGTGTGGTAAAAGGGGTGTACTACTCGTCTTTATGAGTCTTCTTATCTGATGTTCCTATGTGAATAACAGTTGAGATCTGTAAAGATACTTACACTCCCTTTTCACTGAGAATAGCTGATGTTAGATACCATCAGATTTGAAGTATCTTACAAGACAGCACTGCCTTTTGATTCATAAAGTTGAATACTAGCATTTCTAAAAGCATCCAATGATGGATCATGAGGGGAACAGTTGAGGGCTTGCAGATAGTCACTATGTATTGGTGAGTTCTGGAGCAGGGTATAAAGTAACTTTTGAATGCCTTCTAATTGTTTTTGGTTTTACAGAGCAACTGGCATCATGAAGCAACTTGCTTAAGATTTTGGAAAGACACTATCCTTTTATAAAGGCTAGATAAAGTATTTCTGTAAGGTATGTGTTTGTCAGCACAACAGGGAGCACTCTCAGATGGCATTAAGGCAGAACACTCCTCTGAGCTGCGTTCCAAGGTTGGCATAGGAGCAAGCAGCTTTGTATGAAGGCTGAAGGAATCTTTGGGACTAGCTGGGGACAGTGAAGAACAAAGACACCTACTTGAGAAGTCTGTAAACATAAAACCATAAAAAGCTAAACCAATATTTTCAAACAAAGCTTCAAAACATATCACCAACATTTTTTAAAAAGAGATTAATTTTCATATGCCACTCTTTCCCCTCCATCTTCCCATTTACAGCAGTCTCTTCACTCGTACAGAATCAGCAAATAATTACTCAGTAAAACACTATGTGACCATACGCAGGTCTCCGTTTATGTGCTTCAAGTACTTCCCTGGTATTAATGGGTGTGCTCAAAGAGAAAAGCTGGTCTCTTGCAGCCTTGGAGCCACAGAAAAATTACAGCATTACTTGTAATTTATTGCATAATTTGTCTTCAGTTACACAGTTTCCAGTGTGATATTTGATTCAATGCAAAGGTCATTTAAGGACAAGAATTCTCTAGTCTTAATGGAGATTAAAGGCTGTAATTAAGAAGGTGATGTAGATGTATTCAGGATTTGACTGACCTGTACACTGGCACTCTTCTCCTGCCAACCAAATGTATCTACAGCATATGTTGATTTTTTTCTCTCTGCAACCCTATCAAACTCTGGTTCCCAAATACATTAAAGAGTAGAAGATCCTCAGTTCTGCTTCGGATCCAGAACAGTTACATTCCTTCCAGATGGGATAAACTTGGCACATAGTTTCCCTACCTTTACACATTGGTTTGAATAAAACATCAGCTGTGCCACAGAATCATGGATTAGCCACATTCTTTTCTCTTTCAAGGGAAGGGCACAATCCTTCCATAACAACTTAATATTTAATTACTGTAACAAATGGGACCAAGACCAAGAAATTTGGTCAGCGGTAGTTCTAAGCAATACATATAAATCATAAAGACCACACACTTTGACACTATTTGCATACTTTGCACTCTCTTCCAGTGAAAGCAAACAGTAAAAATAAAAAATGTAAATTTCATGTACTGGATTAATATATGCTGAATGCTCTCACTGAGGAAACTGAAGAAGGGCATTGCAAACAAAGATTTCACTTTTTCCCTCTGGTCTTCTCAACCCTCACTACTTGTCTCTCTTTTCACTGCCATGTTGCAGGACATACTATCCTGCAACTTCACAGCTATCACAATCTACCAGACAGATCAGTATTAAGAATATCTGCAATAATTCTCTTGAAGAGAAGTTTGACTGGATGCCCCCAGCTTGTGGGAAAGGTGTTTATGGTAAGGCTGGGAATGATTACTTTGGTTTTTGAGATGAGGCAGAACACCGGCACTGATGTCAAGGAAAGCACACCACAGA
Organism: Burhinus bistriatus; assembly: GCA_013397275.1. Taxonomy (NCBI): domain Eukaryota; kingdom Metazoa; phylum Chordata; class Aves; order Charadriiformes; family Burhinidae; genus Burhinus; species Burhinus bistriatus. Next base: position 8,030 of record VYXH01008714.1, on the reverse strand, counting down.
CTACTAACCAGGGAGACCATTCACTTCTACAGAACCCACGATTCATTAGACACCTTTTCTGATCAACCTTCAAGTTCCATACATGTGTGAGTGCAGTAAAAATGACTTTGCCTAACCAAAGGCAAAGCAGATAAGAACCATTAAATGTGCTCTGAATGCACCTTACTGAAAGGGGTAGCAAAGTTAACACAGAATCACAGCATCAAACAGGGTTATCTACATTTGGCATTATAGTGTATTACTCTCAACACTCACTCAGGAAGCAGGACAGCCTTGTTCTGTTCTCCAGATCGTGTCATGTTTTTATCCCGTTGTTGCCTAATGTGCGAAGTAGAAACTGCTGGGAACAGACTGCAACCAAGACCTCTCCAATTCCAGCTCACCGTCCTACGAAATACATTGGAGACAGGAACGCTCTCTCACTTACTCTTCTTCTGGTCATATGATATTTGAACTGTTCATTTCCCAACTGATTAAACGCAATACATACATTTGTAATCTAAAATATCAGTTGGGAATACTATTTACTTAAAAGACTTTTATAGCTGTTACTTCCCATTCAATAGTGCAATGAACGTTAACTTTGGATTGCATACCCTTATTTTTAGAGACAAGACTTTTCTCCCGATCATCTCAAAGAACATATGCTGCAAGAAAATGAAACCATTTTCTTTGTTTTCTAATGTGAATGCAATATACATCTAGCCTCACCACCCAAAAAGCCATTTAAAAACTCCTGGAAGAACAGTGAACAGCTTTAAAGTGGGAAACTTGTCACTTTCCCAAATTTCTAAAATTTTAAATACCTAAACTATAAGTCAATTAAAAATAAATTCTCTGATATTGTAAACTGGCATTAAAACTGTTCCTTGCTGTTGAAAAGTAAAATATCAGGCACAGAATCACATTCTCCATTGCCACATTAGTTTTCCATTAGTTTTTCAACAATGAAATTACACACACAGAGACACGCACACACAAAATAAATAAACTTTAATCACAGTATCACACTGGAGCCAGTGTAATTAATGTTGTGTCAGCATTTCCATTTAAGCCACTATTTTCAAGAAGTTTATAGCACAGCCATAAAAATTCAGTTAGGTTGAAATTAAGCAAACAAGGTCTTATACAGCAAGCAACATTTAAGTATATATACAGACAGCAGCCAGTTACAACTTATATGGGAATTAAAATAGACGCTTACTGATTTTAAAGGGCACTGCAGAGCTATTTTTTTAAACAATATTTTTCTCAACATTTATAATAATCTCTCAAAAGCCTGAATCCAAGCTATGTTTCCTTACCCTTTTTCCTTCTCACACAATAGTTCACACAATTTCTTCCAATTTTGGGATCGTAATCATTGTTTTTTTGTTTCACTTTTAAAGTAAAAGAATGCATTGAAAACATTTCTTTTGAAAAACAACACACATGACCACAGTCTGATCCTGATACAGGCCTCCAGGCATTACTGAAGCAGAAATGACAAATAGTTCTTACATCTTCCAAAAATCATAAGATAGAGCTGTCTGGAAAATCTAAGTACTCAAATATGAGGTTTTAAGAGTGCTATTTAGAGTTTAATTTCAAACGAGGTCCTATTTCTGTTTTCAGCAGAAATCATCAGAGCAGGATTTGTCTCATTATTTCTGTCCTTTTTCCCTCTCTACTCTTTGGCTTTAAGTGATGTAGTGGTACAATTTCCAAAGGTGAGCCTTGTAACACTGACTACCTTTTTGGTAACTCATACTGAGTCAATCAGCCTGGCCTTTTAAGCTGCAGACAGATTACCCAGTGCAAGCAAACTAGAACCTAGACTGGGCAGGCAGTGCTATTAATTTAAAGGCCCTAATAACGTGATGTCCTGCTACAAAGGCAGTTCTTCAAAAAGCCGAGCTAAATCATTTGTGAGTTTCTCTGACAACCAGGCAACCGAGAAGAGCAAGGGATTCAACTGGCACTGATGCTGACGAAAATCAGCAAACACACCAATGAGGACATAACAATTACAGGGGTGCAAAACTGGCTGTATTCCGCAATTTGGCACTTTAACAACTTAAAATAAACAGCACTCATATTTGAAATCTGCCATTTAGCTGCAGAACAGGACGGAAAAAGGCAGGAGAAACTCCACTCCATTCTGCCAGCGTGCCTTTGCCCTATTTTGGAGATTTTTTTCAATTAATATCTCTCTCAAACACTACGTGATCCCATGTACTATTCAGTAGACGCAGTATGGTGAACTAAGGATGGATTTCAAATATTTCAACCTTGACTCCTCAGTATCCTTGATTTGTGGTTTTAAGTCAGACTCATTAAGGTTTATTGCATGTAGTTTGTTTTGGTTTAAAACACTACCTTATCTCTAATCAAGAATTTAAAAATTGAACTGGCCAGACATCCAGGACACACACTATTTAAAGTCCTGAATTTATGCCAAAAAAACCCCATTGCCAGGCCATAGGAATAATGCTAGATCTATTAAAAAAACCTGAAAAATAATGCTTGAACACTTATATATGTCTAAAAAAGTCAGAAGTCCCCTTCCTCTTCACTTTCCCATAAATTTCTATTAGGTTTCCTTAAAACTATAAAATTCAGAGTTCTGTTTTTCTGTAATATTCTTTTTTTACCATTCCCCCTTAGTCTGAGAAATATTGAAATATAGTATCACATTACTGCAATGACAATCTTTTACCTACCTCAAATTTAGCATTATTCCAATTGTTAAAGTTTGAAGATTACTACAATTAGAAATTAAAACATTATATCTTTTGCCAGCTTAAAACTGTGCTGGCCAATATTTAACCAATTTTTCATTCATTCATAAGTCAAAATATCTACTGAGAAAGAGCTGAGGATATCTTCATGGTAGCAGCTACTAATTTGTTTTTTAACTAAGATCTTTACGTGTATGGCATGCAGGGTGCTTTTGTATAACAAATATAATTATCCTTTACAAAATAAATTGTTCTGGAGAATCAATGCAATGTAAATGTGCTTCTATTATCANCAACAGGAGGAGACAAGAGCATGAGAAGTACAAAATCCCAGCTTTCAAAAAAGATCACACATTTTTCCCCTGCAGATTCGAAAGGTAAAAAAATCTTAGTTTCCACTCACAGGTACATCATGCTGTTCTTTAACAAACACATTTGATTCTTATTAATTGCTAGGTTTACTTTGAGGTTTCGTATTGTCTTACGCTGTCATGGTTTTTTTTTTAGCTCTGGGCAGCTGAGGGACAGCTTCTCTCTCATACAACAGAGTATGAACAACCAAATGACAATTCTGATTTAATCACAGGAGAATCATAGGAGTCTGGGCTTATTTAGAGCAGGATTCTGACTCTGAAGATCGCCCAGTGCCACAGAGTTTTAATTCCTTGGTGCAACCAGCCAATTTACTTCCACTGTCAATCTAAATGCTTACTTTTCAATTTCTTAAAGAAATGCCCAATTGCAAACCACAGTGGCAATTTAAAAAGTTAAGAGCCATGACTATATTCACCTCTGCCATACACTGTGACATCAGAAAGAGTGCAAAATTTCTGCATTTTTGCCAGAGATAATTGCCATAAGTTGATACTGAACACTGTACCAGCATCACTGTATCTCAGTCAACTGACAAGGGAGCATGAATATATACTGCTTCCACTAGAATCTTTTGCGAAAACCACCTATTGTTTTGCATATTTTCATAATAATTTAGAGAAACTAAACCAAAGCAAGTACACAGAGAACTGCAGTTAAATTAGATGTCAGTCACATGTAGTCAACTACGTTTAAAGCTACCCAGGTACTGCTATCCATATACCATAGCACAGCCATGTTACAGTCCACACACTAACACCAAAGGTCTCCAGTAAGAGTGAACATCCCATAAAGAGCGGGCGATCCTTGTTACAGAAATGATTCCAGCTATTGAGGGGCCCAGTCTGAGGGATGGTGTCAGCAGGTCTGGAGGAGCAGCCTGGCAACCAGCCTTTATCATGCTCTCGCCTCCCTCTTTGTTGAGCTGGTGAAGTCAAAGGGCTGGTCTCCTAATGATCCAGACGGCCTCCTGGTGACACTGGGGTTGGCATCAAATGGGCAGCAGCAAGCCCAGCACACAGACCTGCCATTGTGCTGGGAAGGACTAAAATGGGCTGTTGGCAGCAGCTTGGCCTGTTCTTGCACCCCTGATGACAGCCTGAAGTGCTGTCTGCCCACTGTGCCCTGGAGTTGGCTCTGAAATGACCTTTCACAGAAACAAGGTTCTTGTCCCTCGATTATATGAAGCTGACTATCTGATTGCCTCACTTGGGGAGGAGGAAGAAGGAGTAAATAGGGAGAAGAGGTGCATGGATTTGTAAGGGCACTCTTCCTCCCCCCAGGGTGCTGATGAATGCGTTAGGATGTTTTACAGCTTCCTTTATAACAGTACCAAAAAATAATACATAGACAGGAGTAACAAAATGCATTGAAATGGTTATATTAATTAAGATGAACAGAGACAGCTTTCAGTAACAGTGGGATACTGGTACACTTAATTTCCTTCCAATATACATTTCCTTTCACAGTTACAAAGCTCAGGCATTTTATTAGACGTTGACAAAGCTGCGCTTGTAAGTGGGAAAGATTGGTAGTGAAAATTATGCAGCGAGGCATACCAATTTTCACATCAAGTTACGTACTGAAGCGTAAGACTTTTTAGACAAAGAATATATTTCTCCAGCTACTTGATTTGCCCTTTTTTTCCAAAATCTGCACAAGTTAAAACAAAATACACTAAGTGAGCAAACCAAGCAACTTTAAGCTGCCATAAAGAATGTAAAATCAACTGAAACAAGTGGTACATACGGCTGTCCACTGCACTTCAGCTTCCAAGTGAAAATGGAGGTCCTATAGAATAAGATTTGTATTCTTGTCACATACAAAGAAAACTCTAGTTTTCAAATGTATAAAACAGGAGGACGGCCCTTCCCTCCCCCTACAGAAGTTCAAAGCCCCTTCAAAATCACTTTGGTCTTAAAACCTGATGGAACAGGAAAAATAACAGGAAGTCTATGGTGGCATATGATTGCCTACCTCGAGTGTTTTGGCATTTCAAGGTTTAAACGAGACAGTTTGTGTTCCTCTATAAGAGACTCCGCAGAAGTGCCAAGGCCAGCTCAGACTAAGTGCCTCCACATTTGTCCTCATTTTCAACGGATTGCAGAATGTGAACTGAGCCCCATCTTCCTAACAGCCCTTCTTGAGCTGCTACAAGTGCAATGATAATTATAAAATGCAATACACAGTGAATACACTGCTTATAGTACCCAGGCTGGGACCTAGGTGTATTTCAATAATATCTATTCGGACAGCAGCGTACATCTGTTTGTACAGCAGCACTCATCTCGCAATTGGATGTTTCTGAAAACCCCACGCTGCTAGCCTGCTGTTGACATCAAGAATCATGAATTTAGACAGCAAGGAGAAGGAAATCAAGGGAATCAAGATTTCTATTGGTTTACACTGTTAAACTGTCACCTACCAAAAAAAGTTTGCAGAAAGACAGCTTCAGGAGGCACAGACGGGTTTTTCCTTTCCCTTCTCATGTCAGTTAGCGGAATGTGTACTTAAAGATAAGAAAGCATTTACATCACAAATATGTGTTAAAACAAGGCTCCTGTACGAGATGGGAAAGGTGCAGGCATGTCAGGAGAAAGGAAAGAAAAAACATTATTATTCTTATTCTTATTCTTATTCTTATTNAGGGAGGAAGGGAGGGAGGGGAATTCTGTGAACCCTAACAACTGCAGCTGCCAGTCATTCTGCTAACTGCTCCACAGGCTGCGCTCTCCACACAAGCATCCACAGCCAGATGTCTGAGACAGGGGTTTGGCAGAGAAGTATTTTGTGGATATGGACCAGCGTCAGTTTGAATAATGACAGATGCAGAAGTTCCTAAACCTTGTTAAATTCCCAGAAATGAGCAAATACCTGATTCAAAAAGGGTGTGCTCATTCTAAACCTAACAGCTGATTTAAGAGTTATGACTTGGATATTTTGGAAGAAAAAGGAAAGACTTTAGCTGGCAAAAAAAGGAAAGTGTGTAGTGATTTAGATGAAACTCTCAAACTAGGAGAACCTGATCTGATGAACTGTTATTTTACGTTCTGAGGAACCATAAAATGATTTGTTGTTCTGAAAATTACTGTTGTGTTTTAAAGTATCTAACAGTTTTCCTCCTGCTAAAACCAACAGCAATAGCTGAAGAATTAGTGGCAGCAATGACTTGAGAGGTCATTATTTTAGTTACTAGTATTTAGGGAACATTTTAACCCACTGAATACCAATGGCCTTAGCTTAAAGGAAAATTAGATCGCTACTGCGTGGAGCACATCAGTACCCTGAAAATCATAGAATCACCTAGGTTGGAAGGGACCTTTAAGATCATCGAGTCCAACCATCAATCTAACACTGCCAAAAAACACCACTAAACGATGTCCCTAAGCACCACATCTACCCATCTTTTAAATNTATTCTTATTCTTATTCTTATTCTTATTCTTATTCTTATTCTTATTATTATTATTATGTAACGGGGATCATGTTTGCTCCCATCCAGACAACAACAGAAGTAGCAAAGAGTAAGAGAGCTTGATTTTCCTGGACAACTCTTCTACCCAAAACCCCTCTTCGCATAAGAAGGAAGGAAGGGAGGGAG
>VYXH01008713.1:66657-97250 GCA_013397275.1 Burhinus bistriatus | reverse complement strand
CCTCTCATCCTTACCCATAAGCATTTGATGTTGCCTTCACAGTCATTAAGCTCCNTCAATAGGATATCTGCCTTGTTGGCCTTCCCTCTCATCCTTACCCATAAGCATTTGATGTTGCCTTCACAGTCATTAAGCTCCATACAATGAAAACACTCCCTAACATACAGAGCCACCCCACCACCTCTCCTTCCCTGCCTATCCCTTCTAAAGAGCTTATAGCCATCCATTGCAGCATTCCAGTCATAAAAGTCATCCCATCATGTTTCTGTGATGGTGACTATGTCATAACTATCCTGCTTCACAATGGCTTTCAGCTCCTCCTGTTTGTTGCCCATGCTGCGTGCATTGCTGTAGATGCACTTGCGCTAGGCTATTGATTTTCCCCCCAATGTTGGCATACTGCCCCTGGGCTCATCTCTAACGAGCTTGATTCTATCCCCTTCCCCATTTGTACCTAGTTTAAAGCCCTCTCAATGAGCCCTGCCATCTCATGAGCAAGGATCATTTTCCCTCTTTGAGACAGCTGAATTCCATTTGTCACTAGCAGGCCTGGTGCCGTGTAAACCTCCCCATGACCAAAAAAAACCAAAATTCCACTGGTGGCACCAGCCTCTAAGCCACGTGTTTAATAGGTGTGTTTTCCTGTTCCTCTCAGTGTCCTTCCTTGCCACTGAAGGGATTGAAGGAAACACTACCTGTGCTCCTGATCCCTTGACCAGTTGCCCCAGTGCCCTAAAGTCCTTTTTAATTGCTTTTGGACTACTGTCTGTGACCTCATCACTGCCAACTTGAACAACCAGGAGTGGATAATAATCAGAGGGACGTACCAGACCAGGGAGTTTCCTAGTGATATCCCTAACCCGGGCCTCAGGGAGGCAGCAGACTTCCCTGTGGGATGGATCCAGTCAGCATATGGAGCTCTCTGTTCCCCTCAGAAGGGAATCGCCTACAAAATTACCCTCCTTTTTCTCTTAACAGAAGCAGTCCTAATGCATGAGACTGACTGAGTCACCCTAGGCCACCCCCTGGAAGAATCTTCATCTATTTCCTCATTTCCCTGGCCCTCAAGTTCCAGAGCCCCATACCTGTTACGTAAGGGCAACGGGGAAGGTGAGGGAGGCCGGGAGGGGACTCGCTTGCCTCCCCGAGCAGGGACCTGTTTCCAGTCTTCCTTGTCTCTGAGTTCCCCTCTTCCTGCCTGGTGGCAAGAGGGGAGGGGATCCTTTACTTCTTGTGGGCCCTCTGCTGCCTTGGCCTCAGGGTGTGGCTCCACCAATCTATCTCCCTCTCATGCTCTCTGAAACTCCTTAGCCTGTCCAGTTCCTCTCTCAGCTCTGCCACCAGGCTAAGCATGTCGTTCACCTGGTCACACCGCACACTACAGCCAGAGACCTGCCCGGCTACATGTTTGTCTGGAAGCTCTGTCTGGGTCACCACATTCTTTCTCAAAATGGCTTTTGGAGGAGTGGTAACCATGGCTAGGTCCTCTTCTGGGAGGGCAACAACCACTAGTTGAATCTGCCTCTCGAGCCAGGAGGGGGACCAGTTACCACCGATTGAACTTACCTCGTTGAGTGCCGACTGAGTTCCTCAGTGTGCAGTGACCAGTCAGGTTGTAACCTGTCAATCAGTCAGATTTTGGCAAGAGATGAATGCTTAGATGACTAGGCTTCTGCAAGAGAACAAACTAATTTCAGAAACAACTGCCCCAAAGTCAGAAAAATTAAACCAGGAGCAAGTAAGTTGATGGGGTGTCTCCCACTATTTCAGCAGGTGATACAGATCTCAGCCCTACTCTATTTAAATCAGGCGCTGTCATAAATTGTGTCTATAGTGATAGAGAAAAGATTTATCTAATGTTAACGTTTTTAAAGAGTGTTGTGGGTTGACCCTGGCTGGATGCCAGGTGCCCACCAAAGCTGCTCTACCATTTCCCCTCCTCAACGGGACAGGGGAGAGAAAAATATAGTGAAAGGTCTGTGGGTCTAGGTAAGGACAAGGAGAGATCATTCAACAATTACCATCACAGGCAAAACAGATTCAAACTGGGGAAATTTAATTTAATTTATTACAAATCAAATCAGAGTACAATAATAAGAAAATAAGAACTAAATCTTAAGATACCTCCCCCCACCCCTCCCTTTTTCCTGGGCTCACATTTACTCCCCAGTTCTCTCCCTCCTCGCCCTGAGCAGCACAGGGGAACAAGGAATGGGGCTTGCGGTCAGTTTGTCACGTGTTGTCTCTGCTGCTCCTTCCTCCTCAGGGGGAGGACTCCTCACACTCTTCCCCTGCTCTTGTATGGGGTCCCTCCCATGGGAGACAGTCCTCCATGAAATTCTCCAATATGAGTCCTTCTCACAGGCTGCAGTTCTTCACGAACTGCTCCAGCATGGGTCCCTTCCACTGGGTGCAGTCCTTCAGGAACAGACTGCTCCAGCGTAGGTCCCCCACTGGTTCACAAGTCCTGCCAGCAAACCAGCTCCAGATTAGGCTCCTCTCTTCACAGGTCCACAGGTCCTGCCAGGAGCCTGCTCCAGTGTGGGCTTCCCACAAATTCACAGCCTCTTTCAGGCATCCACCTGCTCCAGCACGGGGTCCTCCATGGGCTGCAGGTGGATACCTGCTCCACTGTAGACCTCCATAGGTTGCAGGGGGAGAGTCTACTTCACCATGGTCTTCAGCAAAGGCTGCAGGGGAATCTCTGGTCCAGCACCTGGAGCACCTCCTCCCCCTCCTTCTTCACTGACCTTGGTGTCTGCAGAGTTGTTTCTCTCACATATTCTCACCCTGCTCTCCAACTGCAGTTGCTGTTGCACAGCAACTTTTTCCCCTTCTTAAATGTTATCCCAGAGGTGCTACCACCATCACTGATGGGCTCGGCCTTGGCAAGTGGCAGGTTCATCTTGGAGCCAGCTGGCATTGGCTCTATTGGACATAGGAGAAACTTCTAGCAGCTTCTCACAGAAGCCACCCACTGCTACTAAAACCTTGCCAAGCAAACTCAATACAAAGAGAAACAGAAAATTAGATTAAAACTAGGAATTAAGGCAGATTTGTTTAAAAAAACCACAGTTTATGGTTTTGGGAATGAGGAAGGGTTTCTGGGTATTTGAGCTTTGCAACAGTATAAGCAGGTACGTACGTCTGCATACCTGAATTGCTGGCAATAGGCTGGTTGATATACTCATAAACACTTATATTTATACATTACATTGATTTTATAGCTATCAGAATTTTATGTGTCTATTTGTGTTATGTTGGTGACCAGTACTCCCTCCAGGGCATATAACCTATCCTACAGGATTTTCTTCATAATACATCAATAAAAGAAACTTTATAGATTTTATGGTAATGCTGTAATTCAAATATTAGATGGTTTAGTAAAGATGTTCTAAAAGAAATAAATTGCTCAACAAGTTTATCTACACAGTAGAACCATTATCTCTGGACTCACAGTGCCATTTTTTAAGCCTCACGAGGGAATTTATCTTACAGACTACTGGTAGTGTTTGCCCTGTAGCACATACAGCTACCTCTCTGTAGGATGCATGGTTGTCCAGTCATCTCCTTTGGAGTGTCACAAAACTGTAGTAAACATTTCACAGACATAGAAACTTACAGATCTCTGTTCTGCTGAATTTATCAGATGTTGTTTCATGCACATCTAGCTTCTCTGTGAACTTCATGGGCTTGCTCAGAAGTGTAGAAAGAAGCACAGATGCTTTCATGGCTGTGCAACTAGCTACAAATCCTGCAATTGCATCTAGTCCAGCTGATCCCAGATACCACAGGGAATGCTGCAATGTCCAGGACTGAAGTCTTAATACCTGTAAACCATCTATTTTGATACATTCCAGTATTCTTCAGTCAATCAGGACATTCTAACAGAGAAACTGCAAAACCAATTAACAGGAAATAGGAAAAGGACAGTGACAGTAGGAAGGAAAATAGAGACATAGGGATTTTTCAGTTCCTTTTCCAATTACTTCTGTAGAAGTTATAAACCCCTTTGCTTTCTGCTCTTGGTGTTGGTTGATTTGTTTAGAATTACATCTGATTTCCCTTGTTCTTCTTTCAGCCTCTAATACTTCCCTTCCTTGATTCAAATCTATGGCTATCCACTGTTTTCAAACACAACCCGTACCTCAGATAACACTGGGCCTGTTTGAGAAGACTGATGCTTCAAAATGAACCATCAATAATCTCATTAAGTCAGAGGCAAAGGGAAATCAGAGCCTGGGACAGGTAGGGTGGCAGCAAGGGAAAGTCTGTATAAGGGAAGGAAACATGTTCCAGGGAGTGAGAGAGACACGAAAGGAAGAGAGAGTTTTATGGGACAAATATTACTGTATTACCCCTCACCCATCTATCAACAACACAACTAATAAAACATGGAGAAGCTTCTTTTAACAGATGACCTGTGGGTTGTACGCACACAAAAATATGAGCTTTCTTTTTTATTAGTACACTGAAAATTGAATCCCTTCTTCCTATATTTTGTTGTGTTGCTCTTTGAATAATTTCCTCCTCCCCTTCTCTTGTCCACTCCCTGGCCTTGCAAGCAGACATTCCTCTGCAGCAGTTGTGGCTCCACTGAAATGGGTGCAGCTCTGCTTGGTAGGTGGGAAGATCTGTATAGACAGATCTTCTTAGTGCAGGTATGAGGCCTACATGCTTTGTCTGTTATAGCAGAATAAAAGAAGCAGATGTAGTTGTGCAAGAAATACACTCGCATGGGACTCTGAAGATAGAGATTCAGCCCCCACCTTTTGGCTGGAAGATGCAGTTCTTTTGCAACACAGCAACGAGCTCATTCCCACAATTCTTAGCACAAAAATGGAATCAACAGCTCCTTTTAAATTCTCTCTTTTATGCATCTTATTTTGGGGGTAATAATGTATCTGGGTCAGCAAGGATGAGATTCTACTTTTGCACTAGCTATCTTAGCTCTTTTTAGTCAGGAGGAAGAAACAGACCTTCTAGCAAGCAATTAATCTCATCTTAAACGAGGTACCTAAACTAGGTTATACCATTAGTACCCAAAAGCATCCATTTTTCTATATTGCTGTTAAGGTAATCTAAGGTGACTAGCATGACAGTAGACAACCGTACAGTATCTGTGTTTGATCACATTAATCCCAGTCCCCTTGTATTTTTCTGTGGCTATTGTGAATGAACTAGAAAATAGACATCAAAACTTTTGTTCCCAAATGCAAACAGAAATTTACAAAACAGGAGTAAACAATGTCTCCTGAGCATTTCAAATGTCTGACTATATCGTCTAGATAATAAGAAAGTTGTATGGAGTCTTGGGCTTTTTGTTCAGTCAATGTTATCTGCCAAGAGGTCTACGTACTGTTCTGCTTCTACAGAAATGCAGAATCACAGGATCACAGCACAATTCAGGTTTCTAGTCAAACCTCCTTCTCAAAACAAGGTCAACTATGAGGTCAGACCGTGTTGCTGAATCATGAATCACAGAGACCAAGATTCTTTAATCGAATACCCACATCCTTCTTCCCACTTCATAGAAGGTAGTCTGTTACCTTAAGAACAGATAGTTACATGTCTGGAGTTCATTATCTTCATTTTATGAATCTTGAAAAATGTGAGATCAAGTTTTTCTCCTATGGTCTTGAAAAATAGATTTATTTATTCTTTCATTTTAGATCTTCTTGGAGTCATAGGATTCCAACACCTGAGATTTTCAGAGAATCCCCTTACAATGTGAGACTAAGGTAACAGCACTGGAATTGTTACTTCATCGAGTACACCACAACTACCAATTTCAGTTTTGTCTGACCAGGTAGATCCACTTCAAGAAAATTTTTTTTAATTCGTCAAGTTTTTCCTCAGGCATTTTTATACATCTTATACGCGCTTCATACATTCTCTCACAAAAGCTGTGGCGACACAGCAAGCACTATTAACCACACATATAAAATTATAATGGAAAAATACCGAGTAATTTATCCACAGACATGGATAGGAAAAATACTCTGAGCAAATCCTCAATGCATTTCCATTCACAGCCTCAGCAGAAACTCCAGTCCTTCCTTTGTGCCCACAGTTTGGGCCTCTCTGAAAGGCACAAACAGGAGCCAACATTGACATGCATAGATCCCTGTAGGAGGACCCCATATAATGTCTCTAGGGCCCGGTTGTTCCCAGGTGTTGCTGGCAATTAGATAGTGCTGTGGCATTGGTCACTAAAGGTTATAAGGGACAAAGACATGATACCTGACTTCAAGTTCCTGAGTCACAAACCACAGTATGGCAGAGGCAATCTGTGGGCAAATATCACTGTGTGCTTCCCCCTGTTGCAGTGTTCCCCATTAGCTGCCAAGAGACAGGAGTCGGGGCCCAGCAGAGCTTTGATCTGAGTTGATATCACTTTTCTACCTCTCACTCCCTGCAAACTCTTCAGACACATCCTAACATGCAGATACTTCCTAACATACATCCTTCTGCATGGTATTTTTTTGGAAGCCTGGTTTCGTGGTGCATAGCAAAAGGGATCTACTAAATTCTCCTCCCACTTTTGCACAGCTGCTCGTGTCCAGTTCCCTGTGACCCAAAGTGGGAGGCAACGTGTGGCAAAAAATACCCTCCAGGAATCCAGGTGGAGTTTAATACCTTGTCTTAAAACAAAAGGCTTCTTAACCCAAATGTTACAGATCATCCTTTTCACAGCTCCTTTTGCAGAGAGATTACAGTTTAATGGCTATGAGATAGCTATATATAGTGGTGCTGTTTTTAAGAAAAAACCTGTCATCTACTGCTCCATCTAATAAAGACAAGAGATTCTGCAACTCTTCACATCAAAAGACACAGCCTGATGTTTCTTATGAGTCATGAGTCAATGAATTATGTAGCTTGCTTTCTCTTAAGCATGTAATTTGATCTCCAAGCATGAGCAACAGTTTTTGTATTTCAATCAGTAAACAATTGCTCTTTAAAAACATTCCAACTGATGTTTATTTGTACAATCTGTCCTTCAGCAGAGCCTTAGTTTGATGAAGTAAAAGATGTAACTCTAATAGCAAAGTGTCTAAAAACTGACAAAACATTACATTTGATCATGTGTGATGAGTGCACTAAGGAAATATGTAGTTTGGAAAGCTGATACAGCATCTCGTTGAAATGACTGTGTCTTAAACATTGCTTCTTTCTGAACTAACCAGTTGCTATCACTGCAGTGAGAATTTTCTTTTTTAAATTACAGGGATCAGGTTTCCAACAAAAAACATGAGTAATGCATAGACTGAATGGCAGAAAAATAAAACGTTTTTCTTCAGTCTTAAGTTAAAAGTGATTACTGTGGATACTTCTTTCCCTTAGGAAAAACGCAATGAGGTCCTTTATTTCATTAGCAATGTCAAACATGGAATCAGTATCAGCGCTGAGGCCTTGACTGGCAGGCAGCCTGGGTGGGCACTTCTAGAGCACGCAAGCAAGATGTTCTTCCTTGATTAGAACAACTTTGTTGCAATTAGGTAAGCTACAAAAAAAAAAAAACAAAAAATAACTTGGAAGCTCAAACTGTAACTGAAAACTTGACTGCAGTTGTGTAGCCCTAAAGGTAACAACTGTAGTGCCAGACACTTTTGGACATCCATTTTTCAGACAAAGAAAAGACGAGAGGTTCCCACTCACCCTTCCAGTGGACTAACACTGTACATTATACAACACTCAAGAATATCATTATAACACAGGTACTTAAATACACAATAGAAATTTCTTATAATTTATGTGGTAAGTAATTTTTTGAGCTATCTTCACAGAGCTGCACATCACTTTGCAGAATCCATCCAAACCAAAGGAATATGCTATTGCAGTGTAGTATTTTAGACACTCTCTGCAGGAAGCAGCACCTAAGGATTGCAATGGTCAGCAAGGTATCTCAAAGCAAATTATTTCAAAGCACTATGTCCTTCTGGAGATTTAGTTCCTTAAGGATAAGTCATTGCAAATCCCTGGCTTTTGATAAAGGCTTAAAAAAAAAAAAAAAAAGAAAAAAAATGTGTCCCTATCTCCATCTTCCGTAATGAGAAAATAGGTTCTTGCCAACACTGTTAATTTTTTTCCCAGTTCCTGTTCATTTCCTTTAACTGACTAAAACTGGAAGGAGTGTGCCTGGTTTTGTGCAAATTTGGCAGGAATGCTAATTTTGGTAGTTTTTTTAAATTTTATCTCCTTGCTCATGGCTTTGTATATTATTATGATAGCTATTCCTAGTGACAGAACAGTGGTAGATTTAGTACATCTGTATCTCGGTCTGGATGTCCACAGTACAGTATATTACCAACACCTTTATATATCATAGCTCCTTTAGTGCCACAGTCTTACAGACAAATCACCGCTATGACCATAGACCTTATGGATACAGCTGTGCAATTTTGACAAGTCCCTAAATCACCAGCTAGATTCTGATACACAGTGACAAATATTTCATCCCCCAAAAAGTTCCTGTAGAGTCAATTGGACAACTTCTGAAAAAAAGTTACCCAGACTCCATATTTATTCGTCAGCTACCTGTTCATTTTGTTTTCATGTTCTAGCCTGTCTTTATGCTTATTCTTATCCTTATCTCTAATACTGATCTCTTTTGCTTTTCATGTGATTTTTCTCCCACAGTCATGATACCTCAATAAAATAATGATGTTTTCTCATTGATTACTAAGGATGAGTTTTCAGGGCTTTTTGATTCCTTCTGTCAGGCCGTGCTTTGAGACCTGTATGGTGCAAAAGACCCTTAAGCCAGCCACAGGACTTAGAGGCAAATTTCTTCTGTCAGTTGAGGAAGACAAACCGAGGTTTGTACAGCCTGTAGCTAAAGGGGTCCCAACCTGCCTCAGACCTTTAATGATTCTTTAAAAAAAAAAAAAAATTGTGTAGAGAAAGTTTACAATAGTCAGAGACTAGTCAAGTGGATGTGGATGTAGCTCAAAATACACAATAACTCCATAAATAAGTAATCAAGGAAGAAGAGATACATTGCCTTTCATCTCTAAATTGCTGTTTCAAATCCAGACCTGGTGTCTAAAATGTTAATTTGAGCCTATGACATCTACTCTGTGGCCAATGTGAAGTGAATTTCTGGTCCCTGGCCAGTTTCTAATGGACAGGTGGCAACTACCCAAGAAAAGATGACAACCACAATTGGCACCCCGGTGGGGATTCATAGCAGTGGGACAAAGACTGAATCAGTCAAAAGAAAAAGTGATCTCCTCACCCCCTCCAGACAGTTCAGCTAAAGCAGGCCTGAAACAAGTGGGCAAAGCACTGTGGGAGAAGATTGTATTATGATTGTCCTGCCATCCTTTTCCTTTGTGAATAAAACAGGAGACTTGTTTTTCCAAGGGTGTCAATCTCACACCTTTCACAATTTGAGAAATAAGAGAGAAATGTTGCTCCGTCCCCCCTTACCAGGTCTCCCTGCTGTGACAGTGAGTGTTGGCAGTCACACGCTTGAGCTCTAGATCAAAACCAGGTGGCACAGCAAACTGTATTTAAACTTTGACCCTCAGTTCCAATCTGTTGCTTTTGCTTGGGAAAAAAAAAAGAAAAAAAAAAGGTTTTGCTAGCAACAAATGCTTTTCACTTGCCAAAGGACTCATTAATAGATATTCTACCCCAACCTCAAATATTTCTGTAGTGTGACCCCCCTCCCAGAGCACCAATTGTAAAAGGAATTCAATAATGAATTTGTCTTCCAGATTCCAATATTGCATTGTCTTTCCTCCTTCCTTTTAGAACAACAAAAGAAAAAAAAAATCATAAAGAACAAGGAAAAAGAAATTGATAAATCTGTCTAGCTACTATGAGGAAACAAAATGACTGCTGTGCAATGTCACAGCTAGTAATGCCTCAGATTCAACTGAAACAGCATTGAAAAATAGCCAAACAGGAACCTTTCATGTCTGACTTCATAGGTCACCCACCCCATGCTATGTGTTCTTTCTGTGAATCTCTCAGCTAAGTACTTCCAGCTAAAGTAGTTCAAATACACAGAATGAGAAAAATCAACAAAGAATAAGACACAATGAGCAGTCTAGAAATACCACTTAGCTAGTGCATTGTAACAGGCAGCACTGGGTTAGTAGCAACATGGCAAACAACTCACTGCAGTTTGAGAGTTTGTCTTACGGGGGGAGCACATTTCAGACTTATCATTCTAGTTTCAAGTGTGCTATCAGATATGTACATGATCAGAGCACAGTTGATGTTCATTTGAGTTAAGAAAATCCCCAGACTCTGCGCTTCCAGCAAAATGCTACTTTGAAGCAGCTTAACACCAACTAGAGACCATGAATAAGCACAAGATATTGGAAAATATATTCAATGAAAGGAACTGTCTCAAGAACTTATTCTAAAATATAGAAAACAGAGGCATGGAAACTGGAAAGGCTGGCTATTTTCCTCCACTAAAATAACAGCAACTACTCAACTGGACACTATTTCCATTTAATACATATATATATATGCACACACATATCTACTAAGAGTATCTACCACACTTAGAGTTACTGCTCGTGAAACAGAGTAAGGAAGAATATTTTCCTGTATTCTGCATGTGTGTGCAAGCTTGTATACAGTTACACCTCCAAAACTGCAAAAGCTACACAGCAGGAATAATCAACCCTACAAAAGCTTTGCAATAGTTGGGACATTAAAGGTTTTCTGCATTAACAGAGGATTACTTCTTTTTAAAACATATGATAACAGAAAACTATTTCAAGTTGACTAAGAGATTCAGAAAAAAACAAAGGCTCTGATTTCATATTATTTTTGCACTGTTTAATCAGTTACATTGTTGGTAGACTTCTAATGTTTTGTATTTACCTGATTTCTGTCATCTTTCTGGTTTAAGAAGAAAGCCCAGTAAAATACCAGCCTATAACTTTACAACAAGGATCAAGCAGAGATGCTGGTGTAAGAAGTCCCCAGGCTGGATCCTTGTTTACACTGCAAATCCAAATAACTCCATGACTTCAGGGAACTTACTTATCCATGACAATAGTGTAAGAACTATCAGAATCTAGGCCACAAATTCTATTTGTTACAGTTGAAAGGCTGACCCAGGCACATGGGATTTAAAAAACAGTATCCCTTCAGTAAAGCAGTGAAGAGCTCAGAACAATTCCTTCAGATCAGTGGCTTTATTGGTTTTTTTTATACTTAGTTGCATTGTATCTGGTCATGTCTTTCTCATATTACCTTTGCTCACAAAGGTTAGTCGATGCTGGTTTACCTTGGCCTTGTTTACCCTGCTTGTTCTTCTATGTTCAATTATATGCCATTCAGTCTCTGGCTCATTTGTACATGACTCATATTACATTCCCAGGTAACAACATGTCTTAATAATTTTTTGCTCAGTAGTATATATAGAAATCAATCATTCTCTGCTTTACTTCTCGCTAGTTACATTTTCATTTTTTAGCCTGGTTTTCTAAAGAAAAAAGGCTTGCTTGATCATGCTTGTTGATCTGTCGACCCCTTTCTGATAACTTTGCAATCGATCAGATCTGAAAGAGGCTGGAATCTAAAATATAAGTTATTATATGAATTGTGAGGAAAAGTCAGAAATCAGGTGGAGGAATGTCCAGAATTATTGTCCCTGCTACAGGGCAGGCAAAGAGACCCACATAGCAGCCGGGAGTGAGCTGGCCCAGGAGCACACCAGGGGCACCAGGTTACCCACCACAAATACTGTTGCTTGCTCAGGGGAGGGTACCACGGGGAAAAGAAGAGTAATTGTGAAGTTGGCAGTGTGTATTTAACAGAATTAGGGCACAAATCCATAGGAAACCAGGTTTCATTAGTTCCTCTCTTCAGGAACTACACGTTTTACAGTTTCAAATCTTTATAAACATATGTTGCCCGGAACCATACCATTCTGTCCCACTTGAGAAATCAAAACCCTGTTATCCCTGCTTTTATGAGCCATCTCCTTTTTACAACGCAAGCACTGCAAATGCACTCCTGTACAATTTCTGTAAATAACCTAATCATAAAAGAACTTTTCTTTATTAAAAAGTGAATATTTCAGATTTTTCTTGTTCGTGCTGTTGGTCTATTTTACAAACACAGCTCAAGAAATCCTACATTTCAGTTTCCACATCAACACTGATTTGCAACTGAGAACACTATTTTTCAAAAGGGAGGATCAGATATTCTGAGGCATTCCAGACTGTAAGTTCCTATCTCCAAAGATCTGAGTGAAGCTGAGCTGCATTACAAGTATTTGTATTACAAAGAGAAAGATATCAGGCCTTCCTTTTTATTGAGACATCTTTAGAGTTCATTTTTTTCTCTTTTAAGTATCTAGTGATACACAGGAAGGCACAGCACTGGTTGTGTACCACAGCTCCAGGTATGAGTCTCTTTGCTTCCTTTCACAGTTGTTGCTTGCTTTTAAAAATTTTGAAGCAGTTTTTGAGTTCATCTCAGCCCTGAGCCTTGGATACTTGAATAAATCCTGGATACGAATTGATTCCCTTTGGTGAGGCTGCTGATTTTCGGTTAAACATTCCCCTAAAAGCCTCTTTCTTCTGTTCTTGTTGACTTTATTCCTGTTGATGTTGTCCCTATACTTGGCCTATATAACTTTCTAGATGAAGAATTAAAATTCACATATCTCAACCACTCTAAGTTAATGTAAATATAGATTATAAAACTCTCAAGCAGTAACCATGTATTATTACCAAACACTTCGATTTTATTAAAGCAAATCAGAAGTGACATGATGTGCCATTTGACAACATTGAAAAACTTTACTCAAGTGTGGTTGTCAACTATGCAATTTCTGATACATGAAGCGGCCTCACATTAACTGAATAAATCCATTTTACCCACCCTTCCCTCTGAAATGGCACATAGAAGCAAAACAATTTTTATGGCTCAATTTAGTTATTTGCTCCACCAGTCTATACTACTAAAAAGCCAGACACGGATTTGGAAGGGGCAATGTTAGTTTTCTTGTGCAGAAATGTGAGAATTTTGCCACTTGAATGAAGTTTACATTTCAGAATACAGAAGATGTAGGAATTAGTATTATCCTTATGGTTGACCATATGTGAGTTTTCTGTTATATCTATCTATCTGTATATATATATGTATCTCTAAATATATCTTATCAGCAATACCCTGTTTTTGTTTTGAGTTACAGCTACACACAAGAACGTCTGTCATATTGATGATGTTACAGTGTCTTTAAAGACTCTAAGGATCCAGACCCAAACAGAATTATTTTGAGGGTAGCTAGAGGGAGGGAATATGAAGAAACATGACATTAATTAGAGAGATTAGTATGCTCCATGTTTTTCTTGTTTTCTTTTGGGAAAAGGATCAGGAAGCTGATGTCAGTACCATACTATTCCTGATAGCACAATGTAATTGTAGCAGGTGGGCAATGCCATTTTTGAGACTCTCTGAACTTTTTAATAAAACACTAGTGAAAGATCTGCTCATTTACTAGAGAATAGCTAATAACTCACTGGTTTGGAAATCAAGCTGGGACTGGAAAGATTCTGTTCTCTGTGTCCCTAAGTGTTTCTACATCACCTACATCAGGATTAACCTGATTAGCAAAGGTGCCTCATCAAGAGGGTTCCTAATAAGCTATCTTTGAAAGAAGACACATGATCTAGCAACCCCCCAAACTGTGAATCTCTGGCTTAGATTTCAATCCATAGGGATGTTTGTATTACTCCTTGAATGACTCACCAGCCCAGAGGAAAGTAGTCTGCATGATCATTTTAAAGTAGCATTTTAAACACTGTTTATTACCATAAGCATTTATCTGTTTTATTATTTATGTAAACTAGTGCTTTTGATAAATGAGTAAATTTGACACACACTTGTAGGAAAAAATATTAAATCAACCTTTAAATTGTCTCGTTTAGGAAAGTATTTCTATTCTGGGAAATGCTCCTTATTTTTCCTTATTAGGGACTTTCTATCATATCTTTTAGCAATTTTGTCATTAGTATGCTCACTAATACATTAATAGAAGTCTATTGTTCACTGTGTTTCATCTTTTCATATTAATTCCATATTGTATCATTTGTATTCACTTTGGTGAACACTCCTTTTGATCTGCATCTTATCACATTAATGATTTTGCTACAAACAACATTGTGTTATGAGACTTCAATATTCTGTTAGCATATTTAAATGCTAATAATTCAAAGTTGATCAAACCACATGGCAAAAAGAAGGTCAATAAATGAACAGTCATAACACAAGGTTGGCAAAGCTATTAGAAAAATATGGAACTCATTAATGACCATCATATCAGATACTTTTAAAGATGAATAATGACAAGAGAATCTAGAAGTAGATAGTTAATTAACTATTAGTGCATAATTTGTGACTAAACGTATTTCCAACAACAAATTATTAAATAGACAGGGAAACTGACACTGCTTTTTTGCCCTTGTATTATTTATTTTCATCTGTATCTCCTTCACAATCTCTTCTTTTAATTCACAGCATGCCTGTATTAGTTTTGCTCTCTGAGGATGTGCTATCCATATATTTCAAGCTGTTCTTCACATTCAGACATTTCCGCTCTTCCCCATCTTTTCATTTCAAACACAGACTCGATTCCGTGGGTGTCTGTGGTAAATGTGAAAAATCCAGAAAGCTGAGGTGAATTTGAAGCTAGGCAAAAAGAGCTTTCTTTCATCCCTACTGTATGTAGTACTGGGATAATTATTTTTAGAAATTAGATTATACTGGTTACTTTATAATATCTCCACAATAATCTACTTTTTTTTTTTTTTTAATGTCGTATCAGATAAATGCAAACCAAAGAGATCGTGCTTCAGTTGGGACCGTTTCAATGTGGGCAGGTAAGGATACTGAAAGTCTGCTTTATCCTGAGGATGAGCTTTTAAATTCTGCTTTATTTTATTTATTTAAATGCAGTCTCAATGCAGATTTTGAGGTAAAAGTTTTGTAGGGAATTGAACAGTGCAGCAGTAATCGTTGTTCAAAATACACAGCACACAAACATGCTCTGGAATTTTGGTAAGTAAATAAGTGTAGAAACAGAAATAATGTTCTTTCTTAAGAGAGTTAAAAGAGAGCTACAGCCTTTCCAGAATCCAAAGATAAATAAAGGTTTCTCTCGGGAAAACAAAGTGGGGTTTTTGGTTGTTAGATTCACATCTGTTTAGTTCAGAATTGTCTTCTCAGAGAGATGGGACAGTGTTTAGTAATAAAGCAAGCACAAAGTGATCCTTTCAACTTTAAAGCTGTTCTTGCTAATGTCGTAGGCCAGAATTTTAAGAAGTTAGAGCTACTCTGACTAACGGCTGCTCAAGCCTCAAGCTAGCTAATGTTAGACTGCCCCATACAGAACTTTTACCAGTTTTTGCTGGCTCTCATTTTAAATGGCTCTTGCACTCACAGGGCAATTTGGGTTTGTCCTAAGGTAAGAGTGTTCACAGCCAGACCTCTGAACCTGCAAGCTGTTTTGTGCAGCTTGACCTTTCCATCTGCACGCAGCCCTTCTGACTCCAGCAGCAGCTGTCTCTGGTGTCAAGGGCTGCCTACATGCAGCAGCTTGCGAGATCAGAACTGTTGTCATGCAGGAGATCCAAAAGTACATAAAAAGCACAAAAAAATCTGCAGATGTGAAATCACCACTGGTTAGATGGATCCTCAGAAACAGAGGCACTGTCTGCTCTGGTGCATACTTTCCTGTACCTCCAACTAAGGTTTCAACCTTGGAACTTGGCACTTGACCATAAATGGTCACAGGAGTATGTCATCTGCAAGGGAAGAAATGAACTTTGCTCAAAAAAAAATAAAACTTTTCTGGAAGCATTTCTGAACATGTTAGAAATGATGCAGAATTTTCCATACTTGTTTAACACATTCCATGATACAAAAGAAAACTTAACTCTTCTTCCTGAGCCAGTTCCCAAACTATTGCCCTTGGTCCAACACAATTATTATGAACAATTACCACTAATTCACATGTAGAAACTAATCTTCCACTTTATGGCCACTATCTCTATTTGACTGAATAGACTTGAAATACAAGTGTACTGGAGGACAGTATTTTGAAGTTTCATAATTTCACCCTTGTCACCCCTATATCTACATCTATCTAAAGGTATCCATCGGATATAAGGTTACTGACTTCACTGTTAAGCACACTCATCGTGACCCTCCATCCGTCTTTCATCTCTCATTTGGTCTCAGGAGGTCAATTTAACATCTGTCCGCACTACAATATTATGTAATCATTGTATTTTCCAACAAGTATATTTGTATTTTGTTTGGTGCTAGCTCACCTGTGTTGGGGAGAATTTCATCACCATCATCCATGAACCATCCTATCAGTCTTCAAGTCATTGCTTAACCTTCTGCTGCAATGGCTTCAAAACAAACAAACAAACAAACAGACAAACACACACACACACACAAGCACCCTTTGGCAGCAGGTACGCAGGCACTCCGGCCTGCTAGGGTGACCGATTTTGTCCCACCAGATATGTCCAGAAGGGTGATTTGAGCCCGTATAAATGTATTTAAGTTTGCTTTAAACTGCCTTTAGACATACCTTTGACTTCTTGGACACCCATTCCTGCCATATCACGGTTTTATCATTTCTCATCCTTATTAGAAGTGCATGAGGAACATGAACTATGCTTTAGGTCTTGCACTTGTACAGCAGGTCCTACACACTGGGAACACGAGGTCCCTGATCCTGAGAGGTTTCTAGGTAGTGCTACCATTTAAATTACAGAAAGAAAAAAAAAAAAATCAGTAAACCAATTCTAAAATCTTCCCTGAGGTGTCAGGAATCCAAATCAATCCAGCCCGTTGAGATTGACGAGTTGTTGCATACAAGCAGGACCTGCCAGGTTAGTCTGCTACTCTTGCTCCACCAAAAAGTCCTGCAGATGTAATGGTCTTCTAGTAAAATGAATACATAATCTAATCTCAGTACAGTCTTGTAACCCACTGCTGTTGAGCATAGCTTTTTTTTTTTTTTCCTTTTTCTTCCCATGGAAGAATGATGCCCAAAAGTTTTGTAATAATTATCCTGAGTTGTCCCAGTTCTTCCTCAGCAGTGTTGGCAAATAAATTACTTCTAATAACATGACAAACCACAGTAGGACATGCAAACACAACTTTGCATCCTGCTTTCCAGTAAATTTTATGGAGAGCTTGGAGGTTGGATCATCAGCACTTTTTCTTTTCTTTCCCTGCCTTACCTTTTTGTCAAGTGTCATAATGCTTTTACTGCTGGGAACAAATGTACAAACGTGCAAGAAAATGAAATCAAGGATTAAAATTTCACTCAGGCCTTTCCCAAATAAATTTTATTTTGACAATTCACTTCCTTTATTCCTATTGTTTATTCAGTCACCTCAACTCTCATTTTAGTTTGAATGCATTTTCAGCTTAGCAGGATACGAAATGTTTCTGTTCGCATGTTTTTTGTGCCTTTCCAAAGATTTAATTGAACTCCCATTTTCGGTACCACACATTTGCCAGATTTCTTGCATAGCACAAACATTTTAAAAATGTCCAATCAGGTTTACTTTTGACTTGAATCTAATTACTACTGTTGGACCTGGCCTTGCTTTAGTCCTTATTCACTCTTTGAAGTTACTCATTTCAGAGCATTTAAAATTCATACAATTAACTTGTTCACGGAATTTAGATGCATGGTTATTATTAGGGCTTTTGGGTTTTTTCTTCAGCAAACCCATGCAAGTAATCCAGCCCCATCTATTTGTATAATCTATTGAGCTGGGTGATCTATTTATGACATAATGGAAAAGCAGGCAAGAGTGATGAGAGCTGTGTGCTTGGCAGTAGCTGTTGCAATCAATATTCCAGTCACGAACAAACTGTCAAAAATTAAGGATGTACAGAACTGTATTATTTTATCATGGGCTGGGTTATTTTCAAAGGAATCTGGGGGACTTACAGGCCCAGCTCTCATTAAATTCTAATGGGAACTGGGAGTCAAACTCTATTGAGCTGCCTTCAAAAAAATCACAGCAGTGGTGAATAATTTTATGAGGTCACCCAATCAAAATGAATTCCATCGTGATCTCTACACACAGTTAAACAACTTCTTGGGCTTAATCGTTCTCTTTTAAAAGGATGAAGAAAACCAAAATAAATTCTATTTACATTTTTGTGGGATTTCAAATTATGTTTTCCTAGCAATAGCCTGGCTTCTTTTTTCCTTTTAGAGGCAAATTATTTTCCATGTCATGCTTTGTCTTCACTGTGCCATGATCTCATGAGAAAGTGATGAAAAATGCAACTGTTGATACAGGGGCCAACACTTGCAGGGGGTAAGAATACGAGCAGTACATATTCTGAGACTTTCACATTCTACAGGTAATCCTGGTAAAATGAAGAAATGTGATCAAATTTAGTGTTAGATTAAATAGCAGGGATCTCTTCGTATCACCCACCAAGTTTTTCTTCAATAATGTATTCATATATTTAATTTTGTGCAAGTATTTACCAGAGCCCTGATTACATGCTAGGCTTCTGTATAATTTAAATGGTGAAACAAGGAAACCAGGAGCAGCAAATTGTCATGAAATTGAGCATTTCCCCCACCCTTGCAGCTGTCCTGTGAGTGATCGTTGCCAAGGTGGCCTGCCATCGTCCCTCGGTATTGACATTAATGCGTTTCTTCACATAGGCAGGAACAATTCTTCCCAGCTTCTTTCTCTTACCTCATGACTCTACAAGAAAATATTACACAAATTCAAATCTTCACTCTTGCCAAAAGTGACTGTGGGCAAATTTATAAATTACATACGTGGTGGTGGGGATTCTGTCTTTCTGGATCAGATTTTTTATAAGGTAGGTAAACTGCTCATTCAGTCTAACCCAAAGGACCCCGTTCTTGTAAATCCTTACTCTTGTAAACCCTTGCAAATAGCGAATTTAGCAAATCCGTGGGAGGACACTGCAAATCCAAGTTCAGTGATGAGTTCTGTGATGCTGTTCTTGCTGAAATCGTGTATCACTTGAGTTGGTCCACCTTGTATTACCATACAACCCTTTGGGGAAAAACTGGGTGTGTTTGCAGGTCCACAGTCCTGCATCCTCCTTCATGAAATGTCATTAAATGTTCAAATTTTTAAAATAAGTGACTTGCCTGTGGACCAGACTATGCAGCTGAGATTTTTCTCCTGTCATTTGCTTTATCTGACATCAAGGTATGTAAAACTGAAAAAAGAAAATCAATGAGAAGCTGAGGACCTTAATTATCAGTAAGGGTTGATTAATAACAGTCTCTATTTCCTCTCTCTTTTCCCCTTCTCGAAACATTCAATGGTGGTACCAGATACAGTAATTAGAAAACTCGGTGCAAGTGAGGCAATTTTCTTTTACAATGAAACCTTTGCTTTTACTGCTCCGTGAAAGCAAGACAAGGTCTATTAAAATGACATTAAAAGATGAGCTGCTGGACTGAATTAGAAAATAGGGTTTAGACAATCCAAAGAAGAAAGTAGGGAATGAGATATAATTAAAATGTTGATATGAAGAATAAGGAGACAGAAAAATCGAATGAGCTGCTTTTTAGTCAAACTAAGTTTTCCTCCACTGTTTTCATTTTTCAGCTAGTTCAAAAGTTTTCAGTAAATCTATGAATATGTTTGTAGACATATATGTCCCCTGCTGATGTGAAACAGCCTTTTTTCTAACATCTTTTTCTGATGATAACATAATGGCTACTGTTTAGTTAAAAACTTGCATACAGTCCTTCACTCAGGACCCAGGTTTCTCAGAAAATGGTTTTGTATGGTTTTAATACAGCCAGAAGTTCCAAGAAAGTATATCTGGTAACCCCCCCATGACTACTCTATGATCTTGTCAGATTTCACTTGTATTATCAACAATCATTCCACAATTTTCTTAATTTTATCACAATGTGTTTGTTTTCTTATGAGTGGATGTTCGTGCAGTTTATGATCTCATTACAATCAATACCAATAACTTGCAGCAATAAAGGCAACGATATTCCAGAAAAAATACACAGAAAAAATATGTATTTTTAACTGCTTAAAAATTTCCTTTTGTTCCTTTTTTCCCCTCCACTCAGAACACTTTTAAAGGGTACTGAAGCTACTGTTTCTCACACAGTCTTTGAAACTCCAGAGTAACTTCCATCAGCACCTATGAGGACAGCCATACATTTTCAATCTGTTGAAAATAATTGTGTGGAAAAACCCATTCTGTTGCTTCCAGACACAATCCAATCAGTGTAATGGTTTTTGAGAAAGAAGGACCTATATTCACATTTCATTCATGTAAAGAATGAGATAATAGAAGACTTTCATGGTAGATGAGCACCCTGCAGGTACTGCAGTTTGCTGCAGCATACATAAGGCCTTTTTGGGTTTGTTGCATAAGGAAAAATCTCACTTAAATTGTACTCTTCCCCAGGCTTCAAATACTTTTTTTTTTTTTTAATGGACTGAAGCAGGAACTGGAGGGATTTTGCACCCCAGTACAACTTTCGCTTTTGAATAGTAGCTCTGATGTCCTGGGAGAACTTGCCATAATTCTTGTCTTTCTTTAATGAGGTAAAATTGACCCAAACAGCAGATACCAGGGCCCTTACCATCAAACTTAGATCATTATTTCCCAATCAGACAAAGAAAAGCCCTAAAACAAAAACAACCAAGGAAATTAACGTCTTGTTTCTTTTTGGTATTCTCTGGTCCTGCTACCTTTGTGTGTTTTTCAGTTTTAATTGAAATTCAGTAACAGCAGAGTTCAAACGGAGAGTGGATGTCAGCCAGTGTACTGCAGCAGCAGCACTGCCGGAGAGGTGCGGTTGTTTGACAAAGAAGAATGTTCCTTTGCTTTTTATAGCACACCATTGTTATCAGTTTCCTTTTTATTGTAGCGGGAAAGATAGCCGCCACTTTCGTGTTCAAACGCTGTGCCCATGACAATCCTTCCTCAGCTGCTCATACCTCTCCAAATCACATTCCTTCTGAGCTGAGACCGCTCACCTTCACTCTGTGCACAGATGCAACTGATTTGAGAAAGAATGCGTTAACAAAGACAGATCGGTAAATTAAAAATTGGGGAAAAATGTAGAGCTGTCGACATTCAAACATGTTAGAGAAATGAGTTTTGAGCAGCGGTGACTAGAATTTGCTCTAACTTGACTTTTTTGACCTTACATGTGTTAACTGATTGATTTTAATTCAAGAGATGCTAATGCTTAACTGATATATAATCTATATACATATATAAATGAGCAATAGAAAAAGTACGCAGGAGAAAATGAGTTCTTGAGGAAAAGCCTTGCATGGTTGAACATTACTAAGAAGCATGAAAGACTTCTTAGCAAGAAGCTAACATGCAGTTCTTGTACTTCATTTTAAACTGTCTAGTCTCATATTTTACTTCAGTTCTAAACAGCACTCAAGATAGATTATAGATATGTTGTATCTGCAAAACACCACTTTCATTAGATAAATAAGGATTTGTATTATTTATTTGCTTTATTAATGTAATGTAATATTGTCACTGGCAGAGTTTATATTAGTCCTCATCAAACCTTTTGAGAAAAATAAAATTTGTGATAAAACTGCATGTGTAATATGGGATTTGTAGGTCTGGATTGGCAGGCAGCAATCATGCCTGTTCACATACCTGTGTGATATGCTCTAGATTAACATATATTTGCAATTTCGTGTGGCTCGAGTGAGTTCACTCAGAGTCTTCTCACGAAGAGGAAAATTCCTGCATGATTTAGCAGAGCTCACAAGTTCACTCACCCCTCCTCAAAACTAAAATATACTGAAAGAAACCAGAGAAATACTAGTGTTATATGTAACTCTCGTACATATATGTGACGTGTTACTAGTTCATGAAAGTTCTGTAATTCATAGAATGCTTATCATTTTTGGTAATGTTAGTCTTACAGAGATAATGTGAACTAAGTTTATTTTATTGCATTGGATACATTTTTGTGGAGGTTAGGTGCTAACTATGCAGTTGGATTTAGAATGATAAACACAGAATTTCACACTGAGGATGAATAATTCAGTTTTTAAGTTGCTAGCAAGATAAGAATAAGTGGATTGCTGTCAAATGATCTTTATCTTATTTGTCAAGATAAAGCACAGTCCCAAAGCCATAAACAGATTGTAAAGGAGACATTTCCTTCTTACCCTTTCTTTCACACTTTCCAAGATCTTTGCAAATCTGTCCAACTAAATTATAGCACTTTTTTTTTTCTTTTTATAAGCTGGTACTTTTTAAACAAGCAAACCCTTAGTTTATGCATCAATATGCAGAAAGGCTTTTACATGTACTTCCCCTTAAAATTGTATGTAATTAGTGCATGCATACATCCACATGCCCCAACATCAATTTTACAACATATTTAAAACAAAGTTACGACAACAAAACAGCAGCACATTTTCACATTTCTCATGTATAAAGCTCCAGCCAATATATCCTACCCTTTAGATTTATCAGCTATTTAATGTTAAGTGGTTGACCATAGATACTACACTATTGTTCTCATTAATGACAATAAGAAAAAAAAAAAGCCTTCACTCTTTTCAGTTTCCCTTTACTCCCCAAAAGTTCCTTTTCCAGAAGTGACATCCCGTTGAAATATGGGGCCATCAGCCTCTTCTTTCTCTCTACGTATCTTTTCAGCAGTGCCCTGAGGGAAAAAAAAAAAAAGTATTCTGGCCAAATTGGGAGCACATTTCCAAGCTGAATAGTAGTTCCCACCAGCAACAACTTTGGACTCAGACCAGGACCTCAGCTCATATAAATCAGCATAAAATGTCTTTGAAACTGCAATAATTTGCACTTGCAGAAGATTTGGCCCTCAGACCAGAAGCTCAGCACGAAAGAATTTATATCTCCCTTCTTAATTATGCCAGACAAATGGTGTGTTGCTTTAATAAGGAGAGAAAAGCAGCTTCCAGAAGTGATCTGCATTTGGTGAGATGAAGTTCTACATACACACTGCCAAGATCATCTGACTGACTTTTTCTTTTCTTTTCTTTTCTTTATTTTTGAGTTATTTGTTCTTAAGCATGTATTTAAATCTAACTGTAAAGACTTAGGTTCTAGTTGTTTCCTGCTAAAGCTGTACTGGGACAATATAATTCCTCAGGAAAAGAATACAGTCAGCTGAAATCAAGCAAAAATAACCTAGGCAGTATTTAGAGTTAAGACCCCTCACTCCTTTTTTCACTTTGCCTTAAATCTATTCTTTCAGTCATTCACTTAAAATTATTTGTATTTTAAGGAATACTCTTCGAGTTCTCCCTTTTAAGTTTCCTTAAAAAAATGGAATTGGGAACTTCTCCAATTACACAATTTCTCCTGGAAAGTCTCATGCTGATATAGGCAAAGCATGTTAGAATAAGGAATTATTTTCTGAATCAAAAAAACTTTTAAGAGTCTAATACTAAATTTACACAGAGATTTTGTCAACTAGCTACAATTTTAGGCAATATTGTCCAACACTGAATTGTCCGACACAGATGTAATGTCCTGAACAGCAGTGCAGTCCCTTAACACCCCGGTATCTGCCTATGAAGTCGTGCAGGCACCTCATTTTTCACTGACACTGATGTGTTTCTTCTGGGCTTTTATCATACTCCCAGGTGCTCCTTGGGGTACCTCCAGCAGGATGTTGAGCCACCCTTCATTAATCCTCCTTGGGGTCCAGGGTAGTCTGGTATTCACAAAGCACGTCCACCTGGATGGCATCTCCCAAAGCGAGACCCAGGGATGAGGCTGCCAGGTGACTGGATTAGGAAGGAGCAAGAGGCAACTTGGGCCATGTCCCCACAGGGTGTGTCAGAGGGTGGGGACCCTGGGGAGTGCGATGGCACTTACCCATTGCCCGTGCCAGGGACAGCCTTTCCAGCCGCTGATTTTTCTTCTGAAGGTCTGACCTCATCCACAATGCTGAGGGGCCTCATTACCCCCTCTTAGGAATTTCTTATCCTCTGAGGTAGCTGCTGGCCAAAGTCATTGGCTCCTGTGAGTGCCATCTTTAGGCACCCAGCGTTCGCATTTTACAGGGTACTTGGATCTGAAAAACTTCGTAATTAAGAGGCCCTGGCATGGCTCGGGACCAACCAGGAGAAGCTTGTTTTACTATGGTGTCTTGAGATAACCCTTCTGACACCTTGCCTTTGATTGACTACTGAACCTCTCTCTCAACCTTCAATGACACAGTCACCAGGCAAAGAAGATAACTAAAAATTCCCATTACTTACTTGGCCCTCAGAATCTATTTTTGAGGGGTTTTTTAGAAACAAAAAATGTGCAGTATTATCTAAATACAAGGTGGGGCTTGTACGTTTCCCAGGGAAAAATGTCCCATTCTCACAGTCCTGTTCATGGAAGTAATACATGTAGCAAGACAACTATGACTGAAGAGCAAAACCAAAATGCCTCATTGTTTTTCAATATTTTCCATGTTTCTATTTAAATAATAAAATGGCTCAATCCGTGCATCTTTTAGTGAATTTAAAGAATTATCATGTGCATAAAAGAGTGGCACATATCTCTGTATTTACTGTTTCTGAAAGATAATAACTTATCATTGGATTACAAGTTCCTTTGGGGTTTGTGAGAGGGAGGGAAATGAATTTTCTTGGTATTCAGCAACCTAAACAGCATATAAAATTACATCTGTCTTTTCCATTGCGGTCTAGTACCTGAAGAGGGGGTATGTTTAGGAAGAAGTCATGCTGAATTTGTTGCCTCACCCATCTGATAGACCCTAGATGTACTGAATTTCCAAGTATCGTCTGCTTACATACAGTGAAACATGTCCCTGTCCCAGCAGGATGCATATGGTAAGGACCAGTGAGTGGCTGGGGCCAGAACCAAGGCTCTGCGCAGCCAGCTGCACGAGCCCCGACAGCCTGCTCTACAGACCCCACAGGAGCAAAGACAAGCAGCACAGACTCCTGTCTTCGGCACCTCCTGTTAGAATAACCAAATGCACTTGATGCTGACTTGGGTTTCTGCAAGGGTGAAATTCAAATGCTGGGTTGTCTGGAAGAGTTCTGAACTTTGTGTCAATTAATGCATAGGAGAGTTTATTGTGCCTAATTAATGCATTAATTAATATTTTGCCTGTGCTTAGAAACATGTACCTAGAGTGGAAAACAGGAAAACCTCATAACAGATGAGGGAACTGTTCTACTGGAAGATGTGAGGTTTTGAAATGTACAGGTTTCAAAGAGCTATTGTTGCCTAAAGAAAACAGTGAAAAACATTGTATTTGGATGTGTTCCACTTACTCATTTCTTCCTCTTACTTTGTACTAGTTGGGCTATTTACATGAAAACATCATCTTTGTTCCTTAAGAGTTCATCTGCTGCTTGTTCCCTGCCTGAAGTCAAAATAATGCTATGTTTGTGAGATTTTAATCACCTCTACTGCAAACAATTATCAAATTATAAACAGAAGATTATGACTTCAAGTGGGAACTAAGTGGCAGGAGCTGATGAACTCTTAAAAGCAAAGATCCTGTTATCATGCAAATGCTTCCAGTAATGAAGAAAATGAAGGAGAAATCATGTAAAAAATCTAAATATGAGCATCTGAATCATAGACAGCAGTGGGTCTTCCAGACAGGATAATGGTAGTTGAAATGATTTCATAATAAACTTGAAAAGCCATGTTAGCAATTATTATTTCATTATATACCCATTTTTGCATCTGTAATATCTCTTTTTCATTAAGAGGAGTTTGTTTTGAAAAACAGAGTCCTACCAGAGCCTACCATTTTTTGAATAGAATCTCATCATTTTCTGTAGATAGCATGTGCTTTTCACACCTCTTATTTGTTTATGACAGTTACATCCAATAAAAGCAAGGTGTGCATGGTTTATACTACAACTTCCTTCTCTTTCCAGTTCAACAGTGCTGAGGAAGTCAGGAGTAAGCTGAAATACTTGGCTTCAAGGATACCAATAGAAGAAGGCCGCCAGCCTATATGTGTGCCGTTGCCTGCACAGCAGCAACACAGGTTCTCTCCAAACAACCCCTTTGCTTGAGCTGTGTACGTTGCCAGCAGAGGGAAGGGCTCTGCCCCAGACTTGCTCTTTTATCTCCAAGGCAGGATATACGGAGAGAAGCATTTGACACCAGCCTACCTTCTCGAAGGTTTGCAGTGATGAACAGTCAAATGCACAACCACTCCTCTGTGTTTCACTGCGTTTCCTTGCAGGGATGGATTGCAAGTGTTCTGCTTAGTATATCTGTGCAGGTTTCACTGATACCACTCTCTCTTGATTGACATCGGCTTAGCAATGCTGGTCAGTTGAGCAACGGCACTGTTCAGAGAGACCTGCTGTTCTCATGCAGGTTGTGGATTTGGATTGCCCTGAGAATCCCTGGCAAATCCTGACATATCCACTTAAAAAGATGTTTGTTCCCAGGGTGCTCTTCAAACTGCATTCAGCTTCTGTCATAAGTAGATGGATATTTATGGCTATCACTGAATTATATGGACTGTTTAGGGACCTCTGCACAAGATCCCTCTAAACTTGCTTTATATATTTTTGGAGTGTGTTTTATTTCTGGCAATCAAGCGGGTGGCCTGAAAGACCATTTCAGCCATTGCAGTCACTGCTGGCATAAGAATGGGAGGAGACTAACAGCTGAAGACACCTCCAAGGCCACTGAGTCGTTTAGAAGTGATTTGGTCCAGCAAAGGTAATTCACCTGCGGACTGAGGTATAGCCCAGTTTCCAGGGGGCAGAACTGCTCATAGCAAAGGTGAAGTCACCAAGAGAAACCTAAGTGAATATCAACTCATTACGTAAGCAGACAGTGTTTTGACCACTGAAGTCCTGGTATACGTATAACTGCCTGAAAGTTAAAGTGCCTGTAAAGCAGGATGGAGGTGAGATTAAGGATACGGCAGACATTACTCACATCATGAAGTTTTATGATGGCATGGTAATCAGGTGAAAATGGAGGTTTCTCCAGAATTGCACTTTGAGAAAATAACTGATATTTGTTAGATGACAGGGTTTCAGTATATTTGCTTTGCTAACTGAAGCTTCAGTTACTCTAAACACATAATTGCATGCCATGTGATGAGAGCAACACAGACTACAAAAACAGCTTCCAAATGCTAAAAACAGACATTGAGTGAAATTTGTCA
Organism: Burhinus bistriatus; assembly: GCA_013397275.1. Classification (NCBI taxonomy): domain Eukaryota; kingdom Metazoa; phylum Chordata; class Aves; order Charadriiformes; family Burhinidae; genus Burhinus; species Burhinus bistriatus. The sequence continues at coordinate 70,063 of VYXH01008713.1, read as the reverse complement.
CCTCAAAAGACTAGCATAAGATCCAATAAGGCTTGCTTTGGTAATGTTTGCTACCTTGGTTGAAGTCTCATCCTCCAGGAAGAATAAATGCATAAAAAAAATCAGATTTTATTTTTTAAGTAAATTTCTAGCTTTGCGTTGCAGAGAAAATCTTGAGTATGTTATTCAGGTGCACTTTGAAAGTGCCTAAATCAGAAGTCTAATAAAATAAAATTACTTTTCAAAGTCTCATGGAAAGGAAGGAAGACATTTATCTCTGAAGTTTGTTTAAATACTAGGTTGCTGAGACTGAAAGCTGTGGAACTTTGGTCACATTTACACAATAATTTGAAGATTTTTGTGGAATTTCACCATACTCTTTCCTACATAAAGCTTTCCTTCAATTTGATACATTTAATAGTTCATAACTAATTCAAACCAAGAGCTTCAAAGGGCATGTATTTGAAAGCACATGCAGTTGTGTCATGTAAAGCCTTAATTCAGCTATAGAAGCATTTAGATGTCTGTATCTTATTGTGCTTTCTCTGAAGACTATAGGCCAACAAGAAATTTCACGTTGTCGTGTACATCTTATACATTCTTTCTGTAAAGCTTCTTTGCAAAACTCAAAGAGCTGACTGAAGAAACTATTCCAGTTTGGTCATAGTCAGGATAATGGTTTTTATATTCTTATTGTTCAACCTTGTCATTTAATGGTAAGACTCACAGGTTTGGATTGTTTAAGTCAATAGATCATATTAGAAAACCAGCTTTAAAAGAAAAAAAAAATCTCCTGACCACCATTGCTCAATACAAAAAATTGTACTCTGAGGGTACAGAAATCGGGAAGTTACATAAAATGTGTTATTCTTTAATAGCCTAACCATTTTTAAGTCAGCAGCATAAATTTAGGGACCTAACTCAATGTGAAACTTTAATTTTACACTTAACACTACTGTTTAGGTACATGTTTTTTGTTGTTTAAATATAGTGTTAGAGTTTTATTAAAGACCAGCAAAATTCCTCCTCTTCTTCCTGAGATATTGAAGTGTAAAACACATGCACACATTTTACCTACTGTCAAAGTTTCTCTTCCTAGTGCTCTCTGTAGAAATAATTGAAGGTAGAATCTGTATACCTTCTATATAGAAATACATTAATGCTTTCAATCAGTTTTCTATTTAAGATTCTAAAAGAGATAACAAATAAACAACTACTTCTAAAGGTAGTGATCGTGGCACCTTTGGGATACTAGCATTTCTTAACCATTGTCAGCCTTTTTTATGATCCCTGCTTCATTTTCTCTTCTAAGGCCATATAGTGTACAAGCTGTGTTTTTAATAATTTTGCTAGGTTCATAATACCAGTGTGATGCTTTAATGAAGATTCAAGGAGTAAAGAGGCAGTAGGCCAACTGTTTTCACTGAGACACTTAGCAAAGTGAGATATACAACAATGGAAATTTTCTTTTTTTCCTTCTCCGTCTTTGTTGGATGCTTTTGCAACCTGCAAATGCTACACTGTAATTGTGTGGCAACAGACTTTTATCATTCTCTGCTGCAGGAAACAACCAGTGCACTGTAACAGACATACTTCTGTATTATCCCTGTTTAGTGTCTCCAGCCAAAAAGCGACAACAGCGGTTCATCCTTGGTCAGGTCCCAGTTGGGACTATGTAATTACCATTGCAGTGGATCAGAGGCAATTAATTTTATTCCTCTTGCTTTAAAAAGCAGCAATCAAAAGAGGGGGATGGTGAGGCTTTTAATGCCAGAATACACTCCAACACAGAGGTTACACAATTAAAATAAGAAAATGTCAAGCAACAGAAAAGTTAAAATAGCACTACCTCAGCTGGCTTACAGTGGCAGAGTACTATGGGGAGCAATGCCAGTTTATACCCTCTAAAGATCTATTGCAGGTTTCCAGCAGTTCAGACATTGCTATTACTAAACCGTATTTTTTAATAAAGTCATCACAACGTGCAGTCTTTTCTACTACAACCGGCTTTGTTGCTTGATTGTTTTTATTCTAATCTGAGACTAGGAGATGATGACATAGCCTTCTTGGATAAGTGTGAGTCACCAGGGCTATCATTCCTCAAGGTGCTTATTTACACAGATCCCAAATAACAATGGTTTCACCCTAGGAAAAAAGACTTCTGAATAGCAAGATTAACCTGCGAGAGCTTTGTCCAACTTGTTTCCAGGCTCATATTGCATTTCATTTTCAAAATAAGAAACCAACCGCAGTAATAAATCCTGTCTGTCACCATGCCCCTCTTTTTCCATATGTATTAGTTCCAAAGTAATTTGAACAATATGTAAGCTACATCCTTTCAAACATCCACTGAACTTCATACAGTGAAAACATACTGTCCATGAAAAGGAAGTAATACACAGAGGACATCACTTGCTTGTGATGCATATTGAGATGGTTGAGTAAGCTGTCAAGGGGTAACCATCAAATTTTTGTCTGTCCTCAATGAATTCCCAGTAAAGAAATAAAGCTTCCTCGAAAGCCAGTCTACAGGTTGTCTTGTTCTCTTTCAAAAACCATGTCCAGAAAAGAATGTTCTGTATGGGTAAGAGAATGGTATGTTTGTTAGACATGTTTCAAAGGAAGAGACAGTCTAAAATATGTGACAGAAACTATCTTAGACCTAGTAAACTATTTTCTAATATTCTTTGAAACAGTGAACTCCTTAATCTGACAGTGAAAGTATATGCTAGATCTGACCCACTATGCTGCTCTTGAAAAAGAGACTGCAATAAAAATGATGTACATGCTTTGCTAAATGATCCATTTCTATTCAGATAACAAACCTCTCTTAACATCTAAAAATGTTATCTCATCTCTTTTGAAACTGAATAGGCTTGTCAATAGACTGTTGCACGGGTGAATTGACTCAGGCTATTTCAGAGAAGGTTTATGGGGGAAGTCCAGATAAATATATAGAAAATATGAGACGGGATAAGATTTTGTTCTGTCTGTTATATCACACAGCTAATCCATTTATTTATTTTTTCCTAATTCTGATTTTAAGGTTTTGGGTTTTGTTTTTATTGGATGTGGTTTTTAATATTATCTGAAAACCTGCCAGATTAAAACTTGCATACTTACACTCTAATATTTCAGGTTTCAGGGTTTTTTAACCTCTAGTGTTGGGAGTCATCCACTTGCCTTACTACCTGACATCACCTAGAGAAGGCAGATACCTAGATGCATACTGGTCAGCTATCCTACAATGATTCATTTGAAGGCTCTTACTTCATGTCCTCCCTTGGGTAGCACAGAATCGTCATTGTCTTTCACTTTGGGAAGCCAAGTGCCACACTGGCAGCAGAAGGCTGGAATAAGAGAGTGTGGTAGTGCACACACCCCCCCCCCCCCCCCCCCCCCCCCGCTCCTCTCCCCCCGGCGGCCC
>VYXH01008713.1:6855-66650 GCA_013397275.1 Burhinus bistriatus | reverse complement strand
CTCTTGGCACTTGCCACGGTGTCCTCCTCACCTGGGCCACATAGTAATACAATGGACCAGGACAATACATAATGGTCTAACGTGAAAGAAAAGGTGGAGAGCAATGGACTAGAACACTGTGGCAACCCCTTAGGTGTACCTGGTTCCCATGGCTTCTACCATTTGAAAAATAATAACTATAACCGATCATTCCTGACAACATATGGATCGTGGACACAGAAGGGTGGGTATTAGGACTCCAAGTCCTAGCAAGTCCTGGGCTTGCATAACTGGTGGAAAGTACCGAAATATTCCATTGTCTGAGCTGGGCCGGAGTGGATAAGTACCTGACAAAAGTCAATTATCTCAGATCCTATAAGTAGTAATTCTAGTAAACACCCTTTGTGCTCTTCTGGATCGCAGTGGACTGTGGCCAGCATCATCTCTGAGTTGGGACACCACTCAGGCTGACACCTCGAGGCCAGGGTGAAAGAATCCTTCTCAAGCCTCAACTACTGCCAGTTGAGGAATGCTGGTGCATCGTGAGTATTTACCCTGAATTCAAGAATTTTGACTATAGGCTAGCCTCCCTTCCAACCACCTCTCCACCTATGTGTTTGTGATATACACATTAGCTTTATGGATGTGGATGTTCTTCCATCCATATGTGCATGTGTAGGACTTAACAGTGGTACCTTTCAGCTCATTAGAGTCACCCACTATTGAGAAATTCCTGATCCTAGCAATTGCAGACCTCTGTGTGTGTGCGCGCGCTTATATGCTTTGCATGTACATATATATATGTATTAATTTGAGATCTGTGCTTTTGCTTACATATATATGTATTGATTTGGGATACCTTATAGTAAGTTAGTGTGAATCTTGCCATCTTCAAATCTGTAATTAAGTTGCTGTTCAGTTATTTTGTTAAATCACTTTGTAAACCTTTAAATCCATTAATGATTAAGTGCTCCTAAAATTCAACCTATTGATCTACTTCAAATCACTGATTTTGAATCGCTACTAAATCATAACCATGTCAAATATTTCCATCTGCAACAGAGAGGAGTTACACACTCCTGTTCTGGGCAGGGATTGTGTTTCCCAGCCAGGGCCAGCATGAGGAACAAGACGCCCTCCCCACTGATAATCTTGTGCCTGTCTGCTGCACAGTCTGCTGCTCACCTGTCACATAGTCCAGGACCTGGGCTATCCCCAGTAGATGACGCTGCATGTGGGGAAGTCCTTTTCTTAAACCCCAGCATGCAGTGCATCCACTCACAGACATCAAGACCTCAGAATATCAGGAGCACTGTAAGAACAATTGTGCTCGCAATCTTAGGTTTAAGTTATGAGGTGTAATATTACACATGCAATATAAGTGGAAAGGTTAAGTTGGCCTGAAAATCAAGGCCTTAAATTCATTAGTGGTACTCCACTCACTACATCTGTTTTACATTGACATAACACCACTAGACTTTTTCATTAGAGCATTTTCCTATACATCGCAGCAGAGAGGAACATATTCTAAGTACATTCAGACACAGGGCCAAAGGCAGGGGGAGGGTTTGGGAGACACTCGGCATGCAAGAACAACCATCGGAAAGTTCTCGCTGGTAAGAATGTTAACTTTTCAATGCTTTTGTCAGAAAAGGCTAATACATGTTTAAAACAAACATACTGGATCACAGAAAACAGAGGTTATGCATATAGCTGTTACACACAAATCCGTTATCAAATAACACCTGAGCAATCATTTGCTTGATAAGCAGGAGTGATACAGAGGTGGTTTGAGGTAGACTGTTTTGCCTTGCATTACTCATGTATTTCTGCATAAACAACTTGATATCTTATGAATCGCTTCAGTTTAGATTCTGTTTTACATGGTGCACCGAGAGTTTGCACTCCAACCTGTTTGTGTCATTTGTGCAGTATACCTCTAAGGATCTTGGTGGAAATATTGAGGAACCAAAGGCACACATGCATTTATAATAATATGCAATCTCAATTCCTACCTATTTGTTTTGCTTTTTCCTCAAGAAAATGCTTCAGGTGTTTTGTCTATCACAGTCTGCCTCTCTCTTCCTAGAGCAGTGTATTCAGTACTGACAGTCTGGCTAAATACCAGCCTACCAGGAGAGGAACCTGCTTAATTGCCTGGATTCTGGCCCCATAAAACAGCTTTCACACCTTAAGCTGGACTAGTTCGCATCTGTGGCTGTCAGGTTTCTGGCTTGCAAATGAAGAAATCAGCTGCTACTATTCCTTAAAGAATACCCAAGTGTACCAAACCTCATGCATAAAGTCAAAATATACAATCTGATTTCCATACAGAATAAGAATAACATATTTTGTTAATAAGAACTTACCTAAATTACTGTACCTACCTTTTTTCTATTTTTTTTATATACATAGATACTGAGGAGGAATTAAATCAGACTTCTAGTTAAAATTTAGATCATACCACTTTTGTAGCCAATCTGACTGTAAACTCAATTATGTCATCTGGGTCCATTCAGACTTTTTGCTTACTCCATTTTGAGTGACATGTTTGAGTCTTTTTTTTTTTTTTATAAGCAAAAGGTATTATGAAAAGCCTGCCTCATGGCAACATATACTCCAAACACTACCAACTAACTAAAAACCTGCTTTTCAAACCTAAGCATCAGCTCAGTTGAGAGGTGTGGAAAAGGGCAATCTTGTTTCTGTATAAGGAACAGATTATTTTACCTCCATACAACTTCACCCTTTAAACACAGACTTGAGTCAAGGTAAAACAATTTCTTTACAGTACATGAATGTTGAATAACTACAAAGCTCCAGTTTTCTGAAAGGAAAGTGAATGCTCTTATGAATCATAAAAAAGGTTTGCTGGCATTAGATGTTCTATTAAAAAAAATCCTGCATGGCCTACTTTACCTTTCCCCATACAAATTATTTTTCAAATAAAAGACTGTGTACACGCGTCTTCATTTAAAAGATACTACTATATTCAAAGAACATTAAGGATGACAAGTTAATCCCTTAAATAATAAAAAATGCTGGAAATCAGGGTTTTTCTACTTTAGATTTTAAATCAAAGTCCATCACTGTGGGGGTTGAATATATTCAATACAAAATCAATATCGATAGTAAAATCCTCACAGATTTTATAGCATTTTCATACTTATCTGCTTTGACATTTTGCCTGTACATTATTAATTCAACTGTGCTGGTTATGTGTATTGGTGATACAATCTTTAATTAGGTAATTACCCAGTATTTTTCAATGTAATGCGCAAAATGACTGGCTCTCTCTTCATGGGCAGCTAATCAATATTTCTTCTTATCCTCCCATTTATTGCGTAGTTCTGACCTTATTTATTCCAGAGTCTCTTCACTCAGCAGAATACTATTTTTTTCTCAGTAAACTTCTTTGTGATGTTGCTGTCACCATTATAGGGCTCAAAGGTAAATAATTTGTCTTTTCGATATCCTCAGTAGGTAAAACCTTTGGAGAATTAAGACCTAGGGAACAATTGCTCTCTGGTAGGATCTGAAAGTCATTTTCTCCTGACCACCCTTCTGGTTCATGCTTGTGGATTCGTATCAAAATCACAGAATGGGAAAGAAGTGGAGGAGTGGCCCCATTCAACGTGGAAGCCATGCCTCTGGACCTGGCAGCTGGAAAGGTTTTTCAGGTTCTATAATTTAAACTTGACCAGAGACAAAAGACCTGACATTTGCCCCAATTTTATGTGCACAAATGTAGGAACAGATCTCTGTAGCTTTTCCTGATTTTTTGGCATTTCACCAAAGCAGGTCAGCTAGACAACAGCTCAGGTTCAAAGGGAAAGATAAAAAGTGTAAAGGGGTTCACTCTCTTGAAAGATGGGAATTGTGACTTGAGCCTGCCCAGATCTTCTTCTTGTAGACAACAGCTCGAACCCCTAGATTATCACATAAAAGAAGTATGACATTACCATCATCACTCTTTGAAAAGAAAAATTTCTGTCCTCTGAAACCAAAGGCTACTAAAGGCAGCCACAGTGAAATAAATAGTAGATAAGTACATTCTATTCTGAGCTCCAGAATCAAAAGTAGAATCTATGAGGAAAACTGTGATGTCGTACAACATTAAGTTGTTATGTTTTTAAATGTTCAATAGTTTATGAAATTTTAGGGCAGAAAATAATAAAAGTATTAAAAAGACATTTTAAGTGTTTTTTCCATTCAGCAGAGGCCACTGTGAAACAGATGAGACACAAACATGTATGTATGTCCTTCTTTCTACTCTTGACAATGAAGAGCAGAATGCCTTGACATAAGAGCAACACATAGTGGGAACATACGCTTTTCTCATTTGTCTCTACAAAGTTCCAGACTACCTTCACATCCTCTTACACGGCTTTCAGAAGATAGAGTTCCTGGGCTCGTGTCCCGAATACTAGGAATTTCTTTGCCACTCAGAGTAACTGAGAAAATAAAAGGTATTAAATAGACCTTTCAATACCTTCCTGACATTGAGTTTCAAAATTTGAAATGTACATGGAAAGAAGTTTGAAATGTTTTCTAAAATTTGTACTGTCTCCTGCTACCCATGTTTTATGTTGCTTTTTTAATTTAGAAGTTTAAGCATGGGAATTTCAGAAGGTGAAGGTTAGGTTTTTTATGTGCCTCATTTACTTTGCAGTGCTAGTTCTAAATGGTCAGCAACAATTTTTATCCGATGACCAACAACTAAAAACCCGGGGGAAGTAAAATACCCACTAAAGTTCACCGAGGAATTTAGTCCTTACTTTAGCAGCTCTAGCCACTGTGACATTCTTCTACTATGAAAAACTTAGTTTCCCACTTAGACACCAAGAAGTACATCCTATTGATTTTCCACAGCAGAAGTAGAAGGAAATGAAGGTCTAGAAGGAAAATAAATTCTTATATGACCATGTACACTGCACAGGGTACTTCAAAATTTTCAGACAATTGGCTTATATAGATCACCATCTCCACAGCACGTTAAACATGCAACTTTCAGCTGTAGGGATAAATAGACGGGATAGCAGCAATGAAGCTGCAGTTTATGCGCAAGTTATCTTTAGTTTAGCAAGAAATCAACAAACTGTACATTTGAATTCTTCTGCCCTGAATCTACTTTGGTCTGAAAACAAACTATTACAAGTCAGTGTTCTTTCTCTTTATTCTCACAACTTGACAGACAAGAAAATGAAAGAGAGAAAATGTCTGTCTTTTTTCCCTTCCTCTTTTTCTTTTTCAATTTCTTCTATGAAAGGAAAAAATGAAAGCCCAATAAATATAGCTGAGGGAATGATGTCTGAGTTGTTGCTACACTGCACATATTCTTATAGCCTTCTAAATCGTAAAATGTTAACAGCAAAACTAAATCTTGACATGTTGATAGCTAAAAGCATACTGCAATATGGCACATCAATTGCCTGTTATGTTTTTGAGGACCAAAAAATATTCTCTTCTGTACCATTAACATAAATCAAACTGGTTAAATCACTTTAATACTCCAGGTGCCTTTTTTTTTTCCTCAGATGGCACAATGGTTGATGTCAGTGCTAGTGGCAGAGGGGGGAGCAAAGAAGAGGGGGAGGGGAAATCAGATAGACTGTAGATTTGCAGAAGGGTTCCGTACACAAATCAAGCTCAATAAGCTTGTCAGATGAACATTTCACATTAAACAAAATAATAACCTGTCATATGATTTTAAACAGCTTCTTTCTTCTTCTTTTTCTTTTTTTTTTCCTCCCAGGTTTCAGAAGAGCAACGCAGGGCTGTAAGTACAGTACCACAGCTGCATTTCTCAAACTCAGAGCAAACATTTAAAAGCCTCCATATCTTTGGTTCTTGTCAGATGTTGATTCTGACAGGAGAAAAAGTACCAGTTTTTTCCAAAACCTCGGCATGGGTGAATTTTGGCTAGTGCAAAACAAGCAAATAAAATCTCTAGTTCTGCACCTCTGGAAAATTACTGTGCACAAGTAACATTTCCTGACCCAGCAGAAAGACATCAATGAAAATAAAATAAACAGAAAAAACACAACACGCCCAATTGATATTTGACTGCTTTGGACGTTTGGAGGGCTAAATCTCATGCCTTAAGTAACCAAGTTAGGACCTCAGCCTCCTCTCTGCTAACCACCAGTAACTGATTTCTCTCAAAGCAGCTCTATCCAATCTCTAATAAATATTTAAGTCTCTGATGGTGGCAAAAGCTCGTGCTGGAATTCCTCTACTCAGAGAAGGAATGGAGCTCATAAAATCTCAGGGTTCATTCAAGGTAATCCGCCTATGAACTTGTTTTTTCATAAGAAGTTCTGTTTCATGAGCTGCCTCAATTTCAGACCACTAAAACTGTAATTAATGGTAATGGAATGACTAGACCTCATTTGCCTGATGGGTGCACAGTCCACCTGATGCCCATTCTTGTACTAGGGTTTGCTGCCGTGTTCAAACATGATTATACGGGTTAGCGGTTGAGAGATCTGGGTTCATTTCTGTCATTGTTTATATATAATCTTGACTTTTCCTTCAGCATCTGTGCCTCAGTTACTCCTGACTGTAAAGAAAAGGAAAAAAAAAAACAAACTACGCAAATCACTTCAAGTTTTGTGCATAGGGAAGTCCTAACTATGTATAGAGCATTAGCCGATTCGTTCTCCAGTATAATTAGGTTGCTTGTAGCTAATTCTCTTTGTATCATGATGTATAACAAAACTATTATTAAAGACCATATTTCTGAATGTTTTTAAGAAATTAGGTTCTGGTTCTGTTCATACTGAATTTGATGGCAAATTTCCCATTAAATTCATTGGTTCAGGATCACAGCTTAATGAGAATAATTCTTTGAGTCTGCTCGTGGTATAACAAAGAGTTTTCATTATACTGTAGCCTTTGTTCATTGCAATATTCAGGATATAGTCAATATATCATTAAAGGAAACTCAGTAAATGTGTAACTACATTCAGAGTGCCTCAGATTAAGATTTTAGTATAAGAGATACTGTAACTGAAACAGTGTACGTCTGTACATGAAGGAGAACTCAGATACGGAACTATTTGTTGAAAGTGTACCTCAAGTCCTCAGTGTCTCTTGTCTGTAAATTGCATTCATAATCGACAGCTCATTAACAACTCATTATGGATACTGAATATTGCACAAACAGACGCAGTGCAGCAAAGGAGAGAAAAACTGAATTCATGAAAGGGAAAACAGGGAGCTATTTTTCAGTTGAAGAGTATGACTTCATTAATGGCATTTGGGTTCTTTTTTCTGCATTTGAATTGCCACAAACAGATCTAGTGATGACTACCACTTCTCAGTACCTGAGGAAAAATGTGTGTGCTACATGTAGATAATAGACCAGCTGTATAACCATGCAGTGCCTGCTTTCCACAGACTACAAGATTTAGGAATTACAAATTAGTAAAATTCTGTGAAAGTGGATATAAAGTAAGTAGGAATCCAGTAACTCTTTCTGTATCATCTGTAGAATGAGCTCAGTAGCCTTCATAGTGCAGCCAAGGAAATGCTACTGCTTCTGTACACCAACAGACAACAATCCTCAGAAAGTTACAGTGACACTCAACACATTGCCATTTGACCTGCGTCTTTATTCAATCACCTATCAAATGCATTTTAATTATACTATTTCATGGGAAAGTCAGTACCAAAGGAAAATTGTCATTTTTCAAGTCCATGAGATCTCACATAGGCTGATAGCTCCAGGGAAGAAGGCTAACACGTTTCCCATGCTCTAGTATCGTTTCAAAGGAGGTGCTGGTACCACAGATACACGGCAGCCTTGGATTACACAGGTCCACAATCATTTATCAGTACAATAGGGTCAATGACTCCTGCCAGACAGTAACACTGATACTTCAGATTCTTTGTTAGGAAAGATATCGTTCTTCTGCATGAATATAAGTAACAGGTAAGTATGAAGTAGTCAAAGCAGACTTCCTTAAAAAAATCCAGGAATTAGCACAGAAAATACTGTGAAGACAAAAGTTTATATTCTTATCTACAAGGAAAGCAATTAGAAATTTATAAGAATTATGCATGTTCTGTGTCTTAGAGATTATTTTTTATTTCACTACACTTTATGACAAGACCTATTTTGTATAAGGAAAATTAAGAGCTGATACATTTCTTTTTTCCTTCCGTCAAGGGAAAGCCCAAAGCTCGACTGTGTTATAGTCTGTATGTGGAGCTCCTGTCCACACAGAGCTCTGCAGGGAGTACTGTCTGAAGACATTTGGGCATGCAGAAATTACAATCTTGAGTGTGTGTCAGTTTCCCTTTGTGAATTTCTGAATGGAATCATCCTCCTTGAAAGAAGATTCTCCTACATTTGTAGAACCTCCTTGATTTTCCCTCTGACAGATCTAGCTCTTTGCTGATCACAGCAAAGAGCAAAGTCATAACTGAGCCTTGTCACGCCAAAACTGGAAAAACTAATACCTGTTCACAGGCTTCTAAAAGGCTCTTTTGCATCCTAAGTAAAAGATGTAATGTGCATTCTCTAAAGCATTTGCCAAGACAGGCGAAAGAGGACCCTAAGTAAACTAGACAAACCTAAGTTCATCCGGAAAGCACGTAAATCATTACTTTCAGTGTTGTTATATAGAAAGACAAGTGAAACTGAAGATCTCTCCACAAAGCTATCTGTTGAAATCCACTTAATTTCAAGAATGAAATGTTTGTGTAAATGTATAAATACTGTTTCACACAGAGGCTTTGACATCTTTCAGACAAGAAGGAAGACTTCACTTTGTACTTTTGCCAATCTTATATCCATGAATTGTGCATGTACTGACAAAATTAACTTAAAGATTAACATAGTAAAAGACAGAGAGACTCAGAACTACAGGACTGGAAGATGAGCTAAAGGTGATGGCATCTATATTTCATTTATATAAAATTGTGTAATAACATTACTTATAATGCCAGTTTTCAAATGTGTGTCTGGAACTCAGACAATGGGAGTTAGACAGTCAGCATCACTGAAAATATCCTCTGGTGATGACTCAAGTACCTTTATGAAGGCTCCAAAACAATTAATGGTTGTACGTATTCGTGTGCCTATTACAACAAAACTCACATTACATTGCAGTCTCATGTCACAACATTGACAGATAATGAATCACAGGTGGAAAACTGTGGAAGACCATACACAGTATGATTTTATTGATGATAGGATGCACATGAACAAGAAAACTTTTTAAAATGCAGGAAAGAAAAAAAAAACCAAGCAACTTTACAATGCTTAAACTTAATTTGTTTTGATGAACCCTGGGTGTTGCATTCTAATTGGTGTGAAAATGGAGAATGACAGTCACTGGGAACTAAAGCTTTGATGAATGTCTCAGTCTGGCCATACAATGAATTGGAAAAGTTTTGATATTTCCCTACCAAGCTTCTCAACAGTAGATATTTATGAAAAATGTGGATATGGATTTAGACCTATCAACTGAACATCATTTAAAACTTTGGATCATCCCAAAAGGCCATCAGAATGTGTGTACTTGTTGCTGGAAATGTTTATTGGTGAGATTCCCTGAAAGGTACAACAGCAAAAAGTGGTGTTGATAATTTTTAATAAAATGAGTGTTCATTTCCTTTACCTTAACACCCCAAAATTCCTCTGCTCACTCTGACAACTCTTTGCAAGCAGATCACTGTGCAGAGGTTCATATTTTTTCCAGCTAAGATTAGGTCAGCATTTCTGTTCTAAATGGCTATCTTCAGTGATAACCAAAACTAATAAGTCATGCTTATATATGTATTCCAGGTTGAAGTTTAGAAAACTAGTTTCAGTCTAAAATTAACACAGGTCTTTTATCAAGTTTGTTTAAGTATTTTATATTTTCAGAGGGTAATTTCTTTGCTGATACTTGCTACAATGTACATGAAATAAACAGGGACAAGAAAAGACAAGGAAACCCAGGTACTTTGTATTCTGAATAAAAATTACCTATTTTTCTCTACATTTCCAAAACTTTGTCAGTCAGAAATACCCAAAGACAATCCTTTTTGATCAGTATAAAATAAGTATCTCTTCAAAGTCTTTACACCTAGTGTAGTGGATTTTTCTGAAAGACGGGTTATTGAAAATCACGTAGTCATTACCAGGTGACATCAAATGGCCTTGTTATACACTAGGTCAGATTAATTATTCCTTCTGGCTTTAAAAATCTAATCAACATAAGAATGAGGGGCAAAAATTAAACATGTATTTTGGTTTATGATTTTTATGTTTATAGAGTGCTGATCATCCTATATTACAGTAGAAGCTGAAATTCCTTCATATTTTGCAGAAGTTGTGGACACCGAGAGACTAAATTCTCGGAAGTTCTACCTCTACCTCTAACTGTCACACTGTTTTGTAGTGGCTAATTTGTAATAATAAAACCCACAATATTTTACGGGGAACACAAGCCAATATTATCCAGATACTTGTTCTAGATTTTGTTTTAAATACTGGCTAACTTCTTTTTTACAGAAAAGTCAGCTTCCGATTCAGTTTCATTCAGTTCAGGAACTGTGTCTTGAGGTTTAAGACTCTATTCCGAACTCTTCAATCAGTGGAACCCTTTTATGTCAGTGATTTTAAAAAAATGTTCAGGTTTTACCTGGTGTATCAAAAAGCAAAATGTGACACATTATTTCATGGGACACTTTTTGTGACAGCGGGAGAGCATCCAAGCAGAGAGAGTGTCTGCAAAACACCCCATGTCCAACCAGTGATCTTGTAAATTAGCAGAATGCAGCTCAGTCGTCATAACTGCATCAAGATACATAGGTAGTATCACACTATATCTTATAATGTGTCAGAAGAAAATTTTTAAAAGATGAACTGCTTCATCACAAGAAATACTCAATTAGTTTATAAACCGCAGAAATGAGATATGAAACTAAGTCAATGATGTATCAAAACCTATAAGGAAATATGACACTATGCATCAAAATGTGGAGCCGCGATTACTTTCTGCAGCTATGCGTTTTGATGAAACTGCAGGTAAGTAATTCACTGTTGACTGTTAAAATACTTTATCATATTTACTAGCACAGCTGGGCAGATACATGTAGAAGGCATGTGGGAAAGGATAAGAAAGAGAAAAGAATACTGCTCAGAGTATTTTAAATTTTAATTTATTGAAAAAATGATGGTTTCAGAATTCAGAAAAAATACCTTCATGTCCCTCACCCCTGAAGGAAGAGGAGGCTTGGACTCTCTCACTTTTGTATCATTGCAAATGTGGCATGTCCATTCAACTGAATTTAAGCCACAAGCCCTACACTCTAACAATATCTGTCCATACAGGCAGATTTTCCTGCTCTGAACAAGCTGTCACTTTGAAGTCCACCTCTCCCACAAGCCCCTGTCAACAAACATATCCTTTACCAGCCTACGGAAAGATGTATTTTTTTAATTAACCACCCTGCAAGTACCAGAAAACTACATTCCTTCAAGGACTGCACTGATGTAGTGGATCACCCCTTCTCTACCTTGTGGTATCACAAATAGAACAAACAGTGAAATTGACAAAGATATCCAATTGAAAATACAGTTGAAACAGACAGGGGAAAAAAGGTAGAAAACTCAACATTCACCCTTTCTGATCTCATGAGTGGAAGTAACTCTATAGAAAACAGTTCATATTTTATTTACCTCATATGTCTCTTCATTCCCATCCCCCTCACACACAAACACACCACAGATGTGATGATTTTAAAAAGATCCCAGTTCATTTATGTTTTTTAAATCAATCATTTCTTTATTTGGCAAGGAGGAATCAGAATTTTCCTTGGCAGTAATTATTTGACAGGATGCCAATCTGCTGGCAAATAAAAATGGAGAGTGGTATTCCCTCCAAAACACAGAATCTCTACTAGATATTTTTAAGGAAATTAGTTTTGATCATCAGCCTATACAATCACTGCAAAGTTTTCTACAGTTATTTTAATAAATTTATGGGAGCCTGTTCTGGTTAGAGTGACACAGGACTAATTTCTTTTCTAATGCTTGGGAAAACTGTACTTTTAGAAGACCCTAATGTCTGAATTTGTGAAAATATTTACTCTATAGCCAGCTATGGTGTGTGGGTGTCAAGGTCTCGGTGTTTTCAAGCTCGCCAGGTGCAGGGATGAGGCGGAGCAAGACTCAGGCACTTGACCCAAGGTGGCCAGCAGGATTATGTCACACCATGAACACCACATTCAATATAAATTAGGAAGTTTGCTGAGGAGGGAGACTCTGCTTTGATGGCTGGTGCTAGACCCCTGAGACGTTCCCTTTCTCCCAAAACCGTAGCACTCACAGTGTCCAACATTTACTGTCCACTGCTGGGAGTGCACAGCTTCCTACTGATATAGCTGGCTGAGTATAATCCTTATATCTTTTTAGATTGGTATTGGCATCACTATTGGTTTTTTAGTGTTATTACCGTTAATTATTTAGTCTTATTCTATTAAATCTGTTCATATTTCAACCCCTGGATATCCTGGTTTTCTTCCTGATTCCCCCTTCCAGGGTGGGGAGGGGTTATCGGGTAATAGAATATTTGTCTAAACGACAATAAATTGTTGTGGGTTTCTCAAACCATAACAGAGCCTCTATTCTCAAATAATGTAATTGTTCCATTTTTATTACTATACTACAGTGACAGAGTTAGTGATCTTTGTAGGAATACATTAAGAGAGAAAAAGTCGATGACATTTTTTAAAATGCACTTAGAATGGTTAGAGGATTTCCTCTGAATCAGCTTTGATTAGTTTGAGGAAAACAACTCTTCAGGATACAAATAAGTAGCTGTATTAGGAGTCTTGCAGATGACAGTGTATTCAGGGAGCTAGAGATCTTGAGCAGGTTACATCTGCTGTACTGGGCCTTCTACTTAAGGTTGGAGAAACCCGTGTGGTAGCATGAGTGACCGCAGTATAACCCCATGCATACAACAATGTAAGGGAATGTGCTAGAATACCCTGGGTACATGCTGTTCCTGGATACAGTTCCTAGGTATGTGTAGCTAGATATGCTCTGGTGGGCATTAAGAAAGAGATAACATTCCTACCTATCAAGGCAACACATAGAGTTTTGCTACAACAGATACAAGGAGCCATCTTATAGGGGAAAGTTGCACCTATCCACAGTTGGGAACCCTGCACAGCATGCCATGGCTACCCATCTGAGGTCTACCCAATGCTGCATAAAAGTGGGGTTCCCACCATCTGAAGGAACATAAGATTGGCTTGCTGCCTATATTTCTCTTCCTACTTTCTAACTTATTCTACTTGCTGTTGTGTCTTTCTTACTGAGAACTGGAAAGAATCCTGCTCCTCCTCATCCCGGTGCAGAACAGTACCTCCAGAGTTTCCAAATAAGATTATACTACACAAAAGTAGCAAATTAGCATCCAATTCTCAAACCTTTGTGATAAGCCTCCAAGTTTGGAAGAAGACATCTTTGGTGACCTCTCTGGGCTGTGCAGAGAGCACATGAGCTGACTACAGGATGCTAACTGGTCCCTTGGGAAAGACTGTGATTAAATGTTGAGTGAGAAAGGGAAGAAAAAAGGGTTGTCTTGGATTCTTATTTCAACTAATGACATAAGCAAAATAGAGGGGAGCAGGTAGGTGATTTCCAAGATGATACTTTCTAGCACTGCAGTTAAGGGACGAAAAAAGAAAACAATCTCAGAGGAACACTGGAGAGAAGACGTCCTCTTTCAACATTTTATTTCATCAGTGTCACGCCATGACTGAGATGGACCACAACAAGGAAGAGCTGACTGTGAGGTGTGCAAATGTCCTTTCTTTGCTATTCTAACGTAGTTTTAGAATGGAAAAGGGCAAGGATAGCATAATACATCATCAGTAGAGTCCGATAAAAAATAAAGGGGAGGGGGGAAGAGAAACTATATTTTTCCAACTATTTTTTTGCCCTTGATTATTTTTTTTAAAATTGTCCTAATTCAGATTAACTGCAAAAATAGAAAAAAATGTTACTATACTGATTCTTTCTGGTCCAGCAGCAGAAAAAGGCAAGTTCAGACAAAATCTTGGACTGACTAGATTGCCTCTGTATGGGAAAAAATGAAATGAGCAGTGCCCTGTACTGTAGCAAATGGGTAGACCAGTGATACAGGAAGAGAGTAGAAACACATTGCAACACAGGACTGCAAAGCTTTAAGTTCAAAGGTATTAGATGCCTAACTCCTATTTAAAGCAAGGGTAAGTGATTAAACACTTCAGGGATTTTAGCTTGAAAGTTCAAAAGGAAGGCTACACATATTTAAGGGGATAACAGATACATTTACTTCTGAAAGCAACACAGCCAAGTCCCAGACACATGGGTCTAAATAATGATTCAGCTTCTCAAATCAGGACTAAACCAGCAATTTTCATGCCGCAAGAGTGTTAGCTGCCTGATAGCTACAGACAGATATACTAGATGTTCATCAGGTCTTACACCTTCCTTTCAGATGAACGCAGGCTGAAATTTTTGCAGCAAGCTGAGGCCTAACTTTCCTAATATGCTTCTTTTCTAACATACATTATTATATGCTTTAAAAAAAATAAATCTAATGGAAGATTTTGGATTCAGTTGCAAATTGTCCAAACTTTCAGGGTATGAAGGTTCAAGACCCTTGTTCTAAAAAACACACTTATGTTTAAGAAAATGTCTTTTGCTCCCCGAGAGAGACCTACGAGTCTCAGGAAGTCAGGGACTGATGATGGACAGTACTTCTCCACAGTCTTCAGGAAAGGATCTGATGATGGACAGTACTTCTCCACAGTCTTCAGGAAAGGATCTTCAAACAGCTGGCTTTGTCTGAGCTCTGGTATCAGGTCAGAACTTGGACCTGCCCCAGGTGCTGCAGGTGGTTTTCAGAGAAACATTCAGGTGTTCTTTTGTCTTAGGAAACACTGAACACCAGTGAGATTCTGGAAGAGAGTCTTCAAGTCCTATTCCCATAGCCAGGTGCACAATACAAGACACTTTTACAGCTCTTTTAATTTAGTAAAGGCCAAGGGATCACCGTAGAAATACCTGTGTGCACGTGCATGTGAGTTTGTCTTAAATTCCCTCCATCTGCAGTGACTTTTGGATTTAGTAGCTGATTATTCAGCCAAACTTGATAGAGAAGTGGAGAAAGACATATATGCCAATAAATTAAGTGGGTCTGCCATAGTGGAGGTCTGGCTATATATATACACAAATAGGAGAAAACTCTTAACCAAACTTCAACACCAAGAAACCCCTCTGTTACAACTCCCACCATTTGGCACCTAAAACCAAAAGAAAGAGCATAAAACAGATCTGCAGAAATCAGTCTTACAGATTTGTTACTCCAAGAACTACTTGCTTCTTTCGCTATTCCATGGCATTGTTTGTATTTCAAGGTCTGTGGCCCTTCCTCTCTGTTAAGGTAGTAGCACATTAATTCCAGACAGAATATAGATCATTTCCCTTCTGAAGCTGTTAAATATTTTTTAAGATTAAACATTAATCATGAACTCTAAAATTTATTTCAAGGGAAAAATATTTTTCCTGTTCTTTACACCTCACTTACTCCTTTCAAAGGAAAGAAAAATCTGCTGTCTGGCATATCAGTCCTGGAATAAGAGATACACTGATGAATCTGCCACAACATTAAATATGAATTTCTATCTCTGCATGTTCCAGTTTAAACATTTACTTACAGTGCATTTATCAAGAAAAGGATAACAGTCCATTTCTAGATTCAGTGAAACAAACTGTATAACTCAAAGTCAGCAAACTAAGATAAAATTTTCATTCTATAATAGTCAAAAATACGGGTCCTTTGAACTACAAATACAAAAGTAAGACTGGGGTGAAGTAGTTTGCCTTTTCTTTCCCATAATCTCCAGTTTGTGGCCTTCTAGCAGACAACTAATAATAACTGAAACAATTTTGCTGCTAGATTTTCTAATGCCTCATGTATGTTAATGAGGACTCAACATACCTTCTTGTTCTTCCTGTTTATTGACACAATAAAGATTCCCCTACTTGTCATTTCAAATTACGGCATCTACCTTGATCTGTTAAAAAAGGTGATTTGAAACCCTCCTGGGCCACACAACCACCCCAGCCTGCAGGGCTGGTGTCTGATTTCAGGAGTGTCCCATTAATTGGGAACATGTAATCAATACTGGCTACTAGGTGTTTACAGGTCGCGCTTCAAAGAAAATTTCAAGGAAGGTAATATACTTAAATAAATCTAAAAATTTCATCATTTAAGGCCATTGCAAATTACGTTTCTTCAATTATTTTTAAACCGTGTGATCAGAAATCCAGCGATTCAGAACAAAACTTAACCCCATACAGTTACAGATCTCCCAAATATTCCTTTTTAAGCACTGAACTAAGATGTGCTAGTTCTGGATCATTTGTTGCACACATCAAGTGTTGGCAGGAAGCCAAAGATGCTAGCATTTTACACATTTTTAAGTAAATGTTTGTTCTTTTTTAGACTGCTTAAATTAGAGGAAAGGATTTCCAGTAGAGACTGATTCTGCTTTCTTAAACTGAAAGAATTAAAAGATTAGTTACAGCTACATTTGACTTATACCGAAGTGCCTTTCCGTACCTCTCAAGCACACTTTCCTGAGAAGAGGTTTGTTACCTTCAACTTTCTGTGGATATAGCCATATGGTCCCACCACTCTCAGACTGGAAATCCTGGCGGCAATATCTCATTTACTACTCATGTTCAACTGACAGACCCAACTGTGTTTGTCATCAATATGCCTTTTCTTCCAAAAGCCTATGACAGCAGATGAATTGAAGTGACCCCAAGCCAGCTTCTCCAAAACAAAGCATTATTCACTCAAACACAGAGAAAAGGGCTTAAACAAACAAAAGACCCTTACCTTAGCTTTCATCTTTCCATCTGAGCCTCAGTAAATTCAGCTTTATCCTGCTACTTCCATCCCTAGGTTAGGTGGGGGTAGGTGAGACTGTTTGTTTTGTTTCAGCTTGCTTACCAGCCCCTCAGAGTCAGTCATCATCTCGCTGCGCTGTGCAGCTGCTGACAGCCCACTTAACCTCCCTTCTTCCCGGTGAATCAGCATCTGAAAAGTTTTAGTGTCCTGCTTGGGCCTGGAAAGGGTAAACTTGCCCACCAATTTGGTGTCTGGCAGAGGTGGTTTCCAACTCAGAGCTTTCCTATTAGTTCCCACGAGGACCTTGGACATTTTCCTCAGACTCTGTCATTATTTTCTTTCATGTGGGTTTCCGCTTGCAGTCAGGCAAGACAGTAACAATTAGGGAAAGTGAGGTACATATGGTACTTGTTAAAAATATGTATAGCTCCCACATCATCCAAAGCAGTAGAAAGCAGACTTCAGTGGAGGTGACAGCCTCATTCCCTGTCACAGTTTCAGAGTTTAATTGGTCACAAGAAAATTTTATTTCTTGTTCTTTAACATCTTAAAATAGATCCATTTAGTTGGATGTTTGATATACTGGCACTTCTTATTCACCCCACAACATAGTTATGTTTTCTGTGAATTCAGGAGTAATAGCTGTAACTAATAGATTTTAAGTAAGAAACTTTTCCATAAAACAAAGAGCTAAATGCTTCTAAAAGCAAGTGGGACTGGACTACTTTCAAGATGCACGGTCCCTTAACTCTATCTGGGGCAGGCAGAGATGGAACTCATCCCTACCTACCCACACCTCTGAGCTTCAGCTGCTCAGACCACTTCTTCACTCTCCTTCATACTGTGTAACACACAACAGGCTTCACCTGATGAATCTGCAGTTGTTTCCCGAGAGAAGTACAAGATCCTCATGTGAACACTGTTTTAAAATGTGCTGGAGAAGACACCTGGGAATACAATATGGAGAATGAATTCTCTTAAGTGGAGGATGGATAAAACAATCAGTTATAGTATGATCCATTTTACACCCAGCATTTCTTACTCTGTTCAGAGAAATAAGAGTAGGTGGCTTAACATAGTGGGTTTTGGTGTTACTTGCATTACACACAAGAAGAGAGGACCTTGTTATCCTTCCAAATCTGAAATACCATCCCTTTCTGTACAATTGCTGGCCTGTGAGTCAGTGCTAAATTGCAGTGGGTCACAGCCAGCAGAGGACTAGAACTGTCCAGTTGTGCAAGCTTTCCATTTCCTTGCTTTTGCGCAGTTGTATCAGATATGCAGTGAGTTTGGCTGCTATAAAGCCAAGCTGAGCACATAGTAAACTGCTTAGAAAATACACATCATTTGAAGAATTTGAAAAGCAACTAATTGCTTAATGCATGGCAAGCTGCAGTTACTTTTATCATATATACGTAGTTACTAAATTCAGTCATGAAATGTGTTCAGAGGCTAATTTGAAGCAAACCATTCTCACTGCACTGTAGTGTTAGATTACCACATGCCACTACACAAGCTCTCTGCCACCCTCAAACCACTTCCAGATACAAAAAAGGCCACAGTTCCTGGGAGCACAATCTTCTAGTGGGCTTCCCGAGAGGAGACCTAGCGATTCGTTAAGATCCCCTCCACGTGTTCTGCAAAAGAAGGGGGCAGAAAAGCAGGAACCACCACTGCAAGCACCAGAGCTGGCTGACCAGGAACCTTGTTTGCAGGTATTCAATTAGGAATGTGGCTGCCTTAAAGAGATATATTCTGTCCAAAACTCCCATCAGAGATTGATGCACTGAAAGCTGCTCAGGAATTCAATAACAAGTACGTTATAGCTGCCCTCCTTTGTAATACTTCAGTACAATCTGCAGATATGACTGGTGCCGACAGGCAGTGCACCACCCTCGTCTGAGCAGCCTACTGTATTGAACATGAAGCACTGTATGATAACATCAGTCTCCCCTGATAATGCTGCTGAATGAAAGCAACCACAGGGAATATTATTACATTATTTGGGCAGCTTTCGTGTTGTGCTTTGGTAATTTTGTCCTATCTCCAATTATTAAACAGAATGTTCCCTGATGTTTGATGTTCAGTGAGAAGAAGGAAAAGCATTCCACAAGCTTGCATTTGTTAATTCTAATTTATAATGGATAAAGCTTAGCTGTATGATTGGAAAATTAGGTGAATTCCAGACATTTCACCCCCAAAAGAATATTCTTAGTACTGTAGTTTAACATCTAGCCACTTGCATTGGGACAGTAGGCTAAAGTAATTTGTCCCACTTGATGTAAGTTTTCTCAAAACCCCTATGTACTATTCGTTTGTTTTTCCAACCAAACACTCTTTGCCAGGAGATACAGACAATCTGGTAAATAGAAGAAGATCTGACAGTGACTCAAAGCCTAAACTGTGAAGGCAAAAATACTTCCTATGCTTAAACAAAATGTTATTGCTGTTACTGTACAATGCACATCAATTATTACCAGGCACTATCCCAATGCAGTAAGAACTGCCATGGTCATTGCACCCATGCTAAAACCTAATTGCTAGAGATTGAATGAAAATAAAAATCAAAACCCACTAAATTTCTATTAGAATTTGTATGTCTAGTTTTAAAGTATTTACAAATAGTATGGTGTTATAAGCATTACGAGTATGAAGAAGCTAAGGTGGAACAGACCCATTAAAAACTGAGGAGTAACCAAGTCCATTCAACTGAGAATCAGAGCAAGACTTCCTACAGTTTGCAAAAGGTTGCTACCCCTTCTTTTTAAGGCCAGACATTCCCAGCAAGCTATTCAGATGTATTTTTCTGCATAAATTCTGTGAGACAAAATACCACAGAATAACTATTTATACTGTATTTTCAACCTGCCAAACCTGAAAGACTGAGAAAGTTCGCAACAGTCTGTTCAAACTTATCCATGAGATAATGTTTATTTTCTAAACATACCTGAGTTTCCTTAAGCAAGTTGACTTATAGATTGTTATCCCGAGGCTATACCTATACCATTAAATCGACCAGTACCAGGGCCCATTCCCCGGCCCTGAGGCCAATGACGTAGTCCAAGCCCTTTCCGTTCTGTAACTTCTTACCAGGAATGGTCCATGGTCTCTGCTAATTCCCAGCACTGTCCCCAGAAGTTACTTGAGAGAGTACAAGTAGGCTGAACTCAGAACCCAAAGGGCTTTTTTCTAGCAACGTCTCTATGCAGAATATTTTCTTCCACTGCCTGGACCCAAGCTCTAATACCTTTTAGTGTAATGCAATAAGCCTAGCCAGAAAGTCTGGGGTTTCTTTTGTTTTGCTGGTGGTTGCACATTTAACCCAGTGTCTTGTTCTTTAAATAGGGAAAAGTCTCATTAATCCTGTTAGATGTTTTCCTTTATGAAGACTATGGGTTTGATGTAACAGCTGATCTGTAAGAAGACACTTTGGTACATCATGGGCATTAAATTCCTCAGCTATCCATATTGATTAACTTAAAGGGAGACTGATCCCTTCCCTAAAGGGCCAGTGGAAAAATTTAAAATACAGTCCCTCTTCTGGGGAATCTGCCAGTGCCTGAGCTGTGCATAAAGCATACACCACATCACACCATCATCACAACGGCATTACAGCTCAGCAACATCAGCTATCTAAGATGATGTTCAGAAATCCCCAGTCACATGTAATGCCATTTCCTGGGCTGCCCTGCTGCCATGATAACATCTGCACGCATCACAGAAGAGACGCTGATCACAGCAAAGAGGAACCTCTCACTAGTGAAATGTGTCCCCATGAGCACACTCACAGTCTTGGGTAGAGATCAGCCTGGACAGGTCAGCATAGCTGACTAATCCATCTCCCACTTTTAAGGATGGGATGTTGGATCCCAGCTCTGTTACTGCTGTGTGGACATGATCAAAGTCTGCTTGGGCCTGAGATGACAGCGAGCAATGACAGAACATTTCTGACCAGGTATACCTGCCTGTCTGTCTTGGCTGTAACCAGCTTCTGTCAGTCCAGTCTGTTCTGCCTCAGCCTTCACAAATATGGGACTGATAAGCCTCTGGCTCAGGTTCAAATAGTCACCACTTCTACTCTGCCAGTCTGCAGAAGCACCTGAAAGACAGTGTTAGTGAGGATACAAAACGGCTCCTGTGTCGCATGAAACAAACTGTTCTCACACTTCTATATCCTCCTGCTTTCTCTACAGTTCAGCTGTTATCCTGTACAAAATCCTAGGCCAACTTAAACCAACCCACCTCTCTTCCACAAGCCTTCCTAAGCTTCTTCATAGCTTCTGTCAAGTATTGCACTTAAAGTCTGCTTCCCAGAAAGGACCAGCAGCAAAACTTAGGTAGCAGGCTTTTAGACATCTTACAGAGTTGAGTTGGAGGTAGATGAAGGAAAATATCTGGCACAGGCCACAGGACAAGATTTTCTCTCTTTATACTCTCTTTATACATAATCCCCTTTGCACGTTGAGATTTGGTGAAGCCCTTGCTTCCAGCTTCCTGAAAAGCCCATTAAGCATCACAGTCCTGCAAGAGTGCTTATTGCTTTCTGGGCTGATATATCAAAGAGCTTATGAAGTGGTCTCAGTCACCTAGCACTGACACTTCATCACACCATGTCCAGCTTCATCAGACAAGGACTCGCCTGGGGATGACATCTTCTAAAGAAATGTGACATCTTTGCATTGCTAGTTAACTGCAGAGAATTAGCAGGTCAAACTGTCAGTGATGAATCAGTATGGATGAAAGGCAGTGAAAATACACATACATGTGGATTTGCAGTTGAGTTTTTCTGCCCAACACATAACCAATATAATGAAAGGGAAATGAAGGAGACTACCAATTTAATCATACTCATAAATTGGAGTGTCAGTCTTAAGATCTCAGTCATAAGATATGAAGGCAGAACCCAGGCAATAACCCAAGTTTTAGCAGTGTTACTGGGAGCTCAAGCAGACGACACCACAGTCTCTTCTGGATTTAAAATCTATGACTATTAACAAAAACAAAGATATCTCTGTTTCATCATCTATCTTCCAAATCATATAAACAGCATGTTAGGAACTAGTGGCCAAGTTCATTCTGGAAAGAGTTTATGCAGCCCACATGAAAACAGAAAGAACGGAATCCATTCAAAAGCAGAACTGGAATTTGTTCACAAGTATCAACAATATGTTTGTAACATACAATATTTTTTAGCAGATAATAAACATGTATTTGCTTTTGAAAAAAAATAAAAAGTGAAAAAAAGCTTACAAGTGATAAAATAACTGTAAGACATTTCCTTAATAAGCAAGGAAACAAGCATAGCTAAGAAAGGATTGTTGGGGAGCATCAAGAGCAGGCGGCTCCCCAAGGGAAGGGAGGCCAGGAGCAGCCCCCGCGCAGGCAGGGCCAAGTCCTCGCCGGCAGGGCACAGTCCCATGGCAGAGGAGCAGGGCGAGCAGGGCAGGGCGAGGGCAGCAGCAGCTCCTACTGACTGTCCAGTGATCTTCTGGGAAAAGCAAGGTATCACCTTGAGTCCAAGGTTAAGCCACAAACTGCAGACGAGGCTGAGGACAAGCAGAGCCACGTCAGCCCTACAAGTGCTCTCAGGACCCTGGCAGGGAGATATTTTGTGTTAAAATATTCTAGTTTGAATCTAATACAATCTGAAATGGGAAAGGCTTTGACTTCCCTGAGTATTTGTGATAATGGTTGTAGTTTGGTTTCATGATAATTTATTAGGATTAAGGAACTGTAATTTCCACACTGATTGTTCCTCACATGGACCAATGGATTCAGTGCCTGTGTTTTGCAGCTCACCAACAGCTGACTGAGACCAGGATATTGTAAAGTTTTCCCAAGGCAGCACTGAGTCCAGACTGCCTTCTATTTAGCGTGTATTTGCAGAGTTACTGCCAATGTCAAACAAGATACTTTGAAACACACATGATAAAGTATGTTGCAATGCGTTAATTGTTATTGCTGATTAAATGCTCCCTGTGCCGTCCCATATGGGCCTTATATGGCTCATTCAATTACTTATCCAGGATACAAGCAAGGTGGAATCGTAACTATTTGCCAAACGAAATGTAAAGAAGAGAACTTCAGAGGTTTTAAAGGTGTACAAATATCTCAGTATCAACAATTATAATAATAATTTTACAAAAAGACTGTACATGGTGAATGAAAGAGAGACGTCATAGTTATTGCTGAGCTGAACTGTCACCTGATAACTGTAAACTTTCATCATAATTGGCCTAAATATGGTGGCTTTTTGAAACATATCACAAGCCTGGTTCGAGATATTTCTACTCTATTTCTAGTTTATTTCCTTTTTAACTGTCAGTCTGTGGCAAAAGCTGAAAGAATCATCCCCTAAAGTCTTTTCCTTTTATTACCAGATACATAAAGGACAAGTAGCCTGAGGCTTAATATTTTTCAAGCTTTTAAATATTTTTTTCTCAATTTAGAATGAGTGTGTGTCATTTCTGTGGCAATTCAGAAGCAAATGGTCCCGAGTTCAAACTGTTACTTTTCAGATTAGATCTGCCAGTTAAAAATTTGTTGAGATGAAATGAAATTCATTTGCAGTAGACAACAACACAAATTGACAGAAGTAAGGATTCATTGACAAAGGAAAAGCAAATTCCAGGGATCCAAAAATCCCAAACATGGCAATGTGTCAAATGAAATGTCTTTTTTCACAGCCCATACACCTGACTGTTTTGTTCAGTGACAGAGTATCAAAGGGATTATCCAAAAAGCAATCAGGCAGCTGGGCTGTTGCATTTCTAAATGTTAGTTTCTCTTTCTAAAAAACACCATCAGTCAGCAGACAGAGAACAGAAACACGGTGCCAAGAACCAAACAATCAGTAAGGGCCAGCTATAATACATGGGCAGTTCCTTCTCAAATTCATGGCTTTACTTCTGTGGTCAGTGTTTCAAGCACCAGTCATGAATTTATAATAAACATCAATGGCTCCAGCTCAGAATCATAGCATCATAGAATCATTTCAGTTGGAAAAGACCTTTAAGATCATTTAGTCCAACCATTGACCCTACTCTACCAGGTCCGCCACTAAACCATGTCTCCAAGCACCACATCTACACAACTTTTAAACACTTCTAGGGATGGTGACTGAACCACCTCCCTGGGCAGTCTGTTCCATGTTGGATAACTTTCAGTGAAAAAATTTTACCTAATGTCCAGCCTGAATCTCCTCTGGCGCAACTTGAATCCATTTCCGCTTGTCCTATCGCTAGTTACTTGGGAGAAGAGATCAGCTCCCATCTCACTACAACCTCCTTTCAGGTAGTTGTAGAGAGCAATAAGGTCCTCCCTCAACCTTCTCTTCTCCAGACTAAACAATCCTAATTCCTTCAGCCACTCTTCATAAAACATGTTTTCCAGAGCTTCCTCACAACACAGATCTTCCTGCAGTATTTAACTGAATGAGGCATGGTAGAGAACACATAAAGGTTTCCTATAACTGGACATGAACAAGGGCAACTGTGTTCACCTGTTAATTAAATGTTAGAGCACAGTGAGTAATTCAAAGTGAAGTATTTGTTTGACAGGTCTATTCTTTTATTCATTGCCTTCTTGAGAACAGTTATGTCCACCTCAAATTCATTTTGTTTTAAAGGGTGGAATGACCATGAATAAATCAGCCCTTTCATTTATTATTTTACCACAGAAATACGGATTTTAATTTTTTTTATGTTTATTTGTTGGTTTTAGACTAATAGAATGAGTAAGCAAACTCGTCCCATACAAAGGTTCTTATGCATGAAAATTTTAGACAAGTCATGAGACATACAAGCATGGGAACTTAAAATCACCTCTGCCATTAAATGCATCGCTCTGGAAGTGAAAACTTGGAATGTAGGGAGGCTACTAAAAATTTATCTTCAACATAGAAAAATCACCCATTTATCACAAAAATTATATCTTACAGCGTAAAAAATTCTGAAAATTGCCAAGATTATTGAGTATTTTCTTATTTTTTTATAGCCTGTGTGCCTGCTCTTTTGATACTCCCTGCTGGATATCCAGTTTTCCCTTGTTGTTCTGATGGAATTAAGACCACACAGAGGCAGTGGGAGGAAAATAAATAGCGTGTTTTAAAAGTGGGGTTTTGTGAATGTAATACTAAAAAAATCAGTAGGACAGGTCAAGTACTTCTTAATTTGCTCAGTTAACCGTATCGCTGTGAGGATAGCTATTCTAATAACATCATAGCTACTGGTGTAACCTAGGCCACTTCAGGGTAAATTACACGGCTGAACCTCAGAAAAGCATCATACAGCTAAAAGTTGTCAGTGGTTTGCCATGCTGATCCTACCAGCTGAAAGTATACTGGTACGTGTTTGTGAAATCTTAAAGCAGTGGTATTTATATTTCCGTATTGACCAGTGTGATGCTCACTGGTATACATTAATTGCAATGCTGAAGGTTACAAATTATGTATGTGTACCCAAGCTGCTTCTTTCTGCCAGCACTTACCTTAAACTGTAAATTTCGTAAGAGTCTAAGATCATTAAATCCGGTGTAAGACCATAGTCTATTCTGCAGTGACAAATCAAGAGACGATATTTGAGTAAGAGTGCATCCGATGGTTTCAAGAAAAGGTATAATTAGAAGTGGTGAGGTGAATGTAAACATTGTACACAATCGCCTGGCTGACAACAGCAGGAGCCAGCGGGAAATGTCTTAATCTAATAGACCCCTACCCCTTCTGCTTGAAAAGCAGATGGGGACTAATACAAAAGACTTCTCAAAACTTCAACATGAACTGCTATTACCCATTTCAAGGTATTTATTACAGCAGCACCTGCTGGTGCCACCAGAGTTAGAGGGAATGTCAGCCTTTCCTGGCTTAAGTCCCTGCTCACAGGTCTTTTATAAGGACCATAAAAACAGGTTGAAGGCTCAAACTTGGCAAACAACGATCTCAGAGAGAGATTCTGTAAAGCACAAAGGGCATTTAGATGCTGGTAGATTTCGGTGAGAGTTACACACATAGCTGCCCTTTTTACATTTACAAATCTCTGTCTCAGCTGCTTTTCCCTCGTGCATTTTGAGGGTACTTTGGTTCATTGAGAGCAGAAAATTAATTTTTTTAAAAAACAAGCAAGCAAGAAAGCAAGGAGAAATCATTTTAATTTTTTTTTGTCTTCTTGTTTCTTTCATAAACTCACATTTTTTGTACTTTTAATAGTCTCAGTGTTCTCTTCACCTTCCTGTTTCTAGAAAGAAAATTGAAGAAAGATGTGAACAAAGGACAGTTTGAAAAACGGGGAAAAGATGTTGGCTAAAAAGTACTCTGGTAACTTAGAAGTCAGTCAGTAGATGGGCAGTAACTTATAGTGAGTAAATGGTACTTGCATTAATTGCACAAGCACACACAGCGTAGCAATGAAAGTACTGTAAAAGCTGATGTTTAAAGCAGAACAAAAAATCTGTGAGGAAAGAAGCGTGTGATCTGTGAAGGTAGAAGCTAGGAGTTGGTACAAAAAAGTGCTCTGTGACTCTGGTCCTTATTTCTTTTGCATGGAAATGTGCAAGGGAACATGGATGCAAACACAAACATCAGAACTGGAAAATAGTCTCCTGTCTCAAAACACAGACTTAATATTAATTTTCTGTTGATATATATAAGCAAGAACTGTTTTAATTTTTAAATATACTGAAATCTCACTTTCTTTGCTGACATGGATTTACAGCTTCAAATAAAACAGATTGAAATTCAATACAAAGGAGTTACTTCAGGGGTCTTTTATATGTAAAACTACTTCTTGGCACATGTTCTTCATTTTAAGAGACAGTTTTAGTCTCTCCATTTGGGAAATACTAATATTTACATGTACCAATGATATTTTTCATGCAGTACCAGTGATCAGCTTCTCCAGAGCCCAGATACAATTTGGAAACTTTGTTGGGAACTGGTTTGTGGCCAACACCTACCCTTGTCTTCCACAAAAGAATTCAGAGAAAAGAAAGGGATATGGTTAGAGTTCAGTGCTTCAGAGCATTATGCCAGGAACTTACATGCAATATATATGTCATTAAAGGAGTTCAGCAACAACAAAGCGAGACTACTCAGATATTTCTTTCTTGATATAAGAACCATAATCATATATTTACTACTGGTAATGTATCAATGCTTAGAGGCCCCTGTGTGACATGGGGCTTACTGGTGTGGGGACCGAGATATATAGCAGTATAAGATTTTAATACCTAAATGAAGTGGACAGGTAATGGGTGAAAAAGTCTAGCAAAGGACAGAAAGGTGTCTCCTTCAGAGGGATTTTGAATTTACAGCTCATGACAAGCGGGTCTGTAGCTTCCTCTAGGTGCTTGATTGGCTGTCACAGGCTAGAGCAGCTGCTCAGCGCATGGCCTGATGTCTCAAAGTGCCTAGGCATGAGCCTCCCTGCTTCTTCTGTGTGATCCGGAAAAGGGACATTTGGGAGAAAACTTTGACAGGCAGCAGCCTTCCTGCAAAATTACACAAGGGGATGACAGTAGAGACAGTCCATTCTGCTGAACTGTCTCCTGTCCTCCTGTCTAAAAGCAACTAGAAGCTAAGAGTATCTTGCAACTTGCACCTGAAGAAGACCTAAGTATAACAGGTATTTCTGAAATAGAGCTGTCTGTCCCAAGTCAGAAAAAAATAAAAGTAGCTTATTTCTACTACGTGCAAATGAGAAGTTATATTTGAGACAGGCTGTGAATGGGATTGAACATGGATGTAAAAGTAGCCTGGGAACAGGAGTGAGAAGAAGTGTTTGAACAGATAAGGATTGAAATGATGGGTTGGAATAATTCATGTTTAGAAAGCACTAACAAGCTAGTCCATTCTTCCTGGAGCAGTTCTCATCTCAGTCTGTATGCAGCATGACAGTAGAAACCCACCAGGAAAAAAAAAGGTACAACTTAACTTTTAGTTCTGGGGATGAACGGGAGCTATGTATTGGACAGACCCTCCCCTCATTCATC
Source organism: Burhinus bistriatus (assembly GCA_013397275.1). Classification (NCBI taxonomy): domain Eukaryota; kingdom Metazoa; phylum Chordata; class Aves; order Charadriiformes; family Burhinidae; genus Burhinus; species Burhinus bistriatus. Next base: position 38,775 of record VYXH01008713.1, on the reverse strand, counting down.
AACAATGTCAAAGACAAAGATGTAAAATGCCAGTACAAAAGCTAATAGGATTATAAAACCTTTCTTCTATATCAGGAGAAAAGAAACAGCAATTGAGATAAAAGAGAATAAACCCTTTAAAACTGTAACAACGGGTGACCATAACTACTTTTATATAAACCGTCTATACACCATGTCAAAAATGAGGTGTGGAAAAGCAATTTTTCGGTTTTATACAAGTTGAATAGTTCTGGCAGCTTTAGCAAATGCAAGAAGAAAACCTCATCCTAAGTAACACCTAAGGAATTTGATTAAAATTTGGATTGAACATTAAGTAGAGTGGCTGAGTTGTAACTCTTGCAACACTGTAGTACAGAGTGCATGCTACCAAATCAAGAAACGTGCATATACTTTCCCGCTTTTCCATCTTCATTAAATATGTTTTCTTAGTCCTGAAGTCAATTTCTGGGACTGTCTTTCTAAATAACTTAGTCTGTGTGTATGCTCATGTTTCTCCTTCACAAGTGGGATTTCATTTTGTAGGCCCCATGCTAATTAATCATGAGGAGAGGTTTGAAGAAGTTTCCGGTTAAGGTTACCAAATGTTTTCCAAGCATGGCAGCATGAAAGAGACTTTGAAAACAATCTCGCTTAACAAAACAGACTGACAGATGACCCCTGAATGGCAGCAGGGCAAACTTGAGGGGCATTTAAGAGGCAAGAGCAAGCAAGAGGCAAGAGCAAGCAACAGGCTGAGAGAGCTGGGGTTATTCAGCCTGGAGAACACAAGGCTCCAGGGAGACCTTTATTGCAGTCTTTCAGTACTTAAAGGGGGTTTATAAGAAAGATGGGGACAATGTTTTTAGCAGGCCCTGTTGCGGTAGGACAAGGGGTAATGGTTTTAAACTAAAAGAGGGAAGATTTAGACTAGATAGAAGGAAGAAATTTTTTACAATGAGGGTTGTGACACACTGCCACAGGTTGCCCAGAGAGGTGGTAGATGCCCCATCCCTGGGAAGGTTGGACAGGGCTCTGAGCAACCTGATCTAGTTGAAGATGTCCCTGCTTATTGCAGGGGAGGTTGGACTAGATGACCTTTAAAGATCTGTTCCAACCCAAACTATTCTATGATTCTAAGTAGAGGGAATTGATTTCTGATGGGGATGGTGGAAAAGGTTTTACAATCACATGTTTTTTGAGAAAATGAAAATCCATAGCCAGAACCAGTGTTGGACCTCTCCAGAGAGCTGAGAATTAAATTCTATGACTACAAAAGGCTGTTTCTTTTGCTTGCACTGGCAGTTTGTTTTTCTGCAACTGTATGTCTTCAATCAAGGACAATTCCTGCAGGAGATGAGACCTTTGATAACTTGCGTCTGTTCTAATTCAGGTGGGAGGACATAACTGTGGTGTGCTGGTAACTCAGAGACCGGCACAAAAATCTTTGCTCTTCATGGCTGCATCCTGCTTAAGCTTTTGAAGGCTTTTAAGAGTACTTGAAAACAATGATTTATGTGAGTCACACAGATATGACCACCTAGCAGAGTGAAGTTCAAAAAACTCCCTCCTAGCTCAGAAACTAAAATTGGCTTAGTCTGTTTTGTCTTCTTTTTTTTTTTTTTTAAACTTGCACAGGAATGTCATATCATGTCACAACTGCTAAGAGGAAAACAAAAACTTCAAAGTCAATGAGGCTAAAACTGATATCCAAATTTTATTTAATATAGTGGGACTCAAAACAAATGAAGAATGCCTTCAGCCCTGAACAAAGGTCAGTAGAAATTAAAAATCACCCAATGAAATAATGGAATTATCCATTCTTAATGCAGCAAAAGTTGGTGATTCAACTGCTGGAATAGCACAAAGCAAAACAGAAAGCATTCATAGATAAGGGAACAGAACCTAATGGATATTTTCAGTAAGCCTAAAAGCTCTGTTACCACTATAGTGCAAAGATAATGGTTTCTACCTCTACAGTTTCTTGCAATTATTCTTTTGCCAATATAGAGTATAAAAGAAACAAAGACTAATAATTGCTTGTCAGCATTGACGAAGCATGACAGGCATCAACCATAGGAAGGGGGAATTCCACTTCACTGATCCGATAGTAACAGGCTGCATACAGTTTACGTTGTCCACCTATGAAATTGGCTCAGAACTGTAAAGGAAAAGGCATCTGAAGGTCAGCCTAAACAAGCTGTTTATGTATCTCTAGCTAAAATACATTCAGGGACTCTCAATCACTGAGATCGTTTAAAATTGCACAGAATGGTGTTGCAAATCACAATAGATAGATCTAGGCTCTGCTCACAGATCAGGTCCAAATGAAGTTCAGAAAAGCTGCAACAGAAATATTTTTTCCAGGAAAAAGCATATGTCTCAGAACCTTCCATCACAGAGAGGTATCTAAATATAGGCTAATTACATAAAATGATATGCAGCATACAGTTTCAAATTGTGGAGTGGAGGCATAGAAGGAAGGAGTCACCAGATGAAACCTCATTATAAAAAAGCACGCACGGTGAAAGATAAATCATGGTTTATGAAGATCCTTTGTTAACTAAATGAAATCACAGCAAAGTGGAAAAAGAAATGCTGATAATGTTGTTATTACCCATTTTCCTAGATATCATTTGAATCAAGCCTCTCAAGTACAGTTTCTTAAGGATTGATTTATTTTGGAATTCATAAAGGCCTATTTTTGGAGCGTTTTTTGGGATGCTTTTATTTCCACAATAATAAGGCTCTTAACCTTTTCAAATTTGTTTGAACAAAACTTCCAAATGGCACCAGTGGTCTTAGGAACTCCACCTGCGGTACCTTACAAAATCAGACTGTCACAGCCAGGGGCTCTTTGCATTCCAAAATTCAGGAGTCTATTACCCTAGTCCTCGGGATCCTCTCACTCTTTAAGTAATGGTCTGCCCTAAGAAGGGGCAAAGCAACCTCTCATACATTAAACTATATAGGAGACCAGTAATCCAAGTTCTACCGAGATGCTTAGGCCATAATGCTAATTTTTAGTTTATTTCCGTATGGACAAAAAATTACATAGTAAAATAGAAAGCTGGTTTAAAAAAATACAAGCACATTATTAATTCTGTGCGAATTGAAAACATTCTTGTTGTTTGTCAGAGTTCTTTTAAGGCTGCTTGTCTTCTCACTCATTTGGCTCTGCAGACTAATTTTACTGTAAAAATTCTGGGTTTTTTTCCTTCAATAAGAGCAAATATTTCCCTGAGGAAATATGACAAAAGTTCAATAAGTTTATCAGAGGCAGGACTCTTCCATTTTTATTGAAAAATACATGCTTACCAGTGGAAATATTAGAATGTACTACTAAATAAAATTCATGATAAGGTTACAGAAAACAAACTGAGGTTTCACATAGCAGTGTTTCTGGGAAGAAAGAAAAAAAGCCATTTTTATATTTAAATTCCACAGCAAGGGAGTCTACAGCTAATCAGCTTTATTCCCCTGGTAAGTATTTTGCTACAGACCATGGAATTGCTCTAGAGAGGTTCACAGATGCAGAGACTAGATGACTCAGGGGAACAATACTAGGCTACCAAGCCTTCTACCTCTAAATTGACAGCTGAACGCAACACCAGGAAGAAGCAGATGATATTCTGAAAGCAGTGTAACGTTTTCTTCAATTCATCACTAGACTATAAAAATATTTTGAAAAGAGTCTTTTAATCTGACGGATATTCAGTGTCAGTGTTAGTGACCCTTGAATCCTTTTTTTATGTGTCAGGAGTCCGGTCATCATGGGTACTTTATGACAGCTTCAGACTCACAGATGTAAGGGACATAGAAGATGAAATACTGCTCCAGAAATTTTCCCTCCCAGCAAGATTTGAAATAAATTAATGGATTAGTGTGGGGAAATTTACATCAGGTTTTCTTAAACAACAGAGCATCAATAGATGTCTTCTGTCCTCAAGGCTATCAAGTCAACAGCTTTCATTTTAATACCTTCCAAAAAAACTCCTAAGGCGGAGTACATTCTCTGGAAATCTAGATTCATACAAACTGATGCAAGATATATCAATGAGCCAAATAACATCATAAGCTATGAAGAGAACAGCACCATCTGAACACATAAAAGAGTAAACCTTCAATACTTTAAGCCATACAAACCTTTTGGCAAGTAGAACTTTTTAACTGCTATCTAACTAGAAAGTTTTCTTTTAAGATATACATATATTTGTTTTCTGACACAGAGTAGTCTATTTATAATCAATGTTTAGCTTTTCTGGGATTTTCCTTTTAGCATAGTGCTTTGAAAATACATGTCCTTCACTATAAGGTCCTATATCCAACAAGCAATAGTTTGGATTTAATTAGTTGATTCTGCCAAACAGAGATGTAGGTATGCCTTTTAATTTTTCTTACTTATTCATGTGTATTACCTCATTTTGTGGATAAGGATGAGTGGATGTTAACATTAAAGGAAAAGAAAATAGCAACACCATATTCCCATTCTTACCTCCGGTCACAATGTCCTTCTAAAATGCAGATTTTTTTTCTTTGTTGCCATAATCTCCGTAACAGATATAATGCAGACAGAATAATTACAGTGTAAGATTAGAAAAGTCTGTCCTTTTTTGTTAACATCTTGAGGGGACACATTTTCTTCCTCTTATTTTTGAGTAGTATATGTAGCTCTATCACATTCATTACAGACGGATCCTGGAGGATTTTCAGGAGAACTCCTCTTCCTGTAAATAGGCCAATTCTCTTGCAAGTATGCATTCCAGAAAAGAGTGAATATATAAAACTTGAAGGTGGCTGTTACCATGCTCTGACTGCACCTAGCACTTCACACCTTGTCTACAGTAAGGATGTTTTAGGCAAAATTTCACACCTAGACTAGAAAACCTATTTTGACTTCTGTCAGCATTTTAGCACCATATTGATTAGACCTGCATACACAGTTCTTGAAACACTGACAGAATATGGTGGTACAGATACCTTCTAAGTCCAAACAGTGAAATCAAATTAACATTAGGAAGAAGAAATTCTTATTTCCAGAAAGTCCTAACTGAAAAAAAAAAAAAAAATTAAAACAGCTCCTGAAGAATTGTGGACTATATACCTATATACCGATTTGTGCAGTGCAACATTTGTGAAGGATGTAACCTTTTGCTTTGCTTCTAATGTAAATGTAGTGCATTATAAAGCAGTTCAGTGAGCACTGACCCTGCGTTTTCTTTCTGAAGTTAGGATCCACTTGGGGTATTGTGCAGTACAATGAGAAAGAAGGAGACTCCAGGAATGGGGGGCAAAATTTAAAAAAAGATGAGAATGGATGACATTTTTGGCAGAATATTTTAGTTGATAATTCACAACTTCTTACCATTACTGCATGCATTTATTTATATGATTCCACATCATTATGTTTATATCATCACTCTCAAAAGTCCTACCAGGAATGAATAGACTTCAGAGAGATGCCACAGTCATATGGATTCAACTTATGCCCTTCAATTTTCAGGAGGTTCAGATGTGGTCCACAGGCTTCACTATCTTCTGTGGTCATGGCTCAAATTATCCATTGATTCTGCAGGTCTCTGTCACGGTGAATCAACACTATTATCAGGAAAGATTGTTTCTGTCCATAAGTCTTCTGTCCATAAGTCTTGAAATGCTTAGTCTGGTTATATCAAACATTAGTACCATTAAAGCTATTTCAGCACAAACTCCAAAGCAGGCTTGTCCACTACTGTGGGAAACTACTGAAGCAGAGAGAAATTCTGATCTGCTATGATTAAATTCCTGTCAATCAGGTATACCTACATATAGTTTAGTCATACCTGGAGTTGCAGTCTACAATCCAGTTTCAAAGTTACTTATTGAGAATACTCTGAAAGCATCCTCTCCAATGCCTTTGGCCCTTTGAGCCACCCTTCCTGACACCTTCTCACAAATACACAGGAAAAAAGTATTACTGATATGACGTGTACTTAATCTGCCCAGTAGAGGATAGAGACCGGTTCTTCAAGCTGCATCAGAAGATGCTGCAGCAGATTTGAACTCTAGATGGTAAACTTCCTCCTATCCAAAGCGTTCTCAGCAGTGGCAGCAGAAGGGGTATCCTGGATGGAAAAGCAGACTCGCAAAGGTAACTCTTCTGAACAGCACATAACAAGCTCAGGGGCAGCCACAGCAACTCCCTCCTACCCATAGGAGTCCACAGTAGAGGGCTTTGCACACTTGTCTTTTTTGAGGTTTTATACCTGCATAATGCAAGATGCTTTTTTGAACACCTTTGAACATGGATGAGGCCAAAGACTGAATCTAGTCAGTATGTTAAAGGACACTTTAATGGAGCTTTTATAGCAAGGCAGAAATCAAGCCCTATGATACTGAAAATTTGTGGGATATTACCGTCAGCAATACAATTGATAGGCTTTAGGAGAACACACTAAGGGTTCAAGGTCAGATTTCCATCAAACAAAGTCATCACCGATATAAATCGCATTCAAGTCAGATTTTGTAGTTACCAGTATTAATACCTGACATTCCTCATCTAAAAAAGCCACTAGCTAGCTGTATGTTTACACTACATGTTGCACACCAATGGGAGCTTGCTGTGGGCACAAGTGAACTGATTCTGCCTGCGTTCTGAACTAAGGGAAAAAAACAAATAAAAAACCCAACCCTTAAGTGACCCACGTCAGTGCATTGCCCATTATGTGTTAATAATCTCAGCCTCTCAACAGCTTGAATTAGCTCAGCACTGTATTAATGCCCTCGTACCCTTTTTCCTTTCAACTCAGGATGCAGGTAGGGCAAGTTTGCACCTAACCACAGCGTATAGGGGAAACGCTGTTTAGGAACACTCTGTAGCAAGGACTATTTGCTGTCCCCCACATGGAGCAGATTGCTCTCATGGAAAAAACAAAGGGCTTAAGGACATGAGCATCCCCTAACTCAAGTGGTGGAAGGGAAATAAGAATGTGCTGGGAGGGATGGAGGGCAGCAGCTGTAGAGTCACTGATTGATTGGGGTGGGAGTGGCTCCCATACAAAACTGACATTGATCTATCTTTTAATCTAACAGCACAACAACAAATCTTAAGGCAATCAATTTTAATGGTATTAATAGTCCCATTCAAATTATTCACTTTCTACCTTAATTTAGGAGGCTGGCTTCATATTTCCTTGGCAGATTTGTCAAATAAGGATTGCTGTTTCTTTGAGAGAAGCTTTCTTTACTGCTCCGTTTCTTTAGCATGCCTGTTTCTTTAAAGAGTGTTATAATTTCCTCCCAGGAGTGAATAATTAATAATTTATTCATTTGCTGCTTGTTGTGATAATCTTTCTTCCTTGTATAAATCATTTCCATGTTGGCTTGTTTTTCCTTTTGGCAAACCACAGCCAGCCTCAACATATCTTGATCCAACACAAGCTCTGATCAGTTTAGATAATCTTTGCCACTCCCGAGTCAAGGCTGGGCACAGGTCAGGACTCTTCATTCTAGTAATTGCCCTTGCTTCATCTATAATTTGCTCTCTTGAATAAACCATCAGCTCAGCATATTTTGGGGTTTTTTTCATTCATTTCAGACCTCATCCAGTGGCCACGGGAATCAGTGTGAGATTTTACTCTGGGAACAATAGGCAGTGAGCAAAATTTTTATCACTTTCTGGTGTATTGAACTGGGTGAGAGGAGCAAATGGAGCAGGGCTAGGATGAACTGCTTCGAGACAGAAAGCAATAACTTGAGCAGCAAGCTCACAGAGCTTATAGCCCTGCAAGCATATGATCATCTTCCACGGCTGCTTAAGTCTCTGGAATAAGTAAATAAATAATAAATACATGAACAGAAGCCAAATTGCTGTATTCCTGTAACCAATAGCCACAGAGTGATGCAGTAATATTATTTTCCATTTTAATTTGTTTCTAAGTAAAATACGAATATAAATACATGTAAACACCATATGTAAAAGCCATACATCCCTACTATTAAGGGACTACATTTTCATTTATGGGAATACAGTTAAGGGAACGCAATTAAGTAAATACATCTTCAGTTTCAAAGAACTTCCTAATTTCAGAAAATTCACTTTGAAAATAGATGTCTGCTGGAAGTTGGAAGACTGAGTTTTATTTCTCTCTCTTTATTCATATAATCTTCCATAAGGATTTGCTATTGACCACTTCCAGAGGTAGGTTTGGTGCATTTTTCATCTGACACAGTAAGACAGTCTGTATACCCTTACACCCTCATACCCTCACAGTGTGGGTCCCTGCACTACAGGTCATGCTAGCCTTATACATCTAAGTGGCTGGTTGTCAGGTAGATTTGGGGATGTTAACCATATATCTGTCTGTCAGACATCCATATCTGACCTGTAAGTTTGGAATTTATCTCACCTAACTTAGAACTCTACAAAAACTGAATAGAAGGTCTCCACCCTAAAACAGCTGAAACACTTTCCAGAAAGGTTTGTCATCTCTGTCTACTGGAAAGAGACAGTCTAGTCATTTAAGACTCAACTTTAACCAGCTGGTCAAGGGTGTGACTAGCTGTGTGGAGCTCTGCTGTGTGGCTATGTCCCAGCCAACTTTGAGCTGTAGCTGTCAACATTAATCTGTGAGCGAGAGAATTTGTTGACTATGAAGTTGTACAGATTGAGAGAACACAGAGTGGAGGAGTGAGGCTGTGCTCATAAGAAGCTATGAACACAGTTTCAGAAGGGAAACATTGCCATGAAAAGCTATAAAGCTTTGAGAAAAAAAAAAATTGAGAGTAAAAAGAAAACAATTTAGCAAGACTGAGGATGAACCCATTTCACAGAGCAATGGAAGCCAATGCTTTCCCCTGACTTCCTCACCAACAGAAGGCCCTCAAATATCTGCACCAGGGTGGCAAAAATAAAAATGCTTAGCTTAGTAGTATCTTTGTTTCAACTTTTGACAGCCATATTAGCCAGTAAATAGTTACTATGTATGCAAAAATTGTGCATAAGATTTTCATTGCAAGTCTTCGCACAGAGATTTAAAAACTCACTAAAGGAAGTGATTCAGATCACTAAACATAGGTACCTAGTACCAATTTAATTGTTTAAATGATCTGATAAACCCACAAATGTAGGTTTGGGATTTATCTGGCAGATAATGATGCAGAACCTTCTGGAATACGCTGCAGAAGTCAGGTGTGGTAGCCTAGGATACACCATTACGTGCTCATGTAGTGTCCTGAATCACATCCTTAAGATCACATTAAACTCATCGTACCCTTACAGAGTAGACCTGAATACTGGACAATGAACTGCAGTACTCATTTCCCCAAAAGAAGGATATGATACCTGCTCTGTGTCTCCTTCAGTTTTTCAAAAGAGCTCCCTTACCTATTTTGATAAGGAGATTTCAACCACAGATCTCATATGCACACCTTCTCATTACTCATGTGTAAGCAAATTCTCATCATGATCCTGGACTCTTGTGTTATGACTAGTAAAACACACAAGTCAAAGGGAGCATTCCCCAAAGACCTTAAAATGAAAACACAAGTTTGTCCCAGCAGTCTGTTGGACCATCAGCCTTGTTCTTTCATCACTTTTTGTTAAGAAAAGACAGGAAGAGAGAGCTGAGAGAGCTCTGGTTACGCTGGGAGAGAAACAGAAGACCGAAGAGGTAAAAAAATTCAAGGAGGAGAGGGACAGAAGAGAAAATCTTAGGAGGAGATAAAAAGGGTAATTGAAAAGAAAAGAGAAATACAGACACCCGTCTCCCAATAGGAAAGAACAGAAGAAATAATATTATAATGAATCCATCCCCAAGGAAAACAGAAGAGAATATTTTCCTTGAGAATGCCAGGAAAGAAAAAAAAAAAAAATTCTCTCTTTAAGACGTTGTAGAGAAATGCCTCTGCCATAATTTAGTTAATGCATGAGAATGGAGATAACCCTATTAGAAAATCATCAGTAGCATGGAGATCTTATGGAAAATCATTGCAGAACTTACTCTGAAAGAAGATGTACTTCATGGTAGAGCTTAAATATGCAACAGTTTCACTGCAAAGTATATGACAGTTGCCATTAATAAAAATCGAACACAACATGGAATATTTTAGTGTTTATCCCACAGTGGATATTTTTAATGTTTGCTTTTGAAATCCAGGTGTAGTATATCCGCATATTTAATAACACCATACTAAAAAATCCTGTAACCAAAGTTTACTATACCAGTGATTAATTAGCCATACATAATCACAGTGCTGAGCAATTAATGCATTTTTTAGAGCCCAGATTACAGTGTACAACTATATATCACACAAATGTGAGATACAAAGACAAATTACAGTGTAATTGCAGTGTACCTATAGGATATTGAATGTGACGGTAAAGTATCAGCCAGCCAAAAAGATGTACGTGTTGTGACTCCCCAACACTGTGTTGGACAGCACAGTGTTAAAAGTCACCTCATTAGTCCCAAGAATTGAGAAACAGATGCATAAAGATCTTATCTGGAAGAAGAAATGCGGATATTTAGAGGGACAAAACTCAATCCATCGAGTCTTGGGGAAAGAGTCAAAGATGTCAAGACTGTGAAGTATTGACTGTGAACATCTTATGCAATACCTTAAAGACAGCATGTGCCCTTGGAGATGGTAAGGAAGAGGATGAGAATTAGTTGACTTGCTAATGGTTTGTGGAGGAATGTTACAGGAAAGAGTCAAGTAATACAAATGGACACAACCTGAAAGAGTAAGCCCACAGCTGGCTGTGGTCTGCACCTGTGTGTCTGGAAAAAGACCTGTGTGTGAAAGGCAATGGGTGCTAGTGCCACCCATTTTTGCAAGGCATTGTGCTCTCACCATCCCTTAGTATTTTTTCCTATTCTTTCTCTTTTTTAGTGTTAGGAAGCCAAATTGATTGGGATATTAATGTATTAATCTTTCCTCTATAGGAATGTCTTTAGTGTCTAACATCATTGACAAAACTTCAGAAGTGTTAAAAAATCAACAAATGCCAACAACCCTACCAGAAGTCCTCACAAACCCCAACTATATATCCTTCAGCTTTATAATCTTCAAATTCTCATAGCCATTTAGTCAGACAAAATACAGAACATAGCTTACATCCTCTCCATGTTGTTAGTTCTACCTGGCCAGAGACCACTTGGAGCCCGGAATGTTACCGAAGCAAACCCTTCACCCTGTTCAGTAGTTTTATTATAGCAGTTGTTGTTTCCCAACTTAAGGATTTCTCATTGATTTGGTTTGAAAATTAAAGCCTGAGCTGTCATTGTACGACTTTCCTGACTAGATCAGAAAACAAACCTGAGCAGCAAAAAGGCTATATGATGAGAGCTCTACAATGACATAACAAGGAGAGAGAAAGAGAGAGAGAGAGACTTGGTCATCAAGCGGAAAGGCTGTACTTTCTTGGATGTCTATAAATAGGTTGTGTGAACCATGTTAAAATTCATATCCTTTCAATGTCTCCCTCTTTCTCTTCCCTTTCTCTTCCAGCTAAAGAACACGTCATAAATGTCTTCCATTCATTTCAATCAATATCTGATACCTATGCCTTCTTCTTCATGTGTTGTTAATACCTGCAAGTCCTGGATATGAACTAAGAACTTGTCACAGGCAATGCACATGTAGATCAGAAAGACAATCCTACTCTACCTTTTATTCTACACAACTTTGGCAAGCAATTTACTAGACAATAAACTAAAGTCACTTTTCTGTGAGTGCAGAGATTGGTATATTTTGACTGAGAAACTGGAATTGTAGGCTGAGTCTGAAAATCATTTCTATAATATTGATTCAAGTGGGCAGTTAAGTCCATCAGGGCAAGACAGAAGAATGCTTTATGACCCTTTTCTTAATAGGGAGAAAAAGCTGCAAATTTTCAAAATACTTCACCTGCCATCTCCTACGTTTCCATTCCAGTACCCCTTCCCACAGCTGCCTTGTGCTAGGCACGCTGTCCTGGAAACAACGAGCTGTTCACAAGAGCCATCCTTTCCCATGAGAGCAAACAAATGGCTCCAGGAACAGAAGGTGGACTGGAAGGACTATGCGAGTGTCAGGGTCTGCAGCCTAAATTACATCCTGCCAGCAGAGGTCCAGACTTTTCAGATGCAAGACAAAAATTATGAGTTTTCATGTATAACAGACTCTTTGAAATTCAGTATGAGTCAACAAGCAGGGCATTATATAAGAAAAGGATTGTTAATTTATTCCCCTAGAAGTCTGGTAATGCTGGGGAAACATACCCTCTTAACAAAGCCTGGGGAGCTGGGGGCAGCTATAGTGACCACGAACAGTCTGAAATAAGATATGATCTTACCCCTGCTCGCCCTTTGCCTGCACCGAGGACAGCCGTCACTCTCAGACCGCTCTGCTTCTGCAGCCTTTGACATTTTGTTTGGACACCGAGATAAGGCCGTAACAGGAGAACAATGTCAGCAGCGGCACCACAGAGCGATTTCCCTCCCTCCACCTCCAGTTTCTCATCCTCCCCCAGCAGTGCACAAGCAAATAACAGGGCTGCAGACTTTTAACAGCTTGGGATCAGGTTCACACTTTCATTTAGGACACTGCGCTAGGATGATTTGTGTTTATATGAACCACTGAAGCAGTCAAATCTGAGACCAATGTTTTCTTGGTATAACAGAATTTAATTGGAACATTTCAGACTTTTTCTGGGACTATCTTTATACTGATCTTCCATGGGATGGAGTCTAGAGACAAATATAAATGTTAAAATGAAACAAGCAAGACTTATGCCCATCCAATGCTACAAACCTTCTATTAGTGGTATTTAAGATCTAGCCAACCTTAAGAGTTCAGAAAGTGAAAATATCTTCAGAAGGAGCAAAGCTGCAATTTTCTGGGGGTAGAACAAAAAATTTTAAACCACAGTGGAACGATATGGAAAAGTAGAGGTATCTCTTTTTGTAAGTTTACAACAATTGAGACGTTTCCTAACAACAGGTATTCTGAGTTTCTTCATTACTTGAAAATGGGGTATTTGGTCATTTTCTTTTTTTAAAAAAAGACACCATCAAAATGCCAAACACCTTCTTTCTTTTACCTGGAACCCAGCTTTCTTTTTGTTTCAAGTATTCAACAAATCATTAATGTAGACAACGTTTTCATATTATTTTAAACATTAATTTGTCTTTTTTGATATTTGCCTTTTGGTTTCTGAGACCTTGAGATATACCAAGTCGCTTTTGTAGCTTCCTCTCCAGTCAAAAGTCTGGAAGCTTGTGGTTTTTTGAAGGTTTTCTTCTGAAGCTGGGTTTCTGACATAATTTCGTAACTCCAGGAGGTCATCTTATATGCTACTAAATAAAATACGTAATGCAATTGCAATAGTGTTTATCTTTCCTTATTCTGAATATAACAGCTGGTGAAAGAGAATCTAAACAACTGTAAACAAAACAAAATTTCACAGATGAAAGATTTTGCTTTCATCAAAAATCACACATATGTTTCCAGACAAAGATTTTCTTTTGAAAATTTGTTTTTCATTTCATCTGAAAATGCTACGGAAACCTTTAATTGATGGGAAAGTTGAGAATTCTTCTGATATGTTTTTCCCCCACTGCTTAATCATCTTCTCTGTGTAAAGATGCTTACTTTATTTCTCATTTGCAATTGTCTGACTTCAGCTTCCAGCTATTATACTTTGTAACGCCTTTGTCTTCTAGATTAAAGAACACTTCAGTAGCCAGTGTTTTCTCCCTCTGAAGTTACTATGCTATAATCAAGTTACCTCTCAATCTTCTTTTACTTTAAAGCAGTGTGAGGGATGAAAGGCCTAACAGACTGTGGGATCTGGAGGAGCACTAGAATGGGAAACCCAGTGTTCATTATGGGACCTGTCGTTCACCCTCAGGCAAACCAGCTTATCTAACCCCATGTTTTCCTTCTTACAGATTTTTCTCGGTTGTTTAAATTGTAAAGTGTTTGGGTGTGTCTGTAACTAGGAACCTTTTTCAGATCTTTATTAGTGCAATAAAAAACAGCTAAACCATAGTACAAAGGTGTCTGTCCATTATAGCTCATCTACATTTATTTGGTTGGTAAATGTTCTTACACTGTTCTTTAAAGTTTTTCTTTGTTTGCTTGTTTGTTTTCTAGTTGAAACATTGATTGACTTAGAAGACATGAGGATCCCTCTTTAGATCACTGTTGACCTGATTTCAGAAAATTTAGGACCTAATTAACATATGAATACGAAGTTTTTCCAACATATCAATTCCAAATCCCAAGAGAAAATCGATGGAAAAACAGTTTCAAATATATCTTTGTGTGTGTTTTGTGAAGAGCCAGATTACTAATGCAGGAATTAGTTGTTCCACTTCAATTAAGCATAGGCAAGAGGTCCCTACCCTATACAAAAAAGCATAATTAATTGTATTAGCAAAAATGTGTACTTTATACATTGCTCTTGTACATATTTCTGCAGTAATTACAGGCCTTAAATGACTGAGGCAAAAGTAAGAGGCATCATTTAATGATATCTGAACTCCACTCCATAACGCTTGGTTTCGATGTAGGCTGAGTGAGTTAAACTTGCAGTAAAAGGTAAAGAGTTAATCAAACCGAGGGCAAAGTCAAAGATTTTTGAAGGTAAGAGTGTCCAGAAGCATAACTGCAGTCAAGGCAGAACAATTCTGAGAATACTTAAAAAAAACCCAAAACCCAAAAATAGCATGGTAGGTTGCAATAGGTAACTCAAGATAGATAATTTGTGGCAGATAACATCTCCCTCCAGCCACACAATTCTGCCTGCATACTATGGACATCACCAATGCCAGCCAGACTATACACAATGCTTTAGTAAAGAGACCAAACCAATGGAATAAGAACATAGTCTATTACTTTCATCAGGGTATTTACTTCTACTGCGTTCTGCTAGCATGACTGAAAGGAATGCTAAAAAGGTCCTTGTGCACATCAAAGAAAGATTGATGAGGCACAATAAATAATTAATTCATTTTGTTATTTTCTTGACTGACTTCACATGGAAAAGTTGGAGGAAAAAAAATGAGATTTTTAACATCAATTCAGAGGCCTTTGAAACACTACAGACATTCTTTATCTTTATGCTAGACCACCTTAAATACAACAGCAATTAATTTTAGCATAAGCTATAATGTTGAAATGTACCTTTTAAAAGCAGAGGCCTTTTATGAAAATTGTGGAATCAGAATGAAATCAACATTTAGGGGGTTGTATGAATGTACTAAGCTATACACTGTCATGAGCTTCAGTAAATTACTTTTCATCCAGCCCAAGAAAAAATAGGACTAGGGGTTATTCTATGTCCCAGTCCACTCGGAGGCTCCTCTGAAATTAATGAAGCTGAATATTAAGCCTTACTGCAGGGAAAGAGCAAAGTGCTGTAGAAGGGAGAGACAAACTGATCAGGACATTTCTGAGGAAGCTTGCTTTCAGTAGTTGTGTAAGCTGAGTTTAATTCCTACCTTTGTATAGTAAATTCCACTCCAACCTAATAAATATAAAGACAAGGAAAAAAGATCTGAGGTGAAGGTGACGGCGTGTTCATTAAAGTGACACTCCATATCTTTTTAAAATAAGTGTTAGAGTTGTCATGAGTCACCTTAATGCTAGCAACATATGCATACTGTCCATCTGACCCCTCTGGGCAGAAGCCTGAAAGTGAAGCAGGTGGGCTGAGATTTCCTCACTAAATCCATCCCAAGGTTAAATTCCTGTAACTATGTAAGACATGAACTGATTCCTTAATGCAGATTAAAGACTGCCAGGTCTCATGATAAAACTGAAAAGATGGCCCATGTTGGTACCTGCCCAAGCCTATTCACCCTGTTGTACCCAGGGATAACTTCTGGTGGCATAAGCCCGACATCCCTGTTAGTTCCTGGGCTAAACCTAGCTATCTGCCCTTATATTTTATGCTGGCTCTTTCCAGTTCTAACATTTACTCATGGCCTGAACCTTAACTTTAGGAGTGGTCCAAATGTTAACCCTGAAGAGATCCAAATAGCCAAACAGGATCAGTTCTTATGTCAGCGCAGTGCTTTTTGGACACCCCTGCCTGTACGACCCTCAACCCTCTCTGGCCTTAATTTTAACCTGGAGGCCACTTCCATGGCCAGAAGTCATAAAGTGGCCACAGGTCGTAATTGATGATCTTGCTGGTTGATCCTGCTCTGGCCCTAGTCCCAGGTTGGCCCAGCATCCTCTTGCACCATATGTTGCATATATCTATATGTCATATAGATAGGTATAAGAATAAGTATATAAATTCACACCCACACTATGTATTTCTGTATAGGCATATACACATTGCATACATGTATACAAATACACACCAGTATACACACAAAATATATAAATATATACATATATAAATATATATATTTAGTTAAGTCAATGAAATATACCATTGTTAAACTACGATCTATAAAAAATCAGGTGATATCTGCCTAGGCCAATGCTAATTTCTGCTATATCCATGGCTCAAACACATAAACCCCTCCTAGCCCCACCACCCAAAATAGTCTCATAGTAGTCCTTCTTGGTATGATAATCTGTGCAGGTTTCTCCTGCCACTAGAATTCTGACAGGAGGAAAAAAATTATATGTTGGTTTGAGTTTTGTCTTTACAATCAGCAAATATGATGTGATTTTTGAAAGTAACTAAAATGTTCATTATGTATCAAGGATGTAGAAAGGCTCTTTAACTGGTGCCCTGGACAGCTTAAAATTGTACTGGCGCCTTCCTGCCTGCTTCAGTATCTTAAACTAGGCATGAATCACAAGTAAATTGCCCAGTCTAATCAAATTCTACCTGAATATATGTTACATAGAGTTGCAGAAGATGTGCTATATCTTGAAAAATGGAAATATTTCAAGGTCTAATCAGATCACTTTAAGTGGAAAAGCAGTGATCACTAACGCCAAATGAAATTAGATTGTGGAAAGTACAGAACGGGTTATTAGATAAGGGCCGAGTGATCACTAGTATAAATTATTGATCACTACTTCCAAATTCCACTGTATGACTGACATGTCCTCCAGTGTTTCTAAGCATGGGTCAATTGTTATGTGACTAACATCTCCTAACCTTATACTTTCAAAGTACATGCCAAGTTTTCTAAGAATCAACGTGATAGATAAAGCCTGATTCACCACTCTTTAATTCCAGTTTTGGCAACGTATGGAATGTTATTGAGCCTAATGGCGAATAAGTAGGGTTAGCACATAAAGCTACAATGATCGTTAATAGAAATGACAGATAACTACCTTAAATTCCAGTATGACTGTTCCAGAGCTGCAGGATCGAACTGAGGGAGATGGCTGCTGAAAAAGCAGATAAACAGCCATGTATTTTCAAAGAGCATCTGTAGTCAGGAATTAAATTTTCTTTCACTGTCATAGGTACCCAGGGAGCTGAAACAGGAGAGTAAAGGGTATGCATGTCTTGTTTTGGTGTACAGGAAAGACGGGGATAAGAAAAGAAGATATTAGCAACAGGGGGCTGAGAAGTCCCCTTATTTTGAAGGGTAACATCGTTCCTATTTCTTGGAAGGCTTTCAGAGACAACCAAGAGAGATACAGTTTACTCAGAGCAGAGAAAGCCCCAAAGCACCCAATTCCCAGATACTTGGAAACACAAGAATCCAAGTCCAGCAGCTGGTGGAGGTTTACCAGCACCACAGAAATAACTTCTGACAGCTCTGAGCAGATATGTAAAAGGAAGAGAAAAACCACAGACTGACTCACAAAATATGGATCACTGGACTGATTTGCCTTCAGAGAATCACTGAAAATCTGTATCTTTCACTTACACTGTAATATATACTTCATGCTGCCTACTCTTCTGTTCCAGGTGCACACATCAGGTTTTTGGCTTACTTAAAACTTTATTTTCCTGTGATTCTGAAGACTCTCCTTCTGACTAATCTGTCATATTTCTGTGAAAAATTAAAAAAAATAAATCTAGATTTCTTATGCAACAACTCTGGTCTCTCTCTGGGGTGCATGGGCTTGGCCATTTCTGTATAGAAACCAGAAAGGGAGTGGAAAGGAATATGGGCAAAAAGAGAGGAACAGGCAGTTGCTCTGAACAGCTTAGTTACAGTCAAAACTAAGAAGTTCAAGTACCGTGAACAGCACAAAGGATGTCTTTTGGTTTCATACAGAAGTGTACTCCCCAAAGATTTCTAGCTCAATTTTCAAATAAAAGAGCTCTCAATAGAACTGTAATATTTGGAGTTCATTTTCTGCTAAACATCATGGAGTGTACGTCACACATATTATTTAGGTCAAAAGTATAATTTTCATTTGAGCCCTTAGTCTGAACGTTCATATCTGTTATACTTGATTTGGGTTTTTTGGAGTGAAACAGAAATTGACATTGAAACAGGAGTTATTGCACACTAACAGCACACATTTTGCACAAAAATTTTGTCAAACCAAGTTGCTGGGCCAATTGAAACCAACAGCATTGGTCTGAGAACTTGCTATCAGTTCAGATTTGATAGGAAGGAAATCAATAGAGCTGTTGAAATTAATAGTGCCATTCCGAAGAATATGACCTGTTAACTAACCAACATTTAAATAATCACTCCTGGGCTTAATATAAAATTTCCATGGCTTTAAACAGTAGTTTGAGCAAATCCTTATTCATTAGCAGGTCAGATTTGTTAGATACGTTTTATTGATTTCCAAATCAATGAAAGATGGTTTTGAAAATGCAGCAGGGACTATTTATTAAAAGCTCTAGTTTAAACTCACAGAAAAGCCAACCAAGGTAGCTAAAGATAAAACCTCTAGTATATAAAACATTCAGATCAGGAAGGAAGGCCACCATTTTTTGCAAGCACTTTATGCTTCTCTGCACCTGGCTGATCTTCCTATTACATGAGCAAGAGTCCTGCTCTGTAACAGGAAGTCAGAAGGAACATATGAGAACATATCTACAGACGCAACCAAGAATGTTATTAAAATTCTTTAAAATTGAGAACAAAGAGTTAAACCTGTAGAAATCTAACTGATCCCATGAAAAGAAATAATAAGGTCAAGAAAAATATGCTGTGAAACATATACTTCAGAACAGTTCATCACCACTCAAAAGTAAACAGATTTATATTTATTTTTTTTCTCTTAAAATTCTTTTGCAATATCAGTTCTAGATCAAGGCAAAGTGCTTCACTCCATTTTTAAACAAATTTCCCATTGTGTTCACCTTCTCAGCAATCCAATTTTTCCGGCACAAATGTGGAAGTGAATTTCAAGTAAGTATACATAGAAATGGGATTTTTGATTCACTCATGCAAATATTCACCCTGGCAGAGTATGCATGGTCATTCAATCCAGAAATAAAAATTATATCATGTGAGTTTCTGACTGTTACAACTAAACCACACAATATAAACTTTGGCTGTTTGCATATCAACTACTCACAGAAAATGGTTTATGATTTATGCCTTCAGGCAATAAATATTGAAAAACTGCAAACAGGGTCCACTCAAAGAAATAAGGAAACCTGACCTGAACACAGCTATTTCAGAGAACACACAAAAAAAATACAGTTATATAAATGATTGACTTCAAATTATTTCTGTGAGGGAGAGAATTTGTTTCCATTTCAGATATGGTGATTCCAAGTGAAAAATTAATTCTTTCCAGTTATACAAATAATAAAACCAAGTCAACTTTGTCATTACAGACTGTTCATTTACTTATTAAACTGTACATGGGAATGTTTTCCAGTACTTAGCCACAGCATAATAAACTATAGAGAAGCAACAGAGCATAAATTTCCAGACATACATAAATTCTAAGTGCTATACTGTCTTTAAGCTATATATTGTCTGTTCTTTTGCATTTGATCTTCATTTCAAAGTATTTTTTTAAAGTATATATGCTCTACTGTAACACAATAACATTATGCAATTTTTTCATGTGTTTCTTTAAATTTTAGAGTAAGAAGAAAACTACAGTTCATATAGATGTATTATCAACAGGTTAATTTCTGTTTCTGTTTGACAGTAGCAGCCACATTGTGGGATCTTTTTTTTTTTTATTCAGACATTCGGAATTGTTTGTTTCTGTTGGTAATGAGTCAGTGTTCCTAACTCATGAGTGCTTGAAATTTTCTTATTTCAGAAAAATGACAGAATAACATGAAAGATACTGTCACTTACTGTATTTTTCTGCAACCTCTGTGACATATCTCAAATAAAGTAAAGAAACAGAACATTTATTTTTCCCCCATCACTGAGAAGAGAGACTGCAGTGGATTTGAACAGTTTTAACTCTTTAGTGTCTGGCAGCGGAAGCGAAGCAAACAGCTGAATGCTAAAAAAAGAAGTATGGGAGGCTGTCTCGGGCAGGCAGGAAGAACGAAGCAGAGATCTGTGACCCTTTCTACAACTAAGGGAGAGGGACTAACCACCTCAGGGACTTGATAAAGATGGCCAGAGTGCTCAGGAAGGAAGGACTGCTGGACCCAGCCCAAACCATCGTGCTCCGTATGAACACAGCAGGACAGCTTTCTAAACTGATTAAACTGAATTTTCTTTTTAACAAATAAACTCCAGGAAAAAATGGCCCCTCTTCCAGCACTAAGCTAAAGAAATGTGTTGTAGTTCCTCTATGAGCCCTAGCTACAGGATCACAGAGCTTCAGCTTAGTTCCTTATTACCACGAGCACTCCTTCAATGAATATAAAACCAGCTTAACAAGCTGCAAGTCAACAAAACCGGGACCGCAATGGCTAATACCTACTGTCTCCTCTCAGGAGTGAGTGACACAATAGCAGTGATCTTTTGTGACTGACTGAGCATGAATGTTATTTTCCCCAATGTGGCCTAATCTACCCTGTCAGACTTGCAGGGGGTAAACTAACATCAGTGGGAACCCTTCAGTTAAATCCCTGTGAACCATTCTTTAAATATCCCCCCCTCCATGTCACCTTTTAGAAAGGAAATTGTGCTGCGTAACGACACCCTCTGAAGCTCTGGCATCTCATTGCCAGAGGAGGAACACAGTTTCAAGTTATCAGGGCATGTAGTAGTAATGTAGCCCATGCCTGTTAAGGAAATCCCTTCTAAGTGGAGTGAGGTGCAGATAGGAATTTCTAATCATAAATGGGACACGCTAACAGAAAGACATGCCACTTTGTCACTGGTATCTTAGCTGTTGCTGAAGCTACTCATACTGATCTCTATATGAAGAAAAAGTTTCCAGAATCCTCCACAGTGTCTAGATTTGGTCCACGGACTGAGGAAGACAATATTTGAGGATTTTAGGAACAGGTCTATTCAATCAGGCAGGCCTAGTAGACTTTCTGCTGCTCTACTTTAATTCTTAGGGTTTCTATCAGGAAAGCAAAGGAAGCCTCAGCTGGCAAAAATTAAGATACTTGTGGGCTGAGGTATGCTAAAATTTGATTTACCTTTCAATTTTTTAAAACTTTACCTTTGAATTTTTACGCCCTTTTCCCTTGCAAACTCAGTGCATGATCCCACACGACTCATGCCTACTGCTCTAATTAGAGTTACAGCAATCATAATCACTCCTGGCTCTCATCCTTTCCCACAAATCACCTTATGATATGAGTTAATGAACTGAAGGTTAAGAAATCTTAATCCAGATTTCTTTTCTCTTCTTTGCCTGTAGCATGCATGGCCAGTTAGCTGCTTGCAGCAGCATATTGCACTATTTTCTGTCCACTGTTGTATCTCTACCCTCCAAAGGGAGTCCAGGCACTGCAAACCCAGTCATAGATCTCTTCAGCTTTCTATGTTTGTCACTTCTCGGAGGATTTTTGCAAACTGGTATTATTCTCTTACAACTCTTTTGCCATGGAGAAAACTTTAAATTCAAGAAGCTAGTAAGTCATTTCTTCTTTCCAAAGCCTAATTATTCCCACAACAACAATTCATTGCCACTTTCCTGTAAGTAGATTTGTATTCAAGGATACTTAATACCTCATGCGTAGCAATAAATACTTCTTTCCCCATTATAACTGTTCTTCCCATTCTCTAATTCTCCCTCTCTCTTTCTACAAAGCAAGGAAAATAAAATTTAAAAAAAAAATTCTGATATTTCAAGAAGGATTAAGATTGTATGCAGTAAATTAATATTAGACAACATTGTCTTTTTTCTCTACCTATTTGTGGCAATTTTTTCAGCAGCTTTTCCTGAAATTCCCATCAGCTTCCCCCGTTCCAAGCTCCACACACTTTTTTCCTTTGTAAACATCCTGTGAATACTGACTTCAATTAGTAGACAATATTCCCTAAGGGTGGATTTTATCAAGGGCCCTCCCGGGCCTGCTGGAGCTCTTCAGCTTTAAGTGAAGCTGAGTAATACTGATGGAATGAAAACTGGGAGAGCAAATTTCTTGAAGTGTCCCTAATCCCGTTATATACTGCAGAGGAGTATACTCAGGTTAGTATCAAGTAGAGTGACATGGAGATTATATCCCCTCGTATATGGCTCTGAGTCACTGGTACAGGGTTCACCAAGTTCAGCCTCTCTGGACAGCTTAGGTGTGGAAGGGGTAAAAATATTTTCACTCAAAAATGTGGAACACAGTATGTTGAGATTTGGATACATGCATGCCACTGTCATAAACAGAAAACGTGCAAAAAGGAAAGGACTTAAGAGTCCTGTAGGGGACCATTTACTGGCCTGAAACTTTAGCTCACCACGCAATGTTTACTCATGTTATAAACAACTATTCCCTAATAAGCAATTTGGAGGTTTATTTCATTTGCTTTAGTATTCTGTACTGTTTTGTACTTTGTGTTTCACGTATTATCTTTGCACTATAGACTAAATACAATCCTCTTCAGACTGAAAGAGAAAACATGACACCTGTAAGTAAGGGGCTGAGAAGCTTCTCAGTGAAAAACAGCTTGTGTGGTGCTCTGGTCTGAGCACAACAGAGCCTGGAAGGATGGCATGCTGAAATACTGCCTTTGTTTCCCTCCCTCAACTGAGAAGCCCATGCTTGAAGATGGACAACTGTGTAACCTTTTTCTGCATTGCCTTGCAATGCTTATTGCCTGGATGCCATCTGAGAAGCAGTGGTGAAGAGCAGCTAAGTAATGAGACAAAGCACTCTCCAGAAATAACGCAGGTAGTCGATCTGCTGTACTTTCCATTCATCAGCATTGCAAACATTTATCTTTTTTAATTCTACTTCTGTAGCCTTGCAGCTTTTCAGAGGGGAAACATTGCTTTTAGGTGGGGATAGCCCACCTTCTTCGTACATCCAAGGAAGTGTAATTATGTCATTCATGTTCCAGGTTGAGAGCCACTGTTTCTTTTATTACCCCCAACACAGAATTTCTGAGATCCCAAATAAGATATTTCTTCAGTGCAAACAACCTCTGCCCTCCAGGCCAGCACAGGATTTCTTAGATAAACAGCTCCATACATGCTAATGAAGATGCCTGCCTGGAAGTAGGATTATAAAACTCAGAACCTCCCCTAGCTGCTTTTTTCCACCATAAAAAAAAACCAGGTCAAAACATGCCCCTGAGGCTTCAAGGACAGCTTATGTTACCACAAAAAAACTCCATGACAGCATAAAACCCCTGCACATTATTGCACGGGGAAAGTTAAGTTGTGTTAAAAGTGATGGATGCAAAATAAAGCCTAAAAGAGTGTAGAATTCATTTTGGCATTTGCAGATGCAGGTTGCTCTCAGGTGCAGCACAATGTAATTCCTCTTAATAATTGGCTAATTTATGCATGACAGAAAACAGTCTATTATGCCTTACAGGAACTTTTGCCAAGCCCTGCTCCTGCTTTCCTCTCTCACACTATCAGGTGGGATCTTTAAGTGTGGCTGGACCCTTGACAAAAAAGGAGGAAGGATGCCACAGTGATGGCTCAGACTAATAGAAGAGTGGGTTTAGTGCTGAGAATGCTTCCTGGACGCTGGGGCATCTAAGTTACACTTGTGCATTCTGGGGTCCTACCTCAATGTTCATCCTAATTGGCACCACCAGGAAGGCAAGACAGAGCTGTAACACCCAAGATTTTTCCCCTTATCTGAGGTAACCTTCTCTCTTTGTAATCGTTTTTTTTTCTCCTGAAGCAGGACAAGATGGTAGCTGGGCGAAGGGATACAAGGATCTAAGCCCCATCCCTTTTTAAGGATGCTCTATTAAAGAAAGTGTTTGGATTGGAAGTCTTTTTATAAGTGCCTGTACATTAAGGTTGTCAACACCCTGTCCAGTGTTTCTTTAAAGCAAGCAAGTGTATCTTTTCCCTGCTACTACTCATGACTGGATTGTGACAAACTAAGTAACAGATCTTCCAGTACTATACTCTTAACTGCACTGATTCTCAGCTGAAAAGTCAACCATCAGCTGAGAGAGCAGACACTCCCACTGAAAAAATGCAGCAGCAGAGTATAGCAGGAAACAGGGAGGAAAGTGGGGGTGGGGTTGTTTATAAGACATATGTGAACCAAATGCCCAGACAAGCCTACCCCACACAAAAAAACCCAACTGTTCGGGTTTTCTCCTAGAGCCTGAGACATGAAGCTAACCAGGAAAAAATCTCATCAGATTTTTGTCAGGACAGATGGATATAACACCATTAAAAATAAAAGAAAAATACATTAAAAAATAGGAATAGCTGGCTCGTTATATGCCAATTGGGATGTCTGGTTATGTGACCCCACACTTAAGTCTGTGATATACTTTTACAGTTTTTCCCATGAAAATGAAACCACGGGCTTTTGTTTTTTTTCTTTTCAGCATTTAAGAATGACATTGTAAAGGCATGAAAGAAATCTCATTCCAAATACAAACCCTCTGAAAATTCACTAGTTCGATGGTTGTTTGCAGACTTCCCTTTGAGAGGAGTAGATGCCCCATAACCAGACCAGAAACCCTCCCGCCCAGTCAGC
Organism: Burhinus bistriatus; assembly: GCA_013397275.1. Lineage (NCBI taxonomy): Eukaryota > Metazoa > Chordata > Aves > Charadriiformes > Burhinidae > Burhinus > Burhinus bistriatus. The sequence goes on along the minus strand of VYXH01008713.1, from coordinate 13,892 downwards.
TTAGCATTTGTTCCTATTCAGGAGTGCGAGCGGGGCACCCATTGACTCTGGCTGGCCGGATGCCCTGGAGACACGGTACTGCCCAGCACCGAGGTACTTTCGTGGGCAGAAGACAAATCGGGCAGAAGACAATTCAGACAGAAACATTGTCACAGAACAGCAGGAGAGTAACGTAAGGAAAGTCCTTGCATTGCATGCATTTAGCCCTGAAAGGACAGCTAAGCAAAGTACAAAAGAAGGGTTTATGTTCTCAAACATTTCTGCTTTTTCAACAGTATGAGTCGTTCTCACAGAAAGTACTGCCTCTTTCCACAAACCTGGCTGATGAACAGAAGTTTGCTCGAACTGAATCAGAAAAAAGGAAGAAGGCAAAAGGAAGGAAAAACCAACCCAAACCAAACCTCAGCAACCGTACTGCAAAGGCTTTTGTTAGTTTAGTAGATTGCCTATTTCAGTTTTGGTTTTAACGTGCACAGACAATTTTCTGGTTCATATTAAGAAGGAGGAAACAAGTTTCATTGTCAACAAACAGCCACCTCCAACCAGGATGTGACAGCATCTTGAAATTAGACTCACTATTTGTCCAAAATAAGTTTAGCAGAAGGAAGCAATTTTCTTGCATTTTTATCATTACGGAGTTTTTTTGCAGTATATTGACAACAAAGTGATCATTTAAACTTATTCTACTGGTCTGGAATTTAGATGATGCTTAAATGGTTATTTTTGCTTACACAAGCTCTTGAAATATTGTCTTTGGTGTTTATGGGTCTGATTATCAAAAGAGCCGAGCAGATTTTGAAAATCTGGTCACCACATTTTACTTGAAGGCAGAAAGAGATTGATTGTGTGACTGAAAACATTTGCTTTTTTTTTTTAATTGATACCAAACATTCATCATCATTACGCACTGTACCTCAGACCTTTGGCATCAAACTGCTGACCTCTCTACCTTTTGAAATAAGGAACAAATCTGTTGGCGTCTAACTTTATGTCAACAGTCTTTACAAGAGGAAGAGTTTGTACGTGATGTTCACCTATATGGCATTTAAGTCAACTGAAACTCCTAAAATTCTGACATATGTCCTTTGGACAACCAAAATTGTGGAACGTGCGCAGACAAGTGGATCACAGCCAAACCCCCCTCTCTGAAAATACCCTTGGATACTGAAATCCTGTTGAGTCCTCAGGTAGGAGTGCCTATGTCTATTGGTAGCTGCACATACTTTAGAAAATACTGGCCTCAGTGGGTATAGAGTGCTCCTTAGCCACTCCACTTTTCTTCAGCTTTCATGCACAAGTCTGAAGGTATAAGCCTCACTAGAGCCATGCATGTTTTCATTTTGCGACACAACATATTCTCTCTCCACTTCACCAGAACAGTTCTTTCTCATTGCAGCTTTGCTCCCTAGTACAGGATAGAAGAAATCTATTTTAACATCAACAACAAACTTTCCCACCCCAGGAGTGAGCTACTCAGGTACTGGTGAGGTCACTGGGCTGCATCATCAGGAAATAGCTGCCTCATGAGAGGACTGCTGAACTGTCTGGATTGACCTTGGAGTGGACCTGGAGGTACAAATGATATGAAGAAACAGAGAGGACAACAGTATCTGGAGACTATAGCATCATGTTGCAGTAACAAACTGTTCTTGCAAGCAAACAGCTTCCAACTGAGACTAATGCTAGGACTGTGAGACAATAACTGAAATAGAGAATAAATATATACTTTACTTACATGTTCCCATGTGGTGAGAGGAAACCATTTTTCCCAAGAGCACAGAATATCATGCAGCTCCAACCTCCAATGACTCCTGAGAGTTCAAAGTTCATCTATTATGAAATATTTGTGATTAAAAGCAGGGTGAACTGAGCTCATCTTCGAGTACAAAGACTGCTAAGCTAGGAAACATGGTTATACAGGGAAGCTATCCTTTGTTGATTATACAAGGAAGCCTAAGGGATGAATCTGGGTAAAATGAAATGGGATTAAGACCTCACAAACTTTGCCCAAAGAGCAAAAAAATATATGCTGTTCAATGGGTAAACAAAGACTGCTTTTACAGTCGAATATCTTTATTACAATAGGTATATTAGAGTGGACTTGTGCTGAGATGCCTGCTGGGCATTACAGAAATGAGTAGGTAAGGGCAATATTGATTACAGAGCAAGTGAGTCTCCTCATAGCATAGATCCTTATGGCCTAAAACTAAAGAAGTAGATTAACGGTAGACCTCATCTTCACTATGATTGCAGCAGGAGACAGACACAGGTTGGCCTACCAGAGCACTAAAATTTGCCCATGTTTTGTAAGAAAATATGCCACCACCCAGCTTCACAAAGATGAAATTCATTTGCTGCACCTTTGCACAGGACAGAGTCAACAGGGTTTACCGGTCACAGAGAAATGATTGGACAACAAAGAACTGTTATGGCACTGATGTACCACTCATCTGCCCCTGCAATAACAAAGATGATTTTCACCATAAAGGCTGCTAGCTGTACTTTATGTCAGATGCTGGGATCCTTGGGATATCCTGATATAAAAGCCACTAACTAGCAGTTCTTCTTGAAAAAGGTTTGCTGCTTAAGAACTATTTTTATTGAAAAAATATGGCAAATGACACACACATTCATGGGAATACAATACATCTCCCTCCCCATCATAATTCATCAGGGTCAATTACCATTCTTGACATAAAACATGCATGTTATCATCACTAAGATCTTGAAATGTATGCTAACCCATGGGAACACACTAAATCATTTCTTAAAGAAATAATACAGCATATTGTTTGTATGGTACAAACCTTTTAATAGAATTATAACCTAGTCCGTCTGTATTTTAGCACAGTGTTTGTGTTACTCCATAATCCTGGAGCGTGACATTCCATGTCATGTATTAAATATTTACTTTTGACTTATTGGGCTCTCAATCTAATATAAAACACCTTTTGGGTCCACTTATCCTCTAATATAAAACAATATTATTTGCTAGGGGAAAGCATTCCATATTCCCAGGAGGATCTTAACAGCTGCCTGGCTTAAATCCAAAATCAAAATGAACAACAAATAAAAATTTGGTTTTTTCAGTGACTATTTTAGTTCTGAGGGGGGTAGTATTATAGGGGGCATTATCTAGTATGGCAAACAATCGTCTTTTACTGAGTTACACACAAAATCTCAGCTACATAACTTACCGTTCTTTGCATTATGCAAGAGTGACTACCTCCTTCATTTGGCACCTAAATCACTAATTTCCCCAGACCATCTCATCATTAAAAAACTTTAATTCCGAACTCTTTCAAAATTGTCAAGGAATAATCCAACTCAAAAAGAGTGCTTGAAAAGCATTTCAACAAATAATGGAGAAACTTTTCTTAATTAAGACAAACCTTTCCCTAATAATTTTTTCCCACCTCTCAGGCATGGCAAATAGGCTTGGACTGCATCTGCAGACATAGGGGAAGCAGAACATGTTTCTATGAATATTAGAGTGCTTGTTTTAATATGACTATGAAACCAGCTGAGCACACTTACATACACATTAGTGAATGACTAGCAGAATTGATTACTTAGTCCTGCCAAGCACTTAAAAAAACATGACTAATGACTTTTAACCTAGCATTTGAATGAAGCTGCAACTTCAACAAACACTGAAGAGATGACAAAGGAAAGTTGTGGTGGGCTGTCTTTTCCAGACTTTTTCATCCATATCTTGCTCTGCCTTTCTGGCACAATGTAACAGTCAAACCAAATTTATGAAAAGCACACGAGGTAATTCTGATTTGCAAGACCACAGTCATCAGGGGCTTTTTTTTTAATCTCTTGGCCACAAGAAGAAGGATAACCCCTTCTATAATTCATAAGAATAGAAGAGCAGTCTGTTAGTTGAAAGGTCCATCCAGCTCAATGTCTTGTGTTTGTGAATGGCCAAGTGCTACATCTGCTTTCTTGAGCTTCCCGTTCCCCCCTGATACCCTTACAAACCCACTGAAGTTATCTCCTTTCCCCCCATAAAGAGTCTTCAACCATTTTATAGGAGCTGTTTCATGCCTTTAATCACCTTAGCCTGAAACCTTCATATTTCTTTTATTATATCTTTCTTGAGATGATGGGACCAGAACTATACAGCCTATGTGAGATGCTGTCACATCTTGAATTTTAACATAGGAGTGTCTTTGATTATGTTTTCCATTCTTTCCTTTATAATTTTTAACCTTTCTTTTTTTTTTCCTGCTACTGAGTAATGAGCTGAAGTTTCTGAGGTGCTAACACCCAAATGTTTTTCAGAGTCATAAAGAATATTTTGCTGCCTATAATTCCCATTTACATAATTTTCTATTTATTTAGATATAAGTTTATTTGTTGAATTTTTTTTCATTTTTCAATTTTATTTGTCATTTTGTATGTTTTGGTTTTTTCTTTTGTCTTCCTGAAGGCCTTCTGCCACACCTTTGCAGAAGTATTGAATATTATCAAATGTCTGTCATCACAGTGTATGATCAGTTTTTCTAGATCTTTCATTACTCTTTATCTGTGCATAACTCCTCACGCAGATCCCTGTGGCACATGTCGGTGACCTGCAATGAGAAAACTGATTGTTATTTTGTTGCCTTTTTTTTTCCCAGTCTTTAACCAGATACTGATCTTTTTGAGAAACCTTCCTTTTATGCCACATCAGCTTGCTTCTTTAAGAACCACTGGTGAGAAGGTTTCTTCTTTTGGGAACCCAGCTAAATTATATCAACTGGATATTTGTTCACCTTCTTGCTTGGTGATTCCAAGAAATCAGCTAGGACAATATTTTGTTCTCATGATTGTTAATTCCTTCAAAGAAGTCCACTGGCTTTGTGAGGAATGGTCTCCTTTCACACTAGCAATGTCAACTATCCCTTGAAAAAACTATATTTATCCATTTATCTAGCAATTATGTTCTGTAGTGTAGTTTTATCAGTCTGTCTAATATGAACATCAGGCTCAAGACAATCTTAAGCAACACATTAGACTGCATATTAATTGTTCACTCATTTCATTCTTAAGCTGTTTTAGAACCGTTGGTAAAGTACCACCAGGTCCTGATGACATCTGACAGTTTATTTTGTACAGCTTGTTCTATGGTGTCTTCTGTTGACCCTTCATTTTGAGGCAGATCACTCGGTGCTTCTCCCGTAAAGATTATGGAATGGAAACCTTCCTAATTTTAGCCATGGTGCCTTCAGAGACAAAAAAATAATTTAGTTTTGTTGATATAGTCTCGTCTTCTCTGAGTGTCTCTTTATTCCAATAAATGAGGCCCTACAGATTCACTGGCAGGTGGTCCTGCTACTGATGTGTTTGAAAAAGGATTTGTTGTTAGCTTGTGTGCATTTTCCAAGTGATTTCTAAAAATGATATGTATTTTGAACTGCCTCAGTGTTTTTTATATTTTATGTACCTGAGTTTGTGTTTTTTTCTTTTTCTGTTTTTTTTTATGTTGGTTGTCGTTGTTGGTTTTTTTTTTCATATGAGCACAGCTTGACCCTCTCAGGGTCATTCTCTTACTTCTGGTAGCCTGCCACCCCCTGCTATATAGCTTTCTTTAGCTTCTACCTAAAGTCTTTTAACAGGTGAGCCACCAGGCTTATATCTTCAGAATTTCCCCATCATCTGCAAATATTTTCTTCTTGTCCCTACTCCCTTTAGTTTACTTCCAGTCAGATTCCTCATTTATAAGCTTTTTTCCTTTTTATAACTAAGCATTACAGCGATTAATTTCCTGGCTTCGTGTGTGCTGTATCTATGGACATACCATGCTATGTCACAGCTCTGACATGTAGCATATAGCATGTAGTCATTACACAGCCCTTTAGCCTTTATTTTGTCATGTCCTATTGGGTTTACTGTTTAGTGGAAAAAAGAATTCCCTACAAACAACCCATAGAAATAAAAACGTGTCTAAATGAAAATGGAAATGAGTATATTACTTTACTACGGTCACAAGGAATGTGACCAGCTATCACCAGATCCTGATGCAAAATAAACTTCATCAAGGATCAGTCTGTCTCTACATATGATCTCAGTTGTGTGGTTATTAGCAGAAGAGGTTTTGGAAGGTTGTGGATGGAAGAATGCATTGAGCTCCCTTGTCATCATAACTAAGAAATGAGATCTGGGAAACAGCAGTTTTCTGAGAAGAGAAGGCAGGGAGGTGCAGAGCTAGTGCAGCTCCCTGAAATATGAAAGAGACAAACGGTGATGTAAAGAAAGAACCATCAACAAGCTCTGAAAAGGATATTCTGTAAATCAAATTAACGAAAAACATTTCTGGTAAAAAAATTAGGATTAATAGCAGCATGGGGCAAGGAAGGCAACACAGTGGCCAACCTGAGAAGTGGGTACACAGCCTCCTGGGGCTTGGAAGTCTGAGGAGGAAAAGCAAAAGTAATATTGACTCTGTTTTTGGAGATCAGGATAGCTCCAGGACCTGCCCATGTGGAAAAGGCATAAGTGTTTCACACACACAGATAGTCTGACATATGTTTTTTATATATAACATATGGTATGTGTGTGGACTGTAATTAAAGGGAACCACTCTTATGAGTCAATATATGATCTCACATAAGTTCAATATGTAAAACGTATGCTATTTAGGTATATATAGCACTTGCATATAGCATACACACATTTTTGTCGTGCATCATGGGCAAGAATAATAACAGATATTTGGATGACTGTGGATGCAAGGAGAAGGGATTTTTAAGCCAAGATAAGACAGTGTCCTGACAGAGTACACAATAGTGGGAATGATGGAAAAGGTAGAAAGAAAAATCAGTGAAATGGCTTAGAGACAGTAAAACCACAGGGTAAGAGGAGGAGGAGGAGGAGGAAAAGAGGTACTCCTGTCTCCTAGCTTGGAGTACAAAAAGCCTATAGTGAGAAAAAGGCAACTTATAGAAGAATTTGCTGTGGCAGATGGAAGAGAAGAGGCATAAAGCAAATAAAAAAAAATACGGGTGCAAGAAAGTAAATTAAAAAAAAAAAAAACAGAAAACCAAAAA
>VYXH01008712.1:410717-446209 GCA_013397275.1 Burhinus bistriatus | reverse complement strand
TGCTCCCCCAGTCCCTGCCTTACGGACCATCAACTCGAGAGGTGCGGGTAAACAGGTTGCCAGTGAAGACTGAGGCAAAGAAGTTGTTGAGTAGCTCAGCCTTCTCCTTGCCCATTGTTACCAGTTTGCCAGTCTTGCTCATCATGGGGGTATGCTTTCTTTGACCTTCCTTTTCTGGCTGACATACCTGTGGAAGCCCTTCTTATTATTCTTTGCGTCCCTTGCCAAGTTCAGCTCTATCCGCACCGTGGCCTTCCTGACTCCATTCCCACACAACCAGGCAGCATCCCTATACTCTTCCCAGGACACCTGTCCCTGTTTCCACTGCCTGTACATTTCTTTCTTGCCCTTTAATTTGACCAGCTGGTCTCTTGCCCTCCTTTTGCATTATACTCTTTCCATAAAGTGTCCTTAAAGATCTGCCAGCTCTGTTCTGCTCCCTTGTCCCTGAGGGCAGTTTCCCAGGGGGTCCTATTGACTAACTCCTTGAAGAGCTGGAAGTTTGCTTAATCTGCATTTAAGTCATACCAAGATTATTGTTACCTCTGCTGTGTTTTCAGAGTGCTCTTTTCCTTGTTCTCTTTCACTCTATAAACCATAAAAGCCCCTTTCATTTATATTGTTTAATTTCCTTTGCAAAATCCAGTTTATTAGGGTTTTGTTCATGTCACTTTCTGCAATGCTTTCTGACCTATTCTTTTTAATTATTTCTTCTTGAGTGCTTTGTAGATTCACAGTTTACTCTTAACATTCTGTTTGAAAAGCATACTGTGGACCTTCTGTGTTTCCAGTTCTTTGGATTGCAAACCCCAGATAGCATTAGAGCCTTAGTCTTACAGGAATTCAGCATTTGTTCACATTCAAATTGAGTAAGATTCATTTTTCATATTCAAGTCATTTTGCTCCTTATCTAGCCAACTTCAATTAGTAATTTCTGTAGTCTGACTCTCTTAAATTGGAAACTTCAGATATTGATTTGTGTCTGTTTTGAAATTCAGCATGAACTGAGCTATCTTGTATTTAGAATTTCAAGTTTGTTTTTTGTAGTAATAAAAATTAAATATATTGAAAGACTAAGAAAAATGTGGTTTTGTAGAACAAGATTTTTTGAACAAGTAATATTAACCTTTTTTCAGAATTTGAATTTTAAGAATTTTTTCCATGATGGATCACAAGGGGCAAGTACTATTTATTGTTTCAAAGTTCAAACATAGATCAGACCCAAAAGTGCACTGACTATAATTGTCAACTGAGTACATGTCCCCTTATGTGAAAGGAGCATAAATTTCTTAGCAGTAGAATAATATAGGAAACAAGACCATTCAACTTTTTTGATGTCTGAAATTTCAAGGTCTGCTTATGTTATTCTTTTAGAACCTGAATTCCAGGAAAATTCCTGATTTCTGATGGGAGATTCATTTAAAAATTAGTGCCATAATTGGGAATCTTTCTAGGTATTTCAGTGGACTTTGGACCAGGCCATTTACATACAGCTGGGATATGCACATACTGAGTGGATTTCAAAACAGCAGGAACCCCTCACTAGAAAACATGGAGGTTATGAAAAGTCAAAAGTATAAAATGTATGAAATCTTATTTGTCAAATTTGCTGATTATATATGATGTATGCATTTGTGACTTAATGTTGTGCTGAAGTTGAAATGAATGCTAAGTCATCATGATATAAGATGGCCCAGCAGGTAGCATAGGTGCCCTTTAAAACCTTAAAAACTCCAAAAATTCAAGAATAGCAATACAAGAAGAATTCGTTACCCTTCAGTCACCAACATTTCCTAGATGTATAATACATGGTTAAGCACAACATGGCTAAGAAATATCTTTCTTGTCTAAAATATTTGTCTGATCCAGCATTTCCAGCTGTCTGCTATCTTATCTTTTGACCCCTCAGTCACACTGCTAATAGGATTTCTATAAACCCGCACAGCAGTGGACTTCGTAGCTCAACAGATTAGTTCATAGGCTTTCATCTCTGGAACCTAGTTCAAATTCAGTACTGACCAAATGTACCATAATCCTTCTTTGGGCATTCTCATTGAAAAAGGGAGTATAGACTATCCTGTCTTCTGTAACTTAACTGGAAGCTGGCTTCCATGCAAGTGTCATTGCCTAACTCAGATATACAAGTTTTTTTTTTAATTTAAAGACGTCAGGCAAGCTTTGCAATGGATTTGTTTTCCTTGTGCTTCTACAGATACCAATTATAATCTATCAGAAGTTAGTAAATTTGCAAAAAATTTTACAATTTCAAAACTTTTTCATTTTGAAATCTGATTAAATCAAAATATTAGAAATATCAGTCAAACATTTCAAAAAGAATGATTTTGCTTTATTTCAATTTAATATTTCTTTTTATATTTTAAACTTTATGATTTCTATTTGAAAATTAATATAATTAAATTTTAAAAAATGTTTACCTGTTGAAAGTGTTATATCAGTCTTTTAACAGTTTGCAAGATTATTTCTTTTCAATGCCTTCAAGAAACTAGCTTTCTCAAGCTTCAGTCTAAAATGCAGTTATGTATGTGTCTAACATGATGCACAAGTTGTTTTACTTACCATTTCCGTATATGCAGGCACTTGGTGGATTGCAGCCTACATAATTTTTTAATCTCCCCATACAATGACCTGGTCATCCAAGAAGAGGAATGAAAGGACACTGATTAAAATTGGTAATTGGCAGGAGAGAAAGATAAGATCAAGGTAAATTGTGGTGGCAGAATATGGATATACTATGGTTAGCAAGATGAGAGCCAATCATCACTCTAATTGCATTGCTTCTCTATAAATTTCCACTGTCTACACAATGTACCTCATTTTCTTCCAGATTTTACTTTCCCAAGTACCAAATACATTTTTTTAAGACCTTGTTAGCACACTTTGTGATAGATACCCATATCAGCATTAATACTAAAAATAATTCAAATATTTGTCTGCTTGTCTAGTCTCAGCAAGCGCACTTTTAAGTTAATCATTTATATTCTGACTTGCTTTTATTTGCTGTTTGGTTTTAGAAAAAAAAAATCCATACCAATTCTTCTTTCAGTCATTTCCTACTGTTGAGCAGCAAGTATCGTATCTGTTCTGTTCATGTTGCATGATTTGGAGCAGCTCTGATCAGTCTGAGAATAGCATTCAGCAGAAATAAGAAGGACCACAAGTTCTCAAGGTTTGCACTCTGGAAACCCACAGGACAACCACACACAACTGTTACAATGTGAGGCTTTTTTCTCCATCTTTTATACTTTCTCAGGTAGAGACTGTATTTGAAAAATAACTGACCTTTTATAGATTATGTCATATCAGTATACTAGTTGTTCTTCTTTATGTGAAGTGTGGATTAACCAGTTGGGCTTGTCTCAACAAATACCTGCAGCATCATGCTGGGCTAGGGAGCGTTAGCTATGGTCTTAGCTGTGATGGTCCTGTGTGCTCCCTGCCACTTAAAACAAGATGGAGATATATTACCACCACTAGATATAAAATGGAGCTAGGAAACTAGCTTTTCTTCCTCACACTTTTATGACCTGCATGTTTCTCCATGTGAGAAGCCACACCACGTACTAGCTAGGAAATCGGCCTGCACGTAAGCTCAGAATCGCCACTGCAGGTTTCTGTGGGTATGGAGCATGGAATGGCACTAGGGACACCACCAGGGGCTGGGCGATAAGAATAGGGCAGTTGTCGGGTATTTAGAAACAAAGGTTTAAGGATATAGGTGTTGTGACTTCCACTGCTCATAGAGTAATTTGTTAACAACTAATATAGGTTTAACGAGAATTAGATAATAAATCACAAGGAACAAGACTAATTATTTGGTGTTATAAATTTAAGCTATTTTATAACTAGCTAAGCTAAATTTCTCTATTGCATAAAAAAAAAATTGTAAAAAGCTAATGTATATTGTTGTTAATGATATTCCATGTTGCAGATAATTAAGCTTGATCTCTCTTAGTGATATTTTGGGAGCGGTGTGGAAGATATATTTTTCTCTTCTATATTTTGTACAATCAAAAAATACCACTGAATACATCTATATTGTCAAGTTTCTTTATTTTTTATTTTCTCATCTGAATTTAACTTGTTCATTTGTACTGCCTAAATGATAAGCATACCTTAGCTCTGATCTGTAATGAACCAAACAGCAGCTTTAGTTGGGAAAGCTAATACAGAATAGATTGCCAAAATCCATGCCCCAAAGGCAATACATAATCCACAGTAGCCATCAGAAATGGGACTTGCTTCCTGGTATGCTTAGAAAGTAACACTGTAACTGTAGCCTTTCCTATTTCAACCTTATTTTATCCGCCCTTTTCTTCCAGCTGTAGATGTTTTGTCAATCTAACAATATTTATTAAATACTGGTACTAAGTAGATGCATCATATTTTATCCAACAAATCATACTTACAGTGCTTCACAATTAATTCAGTTTCAATTAAAATAGCAATGTAGTTGTTTCTGAAGACAATGCCTTGATAAATTGACATTATAACTAAGATTCAGCTCTATTATTGTTATTGTTCTTTTTGTTCTTATGATATTAAGTAGCTCAAAAAAGTATGCAGACTCTTACTATCTCCCTTTAAAAATTGTGCATACCTAATTGAAAATCTTATTCATATGTATATGAAGATGTATAAATGTGTATACATATAAATTCATATATACTTGTATTCCCTCCAAAAGGCTGACTCTCCTCTTCTCTCTCTGACTGGACTGATATGGTCATTACTTTTTTGGAGATCTAATTTTTCTGAGGGAGACACACCCTTTTTTACTTTAATCTAAAATCATTTTGTCAAGGAAAAGGTTTCTATTGATGATGTAGATGTGCCTTGCTGGTTTGTACCACTGGTATGTTTTGCTGTAATTTGCTCTTTATTATTGCTTTATATCCTTAACGAAATAGTTTCATAGTTTTATTTTTTGTTTCTCATGGATTGTAAACAGGTGAAGCTGGTGGGGTTCTGGGGGAAAGTGAAGAGTTCTAAAGATAATTTAACATCTACAGGTTTTTTTATATATTATGGTAAAAACATTTCCTATCTGAAGATCTTCCTAGTAAAGAAACACTTAAACAGGTCTTTTCTGTTAATATCATTAATTCTATGAACTTATGAAAGCTTTATGGAATATAAAGTGATTGACTAGGAATACAGATCCGTGTTCTCTTGGGGTAAGTGTACATGCTCTAGAATTATTGTTGAGAAAGGCTCAAACATACCTATTGAAAGCATTCTGACTTCATATTTACCGTTATTTGTGAGCGTAGAATTACTTTTACTATTGAAGGGTCCATCATTAACTGGAAGACTCATTGGGCTGGCAAGAGGCTAGGTAGCGTGCTGACAGAGCCCCCCAAAATACTGCATCTCAGGAGGTCAAGTCACAAGTAAAGTTGTGGTCTTTTAACCAATTACAGTATAACCAGGAAGGGCATAGAGAAGATTACGGAAATGTGACTATATTATTTCATTGCTGGATTGACTTATAAAAGTTCAGAAAATAGAAATGCGTTTCTTATTGTTTTGGTAAATTCTAAAGTCTCCTGTCAGGGTTTTGATACCATTGTGTAGCCCAGAATAAAGAGAAATCTCCTTGCCCCAATTACTGTAACATGTTGCAAGGGTAAATAGTTTGGCAGCTCGGAACTGTGCATATCCTTTGTAGAAAAATGAGTTAATCTAATCCACTTTTTTAGCATAACACCAGTATATGGTTAGGATGTATCAGGTATGAACAGCTAGTGACAGATAGCAATGATGTGGACTTTGTGCAGAAAAAGGAATTTTTCCCAAGGCAAGTGACTGTAACTAGGGAGGTGGACTTTCCTACTGTCATGAAGTATGAGGTAAACAGAGCTGTTTCTCAGTTTCTTCATGATTTTTAGGTTAAAATCGTTTCCTGGGTTTTTTAATGCCACAGACTATTTTCCTGTGCTGTCCTGAAGAGGACAGCAGGAATACAAATATCTGTAGCAAGTTGTAGCTAATGTAGAATTCACAACTTTTTGGGGTTTCTTTCTTACACCTTCATGACAATAATGGTAGTACCTGATGCATTTTTTTAATAAAAGATAAAATAAAACATTGCATATCTTTACCTCATCCTATATACATGCTATATATTTTTTATACGATGGTTTCTCTTCAGAAAAGCCATTTCAGTTCTAACTTCAAATGTTAATATTAGTCCAGTGATCTGGCTCTGCAAGCAGTTCAATAGGCCATTTCTACATCTGTTGGTATAGACAAAAATCTGCATGGAAGTACGAACTTTACGTGTATGGATACCTTTGCAGAACAGAGGTTGCAAGCCTTGCAAAGGTTATTCTCGCCAAATGTTCTTGCATTTATTGTGATAGTGTCTTTGTTGAATTCCTCCTTTATTGAATGCAACTCCTCCTCCACCATCCATTTGATTTGCAAATGAATTATCTTCAACTATATTCACACTCCTTCTGTATTTGCTTTCCAACAGTATTCCAGCAAATTACTTTACTGGCAGGAACATTTAGTGAAACAGCCAATTTTAAGTAAGTATTGCAAGAATATTCACAAAAAGCAAAATTCTCATTCATAACTACAAGTATTCACATACACAGTTTTAAAATAATCCTAATCTTAAAAAGGTAATCAGTGAGTCACTGAGCACAGACATTTCTTATAACTTATGTTTGTGGTCAAACCAAGTAAACTTTGAATGTCAAATTATTTTTATGAATGACCTGTGTATATGCTATAGATCATAGAATTGTAGAATACCAGATTGGAAGGGACCTCAAGGATCATCTGGTCCAAACTTTCTTGGCAAATGCACAGTTTAGACAAGATGGCCCAGCACCCTGTAAGCTGAATCTTAAAAGTATCCAATGTTGGGGAATCCACCACTTCCCTGCGGAGATTATTCCAATGGCTGATTGTTTTCATTGAGAAGAATTTTCCTCATGTGTTCAACTGGAATTTCCCTGGAGTAACTTGTACCTATTACCCCTCATCTTTTCCATGTGACTCCTTGTAAAAAGGGAGTCTCCATCTTCTTTGTAGCTACCCTTTAAATACTGGAATATGGTGATAAAGTCTTTTCTCAAGGCTGCACAAACCCAATTCTCTGAGCCTTTCCTCATATGGCAGGCTTCCCAGTCCTTTGATCATCTTTGTGGCCCTTCTCTTCACCCTCTCCAGCCTGTCCACATTTTTTTGTTTAGCAGCGTCCAAAACTGAACACTGATCAAGACTTATTGGCAGAAATGACGTTAATAAAAATGATACCTGTTTGAAGATAACTTCTGATGAGAAAAAAACTAGTGAATAAATTAATTCAATTTACCTGCTTGAACCTAATGTGTCAGAAAACAGTAGAACTGGACAGAATAGTTGTAGTGATCCTTACATTTCCTTTTTTCTCCATGGATAAAAAAAAATAATACTTAATATTCAATGACCAGTGAGTTTTGGATACTATAATACAGTTTTTGTTGCTTATCCAATTCACTGTGTTTTCATTGTAGTCAAACATGAAGACTTGGATATAAAAATATTGCTTATTTCTTTAAATAGTAAAATTTGCTTCCCATAGTCACTGACATGACTCAAAATTAACCAATGCAGTTACTTCCACTTTCATGAATACTGTGCCTTTACTGTCTGGAAATGCAGTGAAGGCAAAATGCTGTACATTGAAACCAAGGGTTACTTAGAAGCAACTGACAGCAATGAGTATGTTCATGCAGCTTTGTTTTTTTTAATCTGTGGAGGTCAAAATTCTTTTGTATCATTCATTTTAGATTTTTTTATTTAGGAAAATATATCTGGACATATGCATCTAGTTCTTATTTTGAACATTTTCTGGTTCCTTTCCAAGTTTTCTCTTTATCTCCTGCACACCAGCTTCCAGGTATCTGTCTCCTGATGGTAGAGATGTGTAGAGGATTAGTGTCTTGATTGGCAGGTTGGCTAACATTACAGTTCTGTTCATATGGAGCTTTCCTTCAAGTTCTAAAAAGCTACCACAGACAGGCCATAAAAAATCCTGTTGCCCTTGCTGCAAAATAGCACATGCAACCTTAAATTCAAAATGTAATCTGAACTGGGATATCTTCATATATTTCACATACCAATACAGATAGAATTATGGATGAAATAATCATTTTTGTCTTCTTGTTCAATAACCTAGAGGAAAGGCAAGCTGTGTAACTCACAGAGGGAATGGCAGAAAGCTCAGGATCATCGATCGTAGCTTATACTGCTAAATGAATAGATCAGAGTCCTTCTTCAATAAATAGAAACAGGAGCATTGTTTTTCACAATGCAATCTATTCTATAACACTGTCCATGTGTGGCTACAGATATATGAAATATAGAGGGACAAGCCATTTATAGCTATGTTTACACGTATCTCCCTACATAATACCATTTAAACAAGATCCAATCATATATAAGATATATTGTGTAAAATAAAAGTTCAATATTATGAGCAGCCATCATAAGCAAACATTTTGGGATGATTTGCTTTTCATAAACTAACTTTCTTCGCTCCCAATAGGGAAACCTCGCTAAACTCAGATGACTGTCAGTCCTAATGCATTCATGATCTTTTCCATATATGGGATGCCAGGCACTGACCTCTTTCAGGTAAAGTAACAAATAACTAAGCAGTATTACCTTAATAATTTCCCCAACAATGCAGACGAGAAGGGAGTATCCATGTCATATACGAAACTAGTTCCCAGAAGTATCTTGAAGGCAAAACTCTGTTTCATTACAAACTGATGGGAACAGGATGTACCATAGCCTGTCTCTGGTATGACTGAAAAGGAGCTCCATGGTTTTGTATGTGACTTGCACATGAATTATGTGTGCCTTGTTTTTGTGCAGAATGAACTCATTTAACTTACAGATAAAAACAACAGTTGTAACTAAAGTCTGCAGACTGATACTGATAGTGAGAGCTGAAAGACTCGCAGTACTCTGAGATGATGAGAGCACTCCAGAACCGATGGCTTTTATCTGGATCAGAAACAAATCACACTGCTTGGTACAAAAAGCCTATACTCTCAGTCCATAAGTCTAAATTTATCCTTTTTATAATGTTATTGCGTTTCCTACTGTACAACTTCAACACAGCTGTCCCTAATTTCCATCATGTTCCACTACATCATATTTTCTGTTTTAGGCCTTAAAATTAGAAAATGCCATCTCCCTTGAGCATTCTATTAAAGTGAATAAAATATTTTCGTCACACTTCTCCAAGGAGGGATTTTTTTTACAAACTATTTGTTTAAAGTATTTTCATTTTTCCCCTCTGTAAAAGTATTCTGTAGGTGCTGTATTAAAATACAGAAAGGAGCCAAATTTAGCAAATTTCTTATCTATGAGCATCTGAGCGACCTGGGTCACTCATTTGTTGTTGCTTTAGTTTGCCTTCAACCTTATTAATTTCTTCCAATTTCACTTTAATCTTGTTGGTTTCCATAGTATCGGCTAGTTTTATGTACTTATTTTTAGCTCTGCAGTCTATGGCTCTTTTGCTGGTACCTTCCTTCTCAGGTGGAGTTCTCAAGTTGAATGAAATGGGAAAGTCAACAGAGCTTCTGTTCTGACTTTAATGTAAACAGTTGGTCCATTGCTATTCACTTTTAAGTTTCCTTGTGGGAAGAAATAGTTCTGCTGTTTGGATGGTGCTATTTTGAGGTCTTTCACTTGAATCTCACTGCTGGCTAATTTGTAAGAGTTCAAGGAAGGCTGCATATTATTTATACACTTTATATTGTTAGAAGCCTGCTTAAATTTCTAAGACTGGTAACTGAAATAAACTGAGATCCAAAGTGGAAAGTGGTTCCTTTAACAGAGAATCCCTTAGGAGTTGCTTTTAGGAAAATTCCATTAACCTTATCTTTGCAATGTCTTTTCCAAATTGCTTTTTTGCAGGTGGCAATTGCAGTCAAGCTCTTTGTGAATGTGAGGTTCTAACATAGATTTAGTCATGAAAGCCCTACGCTTCTATCTCAGTTTGCACTTCGTATCATTGACTCCTGATTGTTGTTCCTATCTACTCCTCATTCAGAATTCACCTTAAAGTTCTGCTTTAGAACAAGGGTAGTAATTCAAGAAACAAAGGTACCTCATTGTGCAGTAAGTTTTTGCTATTGTCAAACCTGTTTGGATGTGAGCCGTTACCCTACTGAGTGGTTATGTGATTTCTCAAATGCGTTACAGGAGCAAAAATTAGACCAAAAGAAATTCTTTTTGACTGTTTGGATTGCAAAATGACCAGATAAGAACATAACACTAAAAAGCAGCTCAACTACAGCTTCAGATGGAATGACTGCACACATGCGTGCACACACAACCCCCTATGCCGGATCCAGTCTTATTAAATTGATAATATTTCATTAATTTGAATGACCCTTATGTACTCTAGGTGCTTTCTGCACTCTGCAAATTTTAAAACGACTGCAACTTTAGGTCCCTTATGGGATGATCCATTGTTCTTCTCAATAACTTAATCAGATCTATCTTTCAGGACTAGAGTGGGAAGCATTGCTAGAAGGAAACTGAAAACTAGTGAAATATTGCAATAGTACAAAGTATTCCCTTGATAATTTTGCTAATTAAATTGTTATGCAAAAATTGTCAAGTGATTTAAATCCCAAGGGAAGACCTGCTGTTTTTTTCTGAGATATTCCTACCAGTAACCAACCTTTAGAGAACTCATTATGTTGCATGAGGTGCAAATTAAGATTTGTTGTTTTGAAGTTGCATCAAATGATTGATCAGAAACTATAACTGGGATTATAGAACAAGATCAGAAATGAAATTTAGCAAATAATTGCAAAAATAATTGAAGTTACAAATCCTGAAAACTGGGAAACATTTCCTTTTAATGCCCACAGGGATGGAACTTGTGGCTTTGATTAGGATTAACACTAGGAGATAGGGTGAATGAAGAGAACAGAGGGAGTTTTTGATTGGATTAAAATTATGACATAACCTGTTTTAAGAAAGAAAACAAAACTTTCCAATCCTGTGTAAAAGTAAAACTTAAGATAAAGGAAAACTGTTATTTCCATTTCAAAGACTGAAATTTCTTAGAAATACTTTGATCGTTTATGAATGGCCAGGTCGTAAAATCTCAGGTGTCATAGTTCTAGCAGATCTTTTAGGTTCTTATTTAAGCACCTTGTGTCTGCTTGCTGATGGACTTACTGAGTCTATTGATCATTCATTCATTAAGACTGCATGTAAGTGGACTAAATTCCTAGTTATGGGGAAGTAAAGAAACAGATTTTTATTAGCCATTTATATTTGTTTCACACCAAGCTTGTATCAGCTTCCAGTCACTCTTTGGAAAATGCTGCAAACTTCACAAAATTTTTTTTCTTTTGTTTTTGGGATTTTTTTCCCCAAAAACATGATTCCTTGGATTCTGTTACCAGAGATCTAGTCCTGCTTCTGTTGAAAACAACAGAACTCTCACCATTTATATGAATGAGTACTAATTTAGGCTTACTGCTGTAGATCTGTGAAACACAGAGACATCACGTCAGTCTGCTCAGTATTGGCAAATTTTGTTTGGATTTAATTTGAACAGTCTGAGGGAAACTCATCCTGTATGTTAATCAAATGTTTTCAGAATCACGCATACCAAAAAAACCCCAAAAGATGTAAAGCAAGAACACAGATATTATGTAAAGCCTGGTGCATTTTTATGTATCAGTTTATCTTCTCTCACAAGCAATACTCCACAGGAATTGTAGACAGTGGGTGGAATTCTGCCCTTATTAAGTTCAGCAGCAAAATTATAAATGATTCTTACGGATACAGGAAGAAAAAAAAAACCAAACCTTAGCACAGCCTGTTCAATGACATGGTATCTTTGCCAAAAAAGAGTGGTGCACCATTTATTCTCAAAATTATATCCATTCACTTTTACTCATCTGTCACTGATCTTTAATGTTTCAGAATTCTTTATTTGACTTGAAGTGGAATTTATTAAATCCACTCTAACTACTCTTATTATTTTCTGTTATAGAAGTTTAACTGAAATCGAAGTAATGAAATTCAAACTAAATATTTTTACCTTGCTGAAGCATTGTTACTTACACTTACTAATTCAGAGTAAGGAAAAATTGGAATATTCTTGCAATGTATTCTGATCTTGTTAAACATACATTTTCAGAAAGAAAACTGTTCTTTCAAAACAGGAAACAGTTCTGATCTCACAATGCTTATTTAACTACATCTAATTCCATGTAATGTGAAACTAGAATGAAATCCAGAGGGTGCGCTATGTACCAGAATTTCTGCATGACTAATCCTGTACAGTTAACAAGGTTGGGCAGCTCTGTGTATAATTCATGGCTACTCAGAGGGTATTTTGGGTCTTCAAGTACAGCTTCATCTAGCAGAATTCAGATTTAAGGTTTGTTGTCAGAAACACAGCACATAGCTCACTTCTGGGCTACTGGGGTGGCTTCAATAGAGCAGGTTTCCTGTTGCTGATGGAAGAGATAAACAACTTTACCTACAGATCTTGATTAGAGTAGCCCTTTGTCTCCGGAGGTGACCTAAGTTGTAAACATGAAGTTGAGAGAGGATGTTATGATTAATAATGCTTATCTACAAAAGAAAAATCTTGTGGCAGAGAAAATCTGAAACAAATAGGATGTGTCAAGATACACATTAAATAGGATAACGTCTCATTCCTGTAATTGAAATGCTTATGGAGAATCTAATTAACCTTTCAAAAGCTGATTCCCGAGTATTTTTGGCATCAAGCTGTATTTCTTGAGGAAAACATCAGATGCCAGTACCAAAATGTTTTGTTCTTTATTTCATCTCTCTCCTTGCGAAAACTTTAAACTCAGCTTTGCCTCACATCTATTTTGTTATTTTCAGTGTCTATTTGTAAAACACAATTCAGTGTCTATTTGTAAATTACAATTCAATTAAGTGTTATTAATTAAATAATACACTATGCTTGCTCTTGTGGCCTGCTCAGCAAATTTCATCACCAGACCTTCCCGTTGCCGAAGAGTCCAGAGGGAGTTTGGTCATTTACAAGAGCAAGAGATTTTTTTTTTTACTTTGGGTTTTTTTCCTTTCTCTGCAAGTTAGCCTGTTGTTTCCTACTCCTTGGAGAATCAGTAAGCTATTTAAGAAATTTGCCCTGAGCACGGGTGTCCTTTATGAGCGTGGTTCTGTGGACCAGTTAATTAATCCATGCTTGCCACCTCTTCTCAGAAATACTGAGGTTTTTTACCTTCATGAGGTAGGAGAGAGCTCACTAGGGCTGACGAGACCCACCTGGGCAGGGCCCCGTGGGCCCACACGGCTCTCCACAGCGCTGCCATCCTCCCACTCCCGCCCGTGGCTCTGAGGTGAGGCGTGACTGCAGCCCCCTCAGCCAGCCTGCACAGAGGGCCTCCGGGGCCCCATGCACCTGCAAGTTTACTATGTGTTTTCAGTCAAAAGTGAATGGAGAAGCACCAAGCCTCGGGTGCCAGGGCAGAGGTGAGCGGCGGGCTGGCCCGCCAGTGCTGCCTGGACTTCTCTAAGGCGGGAGGGGGTCTGGAGCCTTCTGGAAGATGGAAATGGTGGCCGGGGGAGTGCTTACAGGAGCTCAGGGCTAGTCTTTCGGCCTTTCTAGGGTGCCTAGTGCAGGGAAGAGCTCAGGGGGGATTAATCTTGAAAGGTCTGGGTGGTATGGGCTCCTGTCAGCCACCACCTGAAGCACCTTCCCCTGTCAGCTACCCTCTGTCGAGAAATAAAGACTTCCAGAGCATGAGTGACCTTGCCACTCCAAGTCTGTGCTTTTGGGTGAGCTGGTTTATACCTCAAAAGTACCTGTTTCTTTTTTTCTCCCTCCCCCTCATTCTTACAGGGTTGGATGTTGTGCTTGCATGTTTTGTGTTTGCCTGATTTTAGATGGGTGAATTTTGCCCTTGTTAAGATAACTGGGAAGTTGCACAAGAACTGTATTTCAGTTAAAAAAAAATCACTAGAGTTAAGGTCACAAATAGCTACAAATGTAAAGTGAGCTTAACACACCTCAGGACTTCTGTCTGTGCTGTATAGAGTAGCAAATAAGTTACAGCTGTTTAGAATTGTTCAGATATGTAATTTCATAATATTGCTATTTTGCAGAATATTGTATAGTAAAAAATACTTAGGACTACAAATAGTGAGTCAAAGCCTCAAATCAAATGGAAGGAAATTAACAGGCCTTCCAGTGGCTTCCATCTCAGTCACCCGCTTTCACCCAGCGGACTATGTATTTTAAGGAGAAAACCTGGTCCTCAAGCTCTCTCAGTACTTAAGTGGTTAAATTGTCCCTTTTTGGATCTTGCTGAACAGTATCAGTCATCTTATGTTAAGGGAAAAAAAATGTCTAATCTTTGACAGAAATGAATTACTTCATATGGGACAGCTACATTTTGTCTGATACTTGTTGTCAGCTTTCACTGTGAGATGAGGAACTAAGAAATAGATTTCATCAAGTTCTGAGATGGGAGGAAATGAAATCTTAGCAAAGAAAACAAGTTATGCCTCTAAAATGGATTGAACAAGCAAGAAGATCTATCAGGTGAAAAGTGAATGTTAAAATAATTTGCCAAAAGATGACTTAGGCAGTGCTGGAGAGGCAGAAAAAGGTGAAGAGCCCTAATATTCCTAGTTTATCAAGTGTCTGTTTAAAACATCTGGGTTTGCTGGTTGGGTTTCTTTTAAATCCTCTATAGGTATTTTCTGAAGTTACACTTTTATGAAACTCAAGTGAGTTGCCTGTTCACTTCCCTCATCAATCTACAACATAAACTTAATGATTGTGCTGTAGTATACCCAGCTTTGCATGTAGTTACCCTCCTGATGATCTTTTCTTTCAGAAGATTATTTCTTGTGTCACTAAGAAAGGGAGTCGTCCAATCTGTCTCCTGAAAGATCATTAATTTGGGCATAGTACTGAGGTGTGGCCTTTTCCCCTGATTCATTTTAGGCTGAGTGAAAAGACAGAAAAAAGAACACATCTCTGCTGTTCTGGTCTGAAAAGTATCCCAATTTGTCAGTTTACAAAAGGTTCATAATTGCCTTCCTGTCACTATGTCTTTTCTCCTAGTATTAATTTCTCTTTTTTTCAGCCACAAGGCCAGTCAAATATAGTTAAACAAAAAAACTAAACTGGTTTGTATAGATTCAAAAATGGTTAAAGGTGCACAGTATGAGGTTAGTCTTTATTTCTCTGCTTCACTTCACTTCTTGATAAAGTATTTTTGGCTCTTCCGTGACCTCTGGAAGATGGAGCAAAATGCAGACTAGGACTTGATTTGGGGAACTTGGCAATACATTATCCCAGTTCAACAAATACCAAATCTGTGAATAAAATGTAGCACTTTTATGACTGAGGTCTTCTTTTCTGAAGAATAATGTGTGAAGTATTTTCCAGAAGGTAAAGATGGAGATAAAAGCTCCAAAATAAGTTAGTGTTTTCAAATTTGTCAAAACGTGTTGTCCTTGTGCAGTAAACAATAAATATTTTTCTTTGACAATTGTGGCCCCCCGCCCCCAATCGCGCTGTGTAAAACAAGCTCTAAATTGAGTGAAACTGTTGTTGTGTGGTTTGTTGGTTTGTTTTTCCATCAGGTGTGAAGTTTAGTCTTCAAGTAAAAAAAGAAGCCTGGTAAGAAGACTAGATTATGGATGTGTTAATTTGATGCAAAGTAGAATTCAGTTTTGGGTTTGCTTCTTGAGTTCCGAGTATAAAGTCAAAGCTATTACTAAAACTCATTTTTTGTTCTCTTGTTTTTAAGATAATACTAAAAGTGTGCTTGGGATCATAGTAGTTATTTTCTGCTCAAATACTGTTCCACATACTCAGGAAATTAATTTTTCTTCCTCCTAAAAACAGGATCGGATTCTTTGAGTGACCTTGGTGTTTCCAGTTAGCTTGTCACAGAGGGATAAAAGCATGGATAACATTAGCTGTTGTCTTGTTTAACTGGCTGTTCCCTTCCCTGAGCAGAACTGGTACTTTTGGCTGAAATGTCAGAGTGGAAGCAGGTAGTTAAAATTGCTATTTTTAACTTTTTACTTGTACACAATTTTCAGTTTTTATTGCTCATCAAGAGAGAAGTAACTTTGATTTATTCATGGGCTAAGCAAAGCAAATAAGACTGCTTGCACTAAGGTTTCCAGCTACTAAAAAAAAAAAAAGTTACAGGATATTTTACATTTCTTAATAAACTAAAAAATAGTGAATGTTATTCTATAGTCCAATCTGTCTGAAACAAACATCAGTTGAGGAATTAATTATGAAATTTGGCTTACTATTCAACGTTTCTTGCCTGTGTTTGAGGGGTCAAGTAAGTGTCTAGGGAATTATAACCCATGAGATTTATTATCAATATATTGTCAGAAACTGGAAATATAGTAATGTAAGCCTGCATGGCTAGTCTGTGTTTCAGGATACTATGCGAGAGGGTGGGGCCTTGTTCTTCATCGTTTTGGGGAACTTGGTTGGATGCAACTAAAATAGGCAATTAGGCTTGGTGGGCGGGTTGTCTTGTGCAGGTTAAGAGCTAAGCGGACTATACCCCATATTAGTTCTTCATTCAGTGCAAGAGACTAGGTGCTATCGAGTGGACATTGGATTGGTACAGGATCATTTTGGATTTTGTGTGCAGTTTCACTGTCTTGCTATGTCCAAGCATATATAGTGTGCTTGTTTACACAGTGCTTGTTTTACTTCAAATTTGCTAAAACACTGCAAAATAAAGATTTCTGTTTCTGTGTTTTTATACATCTCCTGTAACTGAATTTACTGACTGAATGTACAGAATCATGTCTGTTGATGTTCAATTGAAGAGTACGAAGTAGAGCTGCAGTCTAATATACCACTGCAGAAAAATCATATAATTCAAATTACCACGTGAAATGTGGGGAAAACATCAGAGAAGCCATGTTTTCTGTTAGTATTTTGTTTTTAAGTAGTACAGAATTAACTTAATGTGAATAAATCTGACCTCCCTCTGCTGTTAATATTGTCCAGAGATGTTACGGCAAGAGGAAAGTAAGCTTCAAAACCTATTAATACAACCAAGAATTGAGGGGAGGAAGAAGAAAAAAAGAAAAGGGAGGAAAAAAAAAAAAGAAATTGTAGATTGTGGCTGATAAGTACTGCAGCTCTTTTGACCGTTTATCAAAATACATAAAGCTTTGTCCCTATCGCCACATTAACTCTTCTCTGGGATTTACAGTATGGCACTGTATATTTGCTTGTTTTCTCAACTCAGGTATGTTGAAGTAAAATATCCAGGTGATCATGATGTTTAGGAGTATGTTAGCTTGATTTAGATAGAGCAAACATTTAATAATGGCTGAATATGGATTATGTGCAGTACTTGGGAAGATGTGTAATTCTCACATCAAAAAGAAGGCTATAGGAATGGAAGAGTGCTGAGGATTGCTTTTTTTTTCACAAGTTCTAAGTAAATCTGTGATCCTGCTGTGTATCTCTTACAGTTTTTAATCCTTGATTGTGGTAGTGACAGACTTTTTTCATGCATATTAGAACTTGGTTTTCCTTTTTCATCGGTTACATAATCATTTTGATGGGGTACTATTACAGCAATATAATAATGTCAAACAACTATTTCAAATATTAAGAATTATTTCTTAAATTTGCTTTACATATGTTGGTACTCTTGTTAACTATCGTTGAGGCTACAATATTGAATTTATGACCGGCAGTATATATATATAGTGTTTATATATATTATACACTATACAGGAGCATGCATAACCTCTGACAGAAGGTATTCAAATGCCCTATTCTGTACAGCTTTGCTAGTTCTATGACCAAAAGTCTGTAGTGGTGGTGCAAAACAGATAAAATTTTGAAAATATACTTTCAAAACTGATGAAAAACACTGCTGTGGAAAAAAGAAGGAAAAAAAAAAAAAGAAAAAAATTAACTAATTCTGAGGTGTCATAAATTTTACCTAAAATAATTGATGTATAACTCTTGAAATGTAGATCAGTCATGTTGAGACTAGTGCTGTGCTTGAATCCAACTGAAGTATGTTGTAAACCAGCTTTGTGTCATGTTCAGATCGTGCCATCAGATGGATGTGTTGGTGCCCATTAGCAACTGAGTTGCTCTAGCTGTGTTCTCTTCTTGAAATACCTGTAGAGTATTTGAGGGTGTTGGTCACATTGTAATGACACATTGATCCTTATTGCATCTGAAAACATTGATCTTCGGAAGAGGTTGTCTGAGTCTAGCCTGTGGCGGAAGCAATTTCTCATTTGTCATAGTTGGCTGTGTCTGTCCGTTAGGGCACAAAGTGTCAGTATATCCCAGAATACATAGCTGTAAACTGAAAGGCTTAGACCATATGCTGTCCTGTGATTTCTGTAGTTAGTGGAAATTGTATTGGTTTACTTGTATTACCTGTTGTTTCTTAGGTGGTTTAGGGGTTGGTTGTTTTTTAATGTTTCTGTGGTAAGCATTCGCTTGTACTATATATGTAGTTCGTTGCATTCACCTCCTGACATTTTATTAGTATTTCATTATTTGATCTTAACTGTATTTTCACACTTCCAACAACTGTCAGACATACCTTGTAATATGAGGGAATGGTTAAAGGGTATGCTCGAATCAGCATTTCTTTGGCCTTCTGCTTGTGCCCTGTCATTGACTAGCAATTACACCTGTGCAGCTGCTACAATATCCCCGGGCATAAAATCTGAATGAACTGTGGCTTTTCTTTCTCTTTATAAATTTACCAAGTACTCCCACCATAGAAGTTTTCGTGAGTGGCAGGGTGAATAGAAAATGCCAAAGAGCTAAGATTGTGGAGCAATCAGCAGGGAAGAATGTGAATTGGTGGTTTCAGTTCTGCTTCTCCTCTGAGCTATACATAGCCCAAACAGTGAATTCAAGACCATGCGATGAGAAACATTGCTGCTTACTGCAGGAGCTGTGATACCTGAGAAACTGCAGAAAGGACTGCTTCAAGCAATGTCTGAAGCTTTGAGAAATGTTGATAGTGATGGAGTGTATCAAAAGCATTTTCTTTTCAAAACTGCTGCAGAGTACCTCATTGATAAATTTAAGCATTAGCGGATGACATCTGTAAAATCTGACTGGGGAGTAACCGTCTCCGTTTTCTGAATGTTGAGGAAGAGTGGGCTTAAAACCACCAAACTGGCTTCAGCTAAATACCTCAAACTGCCAAGCGGCTGAGGAGGAAACCAAGAGCAGGGGATTCTGACACTTGTCAAGTGAGATGAATGGCAAATGAAATACCCAGAGCTGAATGAATAACATAAAATATTGAGTAGCTCAGATGTTTGAGATGAGTCAGAAAACTTTCTGTTTGGATAGCACTTACGGAAGAGAACCCCTAATTAATGTAGTTACACTGAGCGGCTCTTGTAACTCAAACTAACACAGGGATACATTGTTTGTAGATTTTCTGTGTTACATATGTATTATTTATACATATTATCCATACTACAATTCTGAATGAGAATTCGAGTGTTCTTCTGCATGACTATATAACAAGGCCCTTGCAGGCCCTTTTATTTAAAAGCAGAATTATTATTTTAAGCCAGTATGTGGAAGATTGAAATCCATAAAAGCCATTAGGCTGATTATCATCCTGTAACGCTGTCAAAAATGATCTTAATTGGTGAGCGTAAGCCATCCTCTACTAACAGCTTTTCTTTTTAATTGAATTTTTGCCAAATCAGTGTCATTGAGATTCTATAATGAACACTTTCACTCCAAGGGTGTTTTTTTGCTCAGATAGTGATGCTGGAGGGTAGGATAGTGTTTTATTGTGGCCACTACAGAAGGACTGAAAGTTTTCAAGTGATTAGCATGGTAGCTGATAGCAATTGGGAAACTGATACTGAGAAATTTGTCCTGAATAATGTTACTTGTTCAATGTCAGTATCTGCTAGTGTCTTGATGCTGTATATGGTTTCTTCAGCACTGGCTGCTTCCCATTTATTTTAATTTTATTTTTATTTTTTAATTTGGGGCAGAGGTGGGTGAGGAAGGTAGTCAGATTCACAGATGTGCCTCGCTTCTCCTGATTGCAGCTAAGAAAGTTGTTATTCAGACAAATGCAGCATAATCTTTAGAGCAAGTTTCTGTATCTCCAGCTGCTGGTCTGTATTTGGTGGTTTGTTTATTTGGTGTTTGGAGGGGTGTTTTGTTTGGTTCATTTTTTGGGTCTCATTTTTTGTGTTTGTTTTTTTTGTTTGTTTGTTTGTTTTGGTTTTTTTGTTGTTGGATTTGTTTTTTTTTTTTTAATGTAGGTTAGCTTGTGAAATGCTTTAATCAGAACTTTTTGCAGATAGGTCCCAAAGGCATTGCTTTTGGAATAACTGGAGCACATCCTGTTGCAACTTTCATTGTCAAGTTCCTATTTTCCCCTGTATTTGAAGGATGTTTGGCCATACTTTTGAGAACTGATTTAGTTTGTGGTCAGTTTGTGGAATGATCTAGATGTATGGCATCTCCCTATCTGTAGATTCATGCACTTAGATGGAAATGCAGTTGTCTAATAAAACGTTGTCCTTCTAATATGAACAAAAAAAGGAAGATCTCTGTGGAGTACTTCCTGTTTTCCTTCATTCCAGGTAGATTTTTGTAAAAGCCCCTTGAAATCATTAATTTCACTGAATGGCTTTAATGTGTAGATCCATCAGAATGTCCCAATGGACAGGGCTCTGTGTTTCCACTTGCCAGATAGCTCTTGTTTGTTGGTTCATTCATATAAATTTCAGGGGTGGAAACTGATTACTTCTTCAGGACAGATTATATATGAATATGGAGTGACAATTAGTGGTTGTAATGGTAAATGTCTGCCACTTTAACTTCCAATACTTGCAAAAAACCTCTAATATGTAGAGATATATGACTTAGAGAAGAATATGCTCTCACATAATTTTATGAAAATTATATAGGTTTATATTTTAGTCCGTTTTTTGCAACAGGAACAAGGCAGAGGAAGTAGTACATAGACTTCCAGGAAATAAAACCCGACATTTATTCTGCTTTGATTTTGCAGGATATGTAGCTTTTTTTTTTTTTTTTTTAAATTCTGTATCATGATACAGTTAGATGGTAATTATTTTTTCAAATTTTGTAAATTTTTCTGTTCTGGTCCATGTTAACACTTCTAACTGTAGACTTTTGAGTTGAAAGTAGTATTATGTGGCCTCTTGTAGTTGCCTCATGTCTCTTAAACTGGGAATAGAGTCAGTCTTTTTAAACACGATCAGATCAATCCCGAAACTTTTTTTTTTTTCTTTTTCTCCAAAAGAAATGATATACATAGGAGCTTTCTGAAACTAAAAAATAGAAAAATAAAAATCGCAACTTTAGAAAGTTTCTGAAGAAAAAAGCTTATTTGATTCCTGTTTAAATAAATAAATAACACTATATGGATTTTATTAAAGCACTGTATGTATCTTTGATACATTTGTCATGCAGGTGTTCACGCTTGAAAAAGGTGTTTTGTCCTTTTTGTTGCTTTTGTTAAGGTGATAACCTGCTAAATGCTACAAACCTTCCTTAGCTTTTAACAATACTTTTCTGCAGTGAGTGTTTAGTAAAATGTAAATACTGTTTTATTCACTGCTGATACCATCTTTGTGATAACCTAGCATTTGTATGAGGGATGCTACTTGCACTGCAAACATAAACGTGCTTATAAATGTAAAATAAGGTGGTTGGATCCTTTTTGTTCAGTAAATGTGTATGTTTATTATCTATGAATAATGTGTTACAAAAGATTAATGATCATTTTTCCTGTTACTGCATGCTTCAGGATGGAAAAATACATGTTCCTGTAGACAAATTTATATTCATTTGGTGTAAAATACTTACACAGGAAACATTTGACGTAAAGAGCTGTGCAAGTACTGCTTTGAAGTACCTTTTTAGACTTCTTATCTATTTTTTTCTTAAAGTGTTTTTAAGACTTTAAAAAAAGTAGTTTCAATTATCTAAGCTAATGTAATGCTAACTTTTAAACGTCGTTGTACAAACTAGATGATGAATAACTCCCTAGAAGAATTAAAATAGCTTCTATTCATTCATTTTAGTAGAGGCTATGACTGAATTAAGTGAGCCAGTGGTATCTGTGTCATACAGCAAAAAAACAGTGTTGGCGTAGCATGCTGCTTTCT
Organism: Burhinus bistriatus; assembly: GCA_013397275.1. NCBI lineage: Eukaryota > Metazoa > Chordata > Aves > Charadriiformes > Burhinidae > Burhinus > Burhinus bistriatus. The sequence continues at coordinate 423,988 of VYXH01008712.1, read as the reverse complement.
TTAAGCACGTCCTAATTTTGATATAATTATATAATCAAGCAATCATGTTCAATGTCGTGATGAATAAAAGATAAATACTGTAAGTTCTATTAACTGTTATACATATACCATTTTGATGTGTATTCAAGTTGAAATTAGCTTTTTAAGTTCCTTGCTAGAACACACATGCAGCACATCCAATGAGGTATGTGCAAGGCCCTAGAATTGAGTGGTGTTTTTTTTCCTTTGAGTTGGTTTGGGTGGTTGTAGGCATCATGTAGAACTGTCAGATGCAAAAATTCCAGAAGTTAGCAGAAACTTTTTTAGACAATGTCATGCATGCAATATAAACACATGCTTGTAATAGTATAAAACAGTATTTGCTATGCAAATATGCCTGGAGTGATATAAAAGCAGGGCAGCTGCAGAAATAAACTGCAGACTGTGAGTAGCTGCTCTTTATTTGGAGATTAGCCAGCTCTTGGGAAAATGTAACGTGTAACTTGTACTGTTTGCTGCTTATTAAAGTGCCACCTGGTGAATGTAACATTACTACTGAATTCCAAAGCTTACTTGGCATTATTACCTGGCAGCGGAGTACAGCTGTGGCAAGTTGGTAATATGTAACTAGAAAGACTTTGTGCTTATTGTGATAAATAAGAACACTTCCAAACAGCAAGCAAACTGTGCTATGTTAGTGAAAGTTGCCGCTGTCTGTACTTGAAATTTGTACAGCTGCTACACCTGTTGTCTCTTAAACAATACTGAAGGAACTGTGAACAAGTCCAGCTCTTCAGTGGAGTTGCGTCATAAAAAGTGCTCCAAGTCATTGGCTCCTTCCCCCATTGTGCTCTCACATACCATAGCTGATGGAATAGATGTCAAACCTAACGCTTAAAGCACAGTGGCTCCAACTAGTGACAGATCCAAACAGTTAATAGGACCTTTTATTGTCCGTTGCTGTGTGTTGTTTCAGTTACTTTTGCATATGTTAGATATTATTTCTTTGTGCTCTTTGTTACTCCTAAGCCACTTCTGTCAAGCTCCAGGTCTGCATTTCTTCAACTGACTGTTGGTGAGGTGTTTATAGCCATGGAGTCCCCAGTGCCAAGTCTGTGCCCCATCTCCTATGACTCCGTGCCCTGTAGTCCTGCTGTATCATGTCTTCACTTCTCAAGGTCTCGGCCAGAGAGTTGTGTCAGGCTTGTATTTCTCACCTTTCTGTTCCAAGTATTGCAGTCTGAAATGGACCCACCTGGGGACCTTCTTTCTTGCAAAGCATTAAGATGCTGTCGTAGATTTTAGACCTGCTCCTGATATGTGTTTGTCTGCAGGCAGATGAGGGCAAAAGGTTCTTCTGCCTATGCAATATCATATAGGGAATTCGTCCTGGTAGAGGAAGTTGTCTGGTTCTTTGAGTGGAGGCTTGCATAACTCCCAGTTTCCCTGAAAGTGAAGTCTGAGATGATAATGTGTGTTTTTCAGGAACATTCTAGCAGTTCTGAGTATCCTTCAACCTTTATCAGTACAAAATGTTTGCAATTCTAGTAGCAATTTAGAAAAAAAAAAAAAATTTTCAGTGCACCTACTATGGACAAATTTTGACTATTCTGCAAAATGAGTGTTTTTGTGAATGTCTCCATGACCCTTTTATCAAGCAACTAGCTGTGCTCAGTAGCAAAATAGATTTTAATTGTTTTACAGCAGGTGAAATGATTTAACTTGAAGCAGAGTGATTGTTTTTATTAAAAAGGGCACACACACACCTTTCCTATGGACTTTTTTGCCAAATGTAATTATGTTTATGAAAACGCAAATGCAATCTTTTTTCTTTTTTAACAAAATTACAATTCCTGAAATATTTTGCTTAAAGGATGAAAAGATTCTTTTGAGCATAATAATAATTCAAACACCAGTGGATACATGGCATGAAGTAAATTGCATTAACAATATACTCAAGAAGAAGGCAAATCTGAATGTGTATGGTTGTAACTTTTTCTATTTCTTCTAACAGACTTCATATTATGAAGCATCTGATGAAGGCTTAATGGAAGATCCCCTTTAAAAGTTCCTTTGTATAAAAATTGCACTGCCTTGTTTACCTCTGATGTCCCTCCATCTACCAGAAGGCCTTGGTAGCAATCACTTGCATGCACTTGGATGTTTTATTTTTGCACATAGAGGCAAAACAAGAAGTAGCACAGAAGTCTGTTAGCATTTATGGAAACATTTGTCAACAGAGAAAACTTGGATGGTGACATAACTTTTAAATGCAACCCGCTGGGAAATTATCCAAGCTGAGCAAAACCCAGCTTGGCCAGGATTTCAACAAAGCTCAGAAAAAGCATTTTAAACATCCAGTTCTGGACTGTGTTTGCTTGTGACTGAGTTCAGCTAAAAGCATTTTTTTCCTCTTGAAATGAGTTTTTCCCTAATTTGAATTTCCCTCTTAGCTTTCTCTGACTACTCTTATGATTCTTAATGTCTGTGCCAGTGTTTGAGACACTGGGGAGAAGTGTCGTATATGTTTTCTTTCCTGAAGCTGAACCGTTATGACTTAGAAACCAGTAAGTGAAAGGTGAGTCATATAAAAGAAAAAGATATGGATAGTAAAGAATATGATACATTGGAAGATGTCTGCTTAATCCTAATATATTTGCATCTACCAAGTCTCCTTCTGCAATCCTTCAGCTAATAAATGTCACTAGCATAGTGTGACTTGCAAGAGGAAGAATACACAAATTTGATCTTTTATAAATAATTCTGAGTCTAATAATGTATTTAGGAATATCTTAAAAGACAGTTCATTTTCAAGTACTAGTGATTTTTTCAGTCAGTGCAGTAAAATGAAAAAAATCTTGAATGTATTTTTGTATAGTTTAGGATGTCACTGTGATTATTTTTTCTTTTATTTTTCCTCATGCTTCTGCTCAGATGGTACAACAGAAGAACCAGAAGGGATATGTCTTTAGTTTGTATAAGCTAAAAAGAATAAAGTTATCAGTTGTTTTTGTTCTTGTTAACATATTGTAATTTTTGCATCACAACAGAGTATTAAGAGACAGGCATGCTTTTTTAAATAGAGCTATTGGAATTATCATTTTTTAGCAAAATGTCTTGCTACAGAGGAATGTCTTCAGAATTGTCACACTTCTTCATAAGTCCTACAGACAGTCACCTGAATATGTCTGCAGACCGATTATTTGTAGTTGTTCTGTTGATAGTGCAATGTCTCGTTTATCAAAATCCAAATCACAACACATTTTAAATCAGATTTTCCACCTGCATATTTCAAATATTTTAGTGCTAATAAAAGGAAAGGTTTGCCATAACTGAGACTGAAAAGTTTTCAGGCACTGATACCTGCTTTCCTAGTCACGGTGCGTTACAGCTTTAAAGGTTAATGTAAAAGCCTGACATGTCATGATGGAATTTGTGAAATTTTAAAACTTTTTTCCTTACTGAGCACCTGGCAGCAACTTAAGCTTTAGATGTCTCTTTCAAATGTATTGGATATATATCTGATGACTTTCAAACAATTCAAAAATGATAAGAGTTTTCAATGAAATAGTGATAAGCAAGTGGGAGCAGAAAATCCTAAATGCATTTCAAAAATCTATGGAATCTTACTATATCTAGGATACAATACAGGCAAGGAAAAACACCCGTAGTTTCAAAAAGGATGACTGTAATTCGTGAGTTATCTTCACGAACTCAGCAGAACAGTTATTCTCCCAGCCCGCAGTTGTTTCAAATCCAGCATCCAGAAAACTGTCACTTCTGCTGTTTCCACCTTGCAATATCAAATAAGCTTAGATTTTAAAAGTACAAACTATTCATAGTTGTGCAAATACTTGTGGTTTTTTTTCAGAGTAACATCAAAAGTAAAAATCTTGAGGTCTTTTTGATGAAATGTGAAATTATTAAAAATTTGTTTGTTTGGTTGGTTTTTTAGGATAACCAAAGAGGGTTTTTTTAACCTTACTTACTTGTCAGAAAGTGACCCGCCTGCTGTGAGTTGGTAATTTGAGGTAGGTTTTAAAGTGTGCAGAGAGAGACCAAGTAAGAAAGGTACACTGGAGTATGAAATGGTTATTTATTCTGAGAGACACAATAAGAAACCAGTATCAGCAAAGCTAGTAGGCTGAGCATTTACAGGATCACATGTGTGAAAGGATTGGCCTCCATTACTCCTTAGGATTTTTATACTCTTCCTTGTGAACATTTTTGTTGAGCAACTAAATATTACGTTCTCAATAGCTGCCCTTTTCTGTTTGGTTTTAGTGCTTTTATCTTGCATTCCCTTAGAACACATATCCTCTCGTACCCTAACAACAGTTTTCTTAGCAAAAGTGAGACAAGGTCACATACCTGTGCTGCACCAAACTGGGACTTCATTTGCAGACAGTTGAATCCCTGGATTGAGGGTAACAAGAATGCTTCACTCACCAAAAGAGGGGAAAATGTTTTTATCTAAACATCCCAGGAGAAAGCTTTTCACTGAACTTGGCATATAATTTGCAGTAGTTCTCTGGACTCCCCTCCACTCCAGCAAAGATAATGTTTTGTTAAAAATACTTCAGCCACTCTATTGCTCTCTGAAGTAATATACAAATATGGGAGAAGTAATTCTGTTTACTGGTATCACGTGATTACCTATTTTGTATAGCTGCAAGAAACAAAATGTTGGAAAGACAAGTCCAGGTTTTCAGAACTGGTCTCTGACTTGGAGTGCTCACTTTCAAATCAGTCACAGCACTTTCTGGCCTGTGTGCTAGTGGTTTTGTTCTGAGCATCAGGATAATGCAACATGTGAAAACCTCCATTTGGTGCAGGACCATGGTAGACATCCATATATTGAACCTTTGCCAAACACATCTTCCTCAACTGGCTCCTTAAGGTTAATTTCAAAAGCGTTGATTAAATACTATATAAATCTGTAGTTTTGAGTTGTTCATAGCCCGTGAAAATTTTGAAGGTACTTGGATTGCGTGCATAAAAACACAGCTATATCTGTATTAGAATGCTTGTATTTAAAGGCATTCAATAAGTCAATTGGAGAAAGCGTTTAGCATCAGGACTTTTGATCCCCTTAGTTATTTGATGTTAGCACAGAAGTTGTAATTGGTTATCTTCCATGGAAATATCTTTGTGGAAGATGGAGAATAACTGCTGGATTTATTTTACTCCAGTTTTTTAATTGCCTGTCCTATTTTGGAGGAACCAAGGTGAATTGTCTGCTCTGCAGATCTGACCCATTAATGTCTGGGATATCACTTTTCCTAAGATAAAAATTGGTTCCAGAATTGTATCTTCTGCATTTTCATCCTCCCATGTATCTCTCTCTTGGATTTGCATATAGATTGTGACACATGGAACAAGGTCAGCAGAGATAAGAGATGAGGTTTCCGTTTTCATGTTAGTGTTTAATCTGTAAACAGAAGGAGAAATCCATCAGTTGAAGCCTGTCTAGTTTACTGGAACTACTATTTTACTCCACTGTAAAAAACCCCTAACAAACACACCTGTTAACCACTTTCCACGTGAAAGCTGTTATGTCCAAATTCTTTAGGACATGAACAGCATAACTGTATGCTACCGTGCAAGATAGTTGTGTTTTGGGGTTTTTTTTAAGATTTATTGTTTTATCTTTGTGAACTGGGTTTATTTAGTGTAATGGCCTCACCATCTCTAAATGGCAGAATGTAGTTCCTTTAGAGTCATGATTTGAGGTGTTTGGTTCATTTCAGCTACAGGGAAAACTAATTTGAATGTCTATCTCCCATTTCAGTCTTTATGAAGGGATGCTGGTTTTTCTCAGTAAGGCTATTAAAACTGTTATGATCTTCCACAGGAAAAGTTAATATATATGGAAGGCAGTAGCCTGGAAGTGTGCATAAAAAATTAATGTTTACCTTCCAATGATATTTCGTGTGAGCTGTTAGCTCTCAGGATGTGCCAAATGAAATCAACAACCCAATGTAATATATACTTGATTACTGTACATATTTTTCTTCTAGAATTAAGGCAATTATTTACTGGGCTTACTATGCAACTAATAGATTAAGTAGGCTTAGTCATTCAACAGTCTCTGAAATTGAGTCTTTGCTACAGAAATGAAATGGCTGCTTATTGCAGCTGAACTGTGAGGGTGGATGAATGGAATCGAATGCTTGGTCAGACACTGGGGAATGATCCTCAGAAATCTTTATCTAGGAATCATTTAGGTTTCAATGATTCTAGTGACTATTAAAACACCAATAAGCATTCTGCTACACAGACACGTTAACTGAAGTGGAGGATTTGACAGAATCAACATCACAAAGAATTTCTGTAATATGAGTGAATTAGTTAAAGAGGAGTTGAAATTGTTCAGCCCTATGGGTCCAGAGATGCTTGCGATAAATCAAGATGTCCTTTGGCATTCTTACTCTGCTTTACATGCTACATAATGTGGTTTAATTCTGACTTTACAACCATCTGCAACAGGTTAAAACTATCTTTCACTGATACCGTATAACTTTCTTTGTCAGTTTGACACAATTGCTTAGCTTTCTGGAGTTCTTTTCGTATCAAATTCTATCTTTTAAAAATTCACCTTCCTTCACATTTTTGGCTTCTTGAGACCAATTTTCATCCTGTGAAGTCAATGAAGTGATTACTTTTCTAGGAGTTAACTGGCAATAGGAAAAAATATTTTCATAATGGCTGGTTTAATAGTATTTCCCTTGAACTGGCATTTCAAATGTTTACCAAGTCCTAAATAATGAACAGAATCTTTGGGGTTCTATTTTCGTGGGGGGGAACCCAAAACGCTTTGTGGGATCACTGAGGAAAAGTTACACCTTTTTAGTTGAGAGAGATATTTCTAATGTCTCATTTTAATCTGCATGTCTTGGGCTTCACGAATGTGTTTTTTTGATAATTGCTTTGTTAGTCCTCTGACACTAAGTGACAGTACTTTTCAGTGCTTGACAGCCAAATCTATTGGCATATGATGGTCGTTGTACACAGTGAGGTGTTTTCTTTCTGGCTGGTGACAGTAAGATCTTCCAAGTTGACAGAGTGGGGCTAAGACATCTTTACAAGTGAGAAGAAAGCTGAGAGAGGATGAGGAGATTCTCGGTCAAAATAGAAGCATTCATTTAGTTCATCCTTCCTGCATAATGAAACAACAGGAGATCTGATAGCTACATGTTAGAACAATTTTATTTATGTGTTGCTTATAGAAAATTCTATCACTTAGCTTACTAGCAGGGTCCTTGTAACTTGAAAATTTTTGCAGTAAATGTAACAAATAGTTTTTCTTGCAGTAAGGTGGTAGGTGGTTTGATGTAGAAAAAGTATGTTGCAGTACCCTCTAAGAACCTATTTATTCCCTACTTTTTCCCAAGAAATAATTAGTATAGAATATATATGTATTTAGGGGCTTTTTGTATACATTAACTTTTTCAAAAAGTTAAAGATGAGTTTGAGAGCTGTGAATGTTTTACAGTGTCTCAAGTGATGTGTTGCTTTCGTTTTATGCTTTGGACACTTTCCCCACTAGAAAATACTGGGTTGATTAGTCAAAATTTCTGTAATAAATTCAAGATGTTCTAAGAAATTGGGTTGGCAGTGGGCAAAAGGATGCCTACAGTAATACAGGGCTTGCTTTATCCATGTGCATGATAATTATTAACTGGTAATATTAACTTGCTGTCACTGGGGGGGGAGACAACACCAAAAGAACCAAAAACCAAACAGCCCCCTTGATGAGCTTGTTCAGTTGCCAGTTAGTTGCCCATCAAGAATAACTATTCAAAGAAGCAGGAGAAGAGTGGTTTACGTGATCAAAGGGAGGTAGGTTGTTATGAATGAATGTGGTTGATCACTGGATATTTGTTCTGTTCCTGGATGTTGTGCTTGGATATTCACAAGAATGTCTCTACTGATTTGTCTTTGCAATTGGGTTCCATTGCATCAGTATTTCATTTGTATTTGTCCCTTCCGTTCATGGTTGGTCTCTCTTCCTGCCAAAATGTGAGAATTTGGACATGTTTGGGAGACTGCAGCTTCAGTTATTGCTGGCCTCTAAGACCCAAGATTACTTCTCAAATACTGCCTATGTGTGGTGGTACACTCAAAGGTACGCTTGGCAATGTGCCTTTCATCAAGTAGTTCTGCTACAGATACCCTTCCCATTAGCCCGAATGCATGGCAGTGATCACCTCTGTTCCAGTGTCAACTAATGAAGTACTGTTTACAGAGGACAGGGACAAGTTACAAGGACACTTCACCCACAATAGTTGGTGAACCACATTATATGTCCTTTTACTTCTAATGAAGACACTTCAGAAAAAAGCCTGCATGTTTTTAGCCTGTGTAATACAGCAGTTTTACAATATCCCTGTATTGTAAATGAATGCTTTTCTGAAATTAGTTCTATAATAAATTTGTGTGCTTACAATAAGGCATGATAACATTGACTTTTTCCTGTCTGACTTGGGTGCCATTGTCGCTCACAGGCACCTAGTCTTTAAAAATTTTCAGTGTTATCAACCTTCATGGTATTCTGCAGCTCTGGATTTCATACCGCAGTTCTTAAAATACCTACAGCAAATATACAGGAGAGGTTTTTTGTGGGGAATTTTAAGTCAGGCTTTTCTTTTGCATGATTTTGTAAAACCTGTTTTGGCTTAGTTAATCCTAATCTTAACTCGACTTCTAAATCCTAGTCCATTCCAAGAAAATAATAAGTGATTTGAAAATTTAAGTTTAGGATATATGATTCTGTATCTTCTCAGTTCCTTGCTATTTTGAAACATCTGAAAAATTTGAAGTGCACATGGACTTCAAATGAAAAAGTCTTACTATTTGCCTGTTATCCCACATTGCCATCTTAAATATTTATCATTTTTCACAGCTGTGTCCATTTTGGTGTCTTTCTCAACCCATGGCTCCCACTTTTCCTTTCATTTCCCATTTTATTTCAAGTTTAGTGAAGTATCACAGGTTGGTCTGCCAGCTGCAGTTCTTTTCAATATCAAACTAGTTATTATTGACATTAGTGGAAATATTAATTGCTAAATGATAACAGAGTATGGCCTAGTACTTTAAACAAATACATCAGATTGCAGAGAACTTTAAACAGCTTATACTGATCCAAAAGGCAAGAACAATACATTTTAGAGACTGTCACAATGATAGCTTCATAAAATATGTCTTCCTCTGCCGCTTTAAAAGAAATCATCTTTTTATGCTGTCAGCACACAAGTTTAAAACAGACTTAATTTTTGTTGCTCTCAGTTATGTAATTAAGTTTTCAGATTGAATAATTCTAAATAATTTTTTGTGATTTAATTTTCTGTATCATTTCTGTCTTTTCCCAAGACGTCTTCACTTGAAATGTAACATTTAGTAACACTGAATGAAAATCCCTTAGAATGGTGTAATCTTCTCAGGTGATGTGCTTAGTATTTTTTTGAAAACAAATTAGTTCACTATCGGGTTTTGAAAGTGCTGTTGTGCAAGTTGATTATTCTTAATATTCTTAGGCTTACTTGGGTTACATACAAGCATATGGGGTTCTGTGGAAAACGTGTGATTCCATCTGTGCCACTTGAAACAAATTGGCTTATTCTTATCTCTCTTCTTTTGTTTTCATTAACCATATAATGCTGACATAAAGATTTGGAGCCTTGAAATGTCCAACACATTCTGTGTTTGACAGTGTGGTTTAATTTGAATTGCATTTTAGGAAAGAAGTGGCCATAAAGCATCTTGCATTATGCATAATATCAATTATCTTGGTGGAAGAAACACACAAAATACATTTAATTATAGGTCGTAACACAACAAATCATAAAAATCCTGTTCTGAGGTAAATTGTTGCCATTAATTAGCTTTCTTGTTTGCTGGTACTAGAATAAATTCAATTCATGTCTTGCTAATATTGGTTATATTATTGGATACAACAAATTTTAAAGAGTTGAATCCAGAAGGCATAAAATACTGCTGTATCCAGTCACTAAGTGATTTTCTAATATTAAAGGTTATATAAATGGAAAGCTGTTTGCAGTAGCTTTAAATACAGTATGCTGAGGTCAATTGTATTTTACCCCTCACTGAAAATCCAGCAAGAAATGTGCTATTTCAGATTCTGGGTTTTTGTGGGGTGGTGTAATGGGAGTTGTTTGGTTTTTGGGTGCTTTTTTTCTGTTTAGGGTTTTTTGTTGTTGTTTTTGGTGGATTGGGGGGGTGTGGCTTTTTTTTTTTTTTGCGTTAAGTGTTTCAAAGAAGTTTACATATTGTTGTGGAAGTTTAGGAGTAGCAAAACTTAGATATTTAATCAAAGACTGAAAGTAATAAGACAGTATTCGTAACTGGGTGTGAGACCTTTGACATATTAAATCACAAGGGTCCAAAGCAAAAAAGATTAACTACGTCTGCACTGCATATTAGGGACAGTGGTTTGGTAAACAGTGTGGGGAAAATCCTCACTACTGTCTATGATGTTTCACTCACTTTTTCTTGAGTTTTTTTTTCTGCACAGCAACTTTGGGAAGTGCTGAACTGCCTTACTATCTGGCCTGGTTGTCCAACTGCTTACTGAAGTGCAAATAAGAATTGCTGATGTAAAGCTAATATGAGTGAAAGGATATACATACAGTACACTTAGGAGATAATATAGATGTATTGGTAAAATAAAATTGATTCCTGCTAGAAAACAAAATAGTAATACGCGTTACTGATCAAAGGCTTGAAATGGCTGACGTTGGTTCCTGATTCCTCTGAGGTTACTGAAGTGCATCTCATGCTCAGTGTTGTACTTATGCTACATAAAGACCAGAACTTAGCATTCATATTTCATCAAATAATTATTTCATTTACCAGTCATTCTACAATAATTTATCTTAATTGGTCTGTAAACATTCATGATTGGTAAAATATAAGAACTATTTTACTGTCATTTTGGTTGGAGTTGGATATAATGTAACTGCATACACAAGAAAGATGACAGTGCTCAAGAACCTGTCTGAGGTATTTATATTGGACTGCATCGTGGTCCCAACAGCAAGCAATGAGGATTAGAATTTCTATTTCAGAGTTTTAAGTAGAAGATCCTTGATTGTCATAGTGGATGCTTTTCTCTTCCCCTTCCCACACCCCACCTCCCCATTGGAAGTTGTAATTTCCAATCTTCTCTTTCAGTATCTCTTAACTCAAGACAGATACCAGCATTTACACTAATTTACACGATTATGTAGGAGTTTGTTGCTGTTTTATCTAGCAAAGAAGAGAGGACAGCATAGAGGGGCACTGTCAAATTAATAAAAGAAATCATTATGTAATAAAAAAATAAATATCACAAATCAGTCCTCATTTTCTCATGCTTTCCTTTATTTCAAATAGAAATTAGAATATAGTGGGATATAATTGTTCTTAACTTTTTTGGTAGTATGTTGTAAAGGTCAGAAACAGGATGGAAAGTTGAATAAATTGGTACTGTGAAGTAAATTACAGCACACAAAACATACTAAAGGTAAATGTATATGCAACATTCCGGGCTAGGCAATAGGTAGTGGTAACATGACTACCTTTTTTTTAAATAGCAAAAGCATTTTAGAAACAAGAAACAGGAAGCTTCCTTTGTCATAACATAAGAAGGGAATATGAGTAGAGGCAATGGGACTGAATTAATAGCTATGCAGAAAGTTCTGTCACATTTACTGAGTCATGGAGCACCCTTTTTCTAAGTTAATGTATATCTTTTAAAGTGCACTAGTCCTTTTTTTAAGTTAATGTATATCTTTTAAAGTGTACTAGTGTATGTCCTGTAGTGTACACTCTTGATCTCTTTTATTTTCCAAGCGCTGTTTGAGCTGTAAGCTCTATGAATCAGCTAGGCAACTTGTGTAACAAAAATAAAGTAACTACCTAAGTCAGTACATAATAAAATCAAGTACAGTGTAGCCTGAGGTACAATGATAATGTATTATCAGGTGTAGTTCACAGATATGAAGAAAATATCTTTAGCCTAGTAAAACATGTACTCATAACTAATCCCTTCCAATATCTGAGTGGCAGTAAATACTTTGCATCAATTTCTCATGATGCACTTTTTAGTTTTCCTTGGTGTTGCTGCAGACTCTCATGGATTTATATAGGATTTTTCTATTTTGGGCCTACTCTATAAGTTCGGTAACATCAGTGGAAGCCGTCCCAAGTATTGAAGCCTCTGTGCAGTTAAATGGTGACATGAGAAGAGGCAGAAAGTCCATCAGAATTCATGAATGAAAGTGTGAGAGGCAAAAAAAAACCCCAAAACCGACCCAAACAAAAATCTTTCCTGACATAGTATCTCGCAGAAAATGCTTATAATAGAAATGAAATTAAATTTTTGCTTCTGCAGTCCATATTTGCTGTCCAGATTTGCTCCTTGGCAGTATTGGCAGTCTGTGCAATACATAAGACCACGCTTAATGATCGTTTCGAGTATTTTAGGGTAGTGCTTTAAAAATTACTCAAAGCAGCCCAACTGCAGTCTTACTGAAGCTGAGAGAAGTTATATAAAAGATGTAAAGTGGCTCAGTTAGCCAGTGCTGTGAGCTTTTGTAAGATGACTGGTAGTGCTGTAGTCTGGGCTTGAAAGTAATCCAGGTTTTGTTCTTGAAATTTACTTTAGTAAAAGTCCACTCTGCTTTTGTCCATAAATAAAATTATTTGAAAATCTGTTTGTGGTCTGTGTATGTGTGCGTGGGGGTGTGGTTTTGGTGTAGTTTTTGTTTGTTTGTTTGTGATCTGACCTGAGCATGTGTGACATTGCATACTGTTTTCTTAAAGCTCCACAATTCTTTGTTCTCAAGTAAGCTCCAGGTAAGGTGTAATCATCTTGCTATGACAGAAAGCATAGCAAAGGGCAAGTGTCCATTGCTCTGCCTTCCAAAGAGAAATCTGGCATACACAAGGTAAAATCTTTGTCTGCTAGTGCTCTGGAAGGGGCGAAGAGAAGTTTTTCAAATATCCTAGATAAATGTCCTACAGAAAAGTGCTGTATAAAGTAATAGGTATTTTGTCTTTGTACAGTTAATACTGCCATGCATTTTGGTTGTTGAATCTAGAATTAATGTTTACAATTTTATCCTCTTTCTGTCTGTATGGAGCATCTAGATATTGCAGTGATTAAGAGGCTTATAAATACTTGCACTGGGGACATTGGTAGCAGAACAAAATAGAATCTGGAGGAGAACCTAAAAAAAAATTCTGTTTTAGTGGAAACAGCAGGTGAGTTCAATGTCTCTTATTGCTTG